>VXAY01003413.1:159930-244911 GCA_013399855.1 Oxyruncus cristatus
ATAATAATAATAAAAATTAATAATAATAAATAATAAAAATAATTAATAATAACAACAACAACAACAACAATAATAATATCTATCAGTAGCACAGGTCTAGCAATCTGCAGAGTAAGTGGTACTTCTTCTCAAACCCTCATCCTCAGTCTCAGATCCCGATCACTAGAACCCAGGCCAGAAGGAAGTCAGGAAAAATATTCTTCAATTACAGAAATGTCTCCAGACAGTTTGGAGTTACAAGGAGCATCATGGATGTATCATAATTTCCTATAAAGCACCCTGTACTCAAGATTAGACCGTGCTACAGTTGCTGTATCCTCATGTTCCACTCGGTTTTAAGGTCCCAATCCTGCATGATTTATTCCCATGTTCATCCTTATCTCTGTGATCAGGCCAGGCAAGGTCAATAGACCTGTTTGCATCCACACCCCAGAACACACAGGAATCTCAGCAGGGCCAAAGGACAAGTTATTGTACTGTTATTGGGAACCAAGCAGTTTTTTTTAAACTGATTCTGGTCCAAAGCTACAGGAAAAAAACCCACATTTGAATAATGTTCTCAGTGTCACACATCTGTCCCTCCTCGGTGCATAACAAAAAGTCATGCTGGGAATCCATGGAGATGGAGACACATATGGCTTGGCAGCACCATCATAAATTCCTGTTACCACATTAAACTAATTGACTTCGAGGAAGGAAAAATAATTAGGAAAAAGAGAATTCACATGGCAGGAAAACACATAGCATTAATGAGAAATGCTGTTTATTGCTCATACTCCTGCCTGCCTATCCTTGGTACACAAGTGCTCTATTGTACACCAGCTGGAACTGCTACATAAAAACATAAGAATGAAAAACCACCTTCTTTAACTTCTATCAGATTATTCAGAATATAAATAGAGAAGATGACAGCAATACAGATCAGAAAAGAATAAGAAATAGCAGGATATGAGGAGGAGGAAAATGGGGCCAAGGTCATTCAGCAGTTCTGGGGACCCAGGTTATGGCAGCTGCCTCTGGCAAAAGGGGGGGTTCAGAGAAAAGCCAAATCTTGACTCAGGACTGAGTCTGCACATGAGAAAGAAGTGCAGTGACACAGCAGGTACAGAAAGCAGCAGGGAAGTGTCATTACAGTCTGGAGGAGTTCTGGTCATGTTGTCCTGTCCTCAGAATCCTGGAGCAAGCACCAGGACTTTACTGAGCTACTTGGGTGCCGCTGAGCTCACTCCCCTCAGGAACCACCTCCATGAAGTCGATGCAGTGTGGCACAGTGGTGTTTTCAGAGCAGACCAAATGTGCTTTCAGGAATGGAAAGTTGTGAGGAAAGTATCCCAGAAGCCTGGTCCAAGCCAAGGGGAGACTGCAGAGTTCACTCCAGGCACCACATGGCACTCGGCTCCTGCCTGGGAACGCGTGTGCAGGCAGTCAGAGGAGCTGAGGACAAGAATCCCTCTGATGGCAGAGGCCTGTCATGGGGTTCACACGTGGAACACAGCAGCTGGCAGCATCCCACGCCTTCCCCCTGCACGGCACAGCCTGGGGGTGCTACACCACAGCTTAGTTACTACCCTGAAGGTGTCCCAGAAAACTCCTCTCCCTCCTACAGGACTCCCTGCTTTTGGACAACGGGCCTTCAAAAATACCTGACCCTTTCCTTAATACATGGAAGGCACAGTTTAAGTGCTTTGGAGCTTCCCATTTTGACGTGAGAAAGGGAGGGAAAGCAGGACAAGGAGGAAGAGGAGTTGTAAGAGTCGCTGGGGCCATGGAGAAGCACATCAGGACACTCTGGGCTGACGTGGCCACAGATCAGCCCTATGAAAATGCTGTTAGTGCTATTTTCCCTGAAGGTTATGGCCAAAGGGAGATTTTGATACCATAGAACAAGAGAGATTGTGGAAGAAAGAGATTACAGAGACCATTCCTGGCCTGTGTGCACAGGAGAACAACAGGAGCATTTTTGTTGGCTTTGGTCGAAGTGGGATCGTCACACTGCGGTTCAGATAAAGACAAAGGGCGGGGGATCAGGTGGGAGGGAGAACATGCACACATTACAAAATTTCCACTCAAGCACAAGACTTATCCCTGTCTCTTTTTCCACCCAGTATAGAGCTTATGGAGCAAAATAGGAAAGACTACATTAGATGCAGCTGCCAGATGAATAAAATATGCAATAATTACTGGAATTAACAAAGGCACTTCCTTAGCTGGGCAGGCAAAAACTGAATCCAGGATTTTCTTTGGGTAACTGAATAAAATTTTTAAATGAAGTCTCACTCCAGACATGCAAACCCCATCATCTTCTGCTTACATGATGTCTACAGCAAAATAGAGTAAAAACAGAGTAAAAAACCTCCCTAAAAGAAGACACTGCTAATCTGAGCTGCTGTGGGAACAAAGGGCAGATTTAGAACTACAGGGCATGGAAACAGAAACAGAATGATCCCAGAGAAGTGAGAGATTCTTCCTTGTCCTGTCCCAACGACATAAGAAGAGCAGAAACTGCCTTTGCCAGGAGACAGGTGTCCAGCTGCTTGCTGCTCCAAAGTGTTTGAAAAGCAGCATCTCCTGGGACAATTTTATCTTAGAATGACTTGAACTGCCCTGCTTCACTTTCCCCTCTTCCATGAGCAGCTGGATGCCAGTGAACTTCTGGCAGCTGCTCTGCAAGGCTTCCTGAACTAGAAGAAACTACAGGCAGCGTCCAGATCTTGCTCTCAAAGACAGCCTTGAGCACAGTCCCACTGAACTTCCAGCCAGGACTGGCCTGGTGTGAACCAAGATCAGAAATGCCATCGGGGAAAATGTTGCTGAGCAAATGTGGCAACACACAGAAGGGCCACAGGGAGGACAAGAGCTCCCACTGCAGACCCACCACACCTGCTGGGGGGAATTCAGCACCATCACTGCAGTCTGCACACTATTCCCATGCCTTGAGCTTTAAAACCTTGCCAGAGAGAGAGAGACAGCTGTTGCAGGGTAAATCCACGAGGCCTCATTTTCATCTCACCGGCTCTCTTCCCATTTGAGTGAAGTTTTGGATTTGAACCAGTAGCAGGAAGAGCATAATCTGCCTGAGAACAACTATTTCCTCTAGATGAGCCAAGAGGAGCCATTCCAGTCACTCCTGGCCCATCTGGGACCTTCAGTGCTTTTTGGTCTCCAACAGTTTCTCTTCCAGATGTGCCAGGAAACCTTTCTAGGACCTGTCATCTACTGAGCTAAAATCTTCCAGCGCTCCCTGAGGCTCGATTAAACTGGGTACAGAACTGGCCATGGGTTTTTAGATGGCTCATAAACTCTTTAGACCTTCAGTATGATTCTTCCTGGTGGATGGTTTTATAACATGATTCAGGACCTCATGAGGAATGGCTCGAAACCATACAAGATATTATTAGCATGTGTCATAGCTGGAAACCTCCTTTTCCTGTGCCATTTTTTAAATGTGAGATTCTTCACTGTTGCTCTACTTTCAAGAGAGCAGAGCTTTTGAAGGATCTTGGAAAATCTCAGTATTTGACAGGAAACAGATTTGTCCAGGATATTTTTTCCCCCAAAGAAGTAAAGCACACAAATTCACTTCCCAACATAACTCTTCTTTCCATTTCAGAAAAGTTTCAAGATTCTTATAAAAAAACCCCACGGGGGTATACAGACAAAGAGCAGCCTAAAGTATAATTCATCATCATAAACCAGACACCAAGAAATCACTCTGACAGCTCTAAAAGCAAATAAATTTATCGTGGTAGAAGCAACTTTCACTGGCAAGGAAAACCGTTTTCCTATTGGTCTTTGGAGATCTTTAATAAGCAGTATGTACCCTTTTAAAATCCTCTTACACTGTTAACATACATTTCATAAGGCCAACAAGGCAAAAAGAAAACCATAAAATGTAATCAGAGCATTGCTAGAAGCTCTGCAGATACAAAATTTGCAAGCCTTGCATATCCAGGCATAATACAATCATCTCTGTTCCTTCTGTTAACTGGAAAAAAAAGTGAACTGCTGTTGTTTCTGGATTATAAGGGCCCAAGGAAACAAAAATCCAGGACACCAGATAAAACCCCATCCATTTTCTGGACACAGAAATCAAAATGTGATCCACTTCAGACGGTGCAGTGGTTGGACACACTGGTTAAATACATGTTTTTCTATCAGAGGTTTCCATGAAGTGCCTTTGTTTCTGACTGCTCTGAAAGAAGGTTCCACAGACATGGCAATGCAATTAGTCCTTAAAGACAGTACAAACTGAATACAAATTCAACACAGAGCAGTGGAAGGAAATGCTGTTCAGCTGACACTGTGCAGGTTGCAGTTGCGGGTTTAGAGTATCCACAGAGTGGATACAGTCCTGCCTGGAGCTGAGCATGTGTGAGGGGCTGTGCCAGGCTGCTGGCACCACCAGCACTGCTCCCTGCCAGCTTATTCGAGGTCTTTGCTGCACTGCAGACACAGCTGGGACTGAGAGAGACACACATCCTGCCCAACATCGTACCTGCATTGTGCCCACACTCACTGCTCAGCCCTGGTGCACAGCAGAGGTGCACACTTCAGGCTGTCTCTGAACCTCTCATATAGCTTTTTGGGCTTGGCTTGGACTGGTATCTCTTGCTTTCAGAACATAACTTCAGATTGGAAGGATGATTCTGTTTCTTCCTTCCAAAGTTCAGTTTGCCCACATGGATCTTCCTTCCCCTCAAAGGCAGCTGGGAGAAATCAATGTGCAGGCATCCCCCCCCCCAATCTGCAGAGCTGTGGCAGCCCTTTTTCTTTGAATTGTGCCTTTGAGACCTGTTCAGCTCAAAGCACATATCTGCAGACAGCAAACACACACTATGTGCCTCCCTGGAGATGCAGCTTTTCCTTTGCCTTTATTGTTAACTTAGCAAGACTAAAAGCTTACTCTTTTTTGTTCTGTGTGAAAGGAAGCCACATAAACCTCTTTTTGCCCTGAAACTACATCAACTGTTCCATGCAGCCTCTTTACCCTAATAAAAATATTAATGAAGCTCAGTTCACCATCTGTGTTCGACTCTCTCACTTTGTCACAGCTGGCATGTTTTGTCTAAACCCATCCTTTTCTGCCTCTTCATAAAGGAACAGGGTTCCTGTGAGAGCTGTGCGTTGTAAAAGATGACAGTTTTCTGACTTACTTCTATTTCAGCAGATGAGCTGGTTTGTTTGGGATTTTTCTTGTTTTTACCTCAGTGCCTTTAGATAACAAACCTGAGAGGAAAAGAAAGGCTGTGGGGATGAACCATATGATTAGCTACACTGCTTTAAACGTAAAAGCAGAACCTTCAGAATGAAGTGTGAGTGTTTTCCACACACAGGAGCTTTGGCATTTTAGCTATCCTGTTGATACACAGGTAACTGCCCCCAGTGTGTATGCACAGGATTAAACCAGAAAAGCTTATTTCAGCACAGGAAACCAATTTGATAAACAGCAATCTGATTCTATTTTAATTAGACCAATCATGAATTGCAGAACTATCAGTTTATCAGACAAATGTATTTGAAAAAATACGAACCAACATTTTTTCTCCGCCAGTACACAGAGTTTGTTCTACTGGTGCAAAAACCTGTGCCTGCAGAGTCTGGAAGTGCTGTTCTGAGAGGAACGGTCTATTCAGTTCCCAAATTATCCCCTACCACTATCAGCCTTGGAAGTTTTGCTTATCCACGTTTTCAAATTGCACCTGTCATCCTCATGAACACTTCTCTCCTTACGTGTGAGGACACACAACTTCAGCAGCTCGCAGTCACCCTGGGATTGGCATATGGCGTTACAGGAATAGATGGATCTGGAGACAGTCCTGTTCATGTGGCCACGGGAATCTCACACGAACTGCTGCCTTTCAAGTTGCACAAGTTCCAGCATAGGGATCACACGTAACTGTTTTCATAAAATCAGAAGGAAAGAATTAGAGCAGCCTTACTGATGTAAAAGCTGATGGCGACATGTCCTCCAGGTGCAGGGAGGGAAGCAGTGCTGACTTCAGAGAACACTTCACTCGACAGCAAAGGCTCGGGAAGAAATAATCAATCTTTTCTTCCCTCCATCAAAAATTAAACTGCTGAGTGCTTCTGTGAGGACAAGGCGGCAGTGGAAACTCTTCCTCTGTTTGTTCCCAACGGAGGGCAACAAGATGCTGCTCCCCTTGCCTGAATGGCTCCCCTTGAACCTCCCAGCACAGACACATCCCCTTTGGGCTGTGGGAAATCCTGTCTTTCAGCTTTACTCCTTGGCTTTAATGCCCAAGGGACACAAACACCCATGTGTTTGCCACAGGGAAGAATCTGATGTGGGCTGTGCACCACACCCAAATCACTGTTGGGCAATACCAAGCCCCACAGGCACTTCGAACTAGATTATAACCCAAGTACTGAAAAACAAACCAACACCAATTCAGCATGTGCAGAACAGATTCTGAATAACTGCTTGCCTTGAGAGAGAACCACAGCACACAGAGTCAGAAAAATAAAGCAGAAACGTTTGAATATCTTGAATACCTGAAACGTTGGGAATAACCTCATGCAAGTCAAATTGTTATATTTGGAGGCACTATCACTCTCCTCAAACCTGCAGGAACAGTTATTTTGTAGCATCTTCACTTTATAACTTTATAATATATATATATATTCCCTCTCTGGAGACTATCTCCCCACTTCTTACTTTCTCTGGGCTCATAAACAGAATGAACCGGGTAGAGAGAACCAGAAAGCAGATTTGTCCACAGTACCCAAGCCTGCTCTTCACAGGAATGGAAAAGAACAAACAGGACACTGGGAGGAGGAGCTGAAGGGAAGTTCAAGGAGAAACAGGAATTAATTTTCTTTTCAACCCAGTGTAAAAGATATGTAAACCTTCTCTGCTCCTCAGTCTTCCTCAGTATCCAGTAAAAAAAATGGATGCAAACTACAATTCTGCAATTGTCAATCGGAAGAGAAAAGCAACAGGAAACAACACCTGCCCTTTACACAGCTTTGAAGTTCTCTAGTGTAAAGGCAACAATAACACAGCGCAGAAGAGTGTTCCAGACTGCTGTGTAGACTAAAAGGTGGCCTATATCTGAGCCAATCCTTGTGTGTCATCGTGCTGCTGTGTTCAGTGTAAGGCATCATCTCCTCGGACGGTAAAACTGACAAAGAGATAGACAACAGGTTAGCGAAGGCACAGAGAGCTTTTGCGAGACTCCGTAAAAGAGTTTGGTGTAATAAACACCTGAAGAAAAGCACAAAGATCAGTGTTTACAGAGCCCTTGTTTTGTCTACTCTTTTGTATGGGTCCGAATCATGGGTCATCTCCCGCCACCACTTGAGACTCTTCAAACGCTTCCATCAGCGTTGTCTCCGCTCAATCCTCAACATCCACTGGACTGACAAAGTGACCATTGTGTCTGTCCTTGAACAGGCTGTGGTCACGAGCATTGAGGCCATGCTGCTGAGAACACAGCTGCGTTGGGCAGGGCACGTCTCCAGGATGGAGGACCACCGCCTCCCCAAGATTGGGCTCTACGGCGAACTCGCCACCGGTTGCCGCGAGAGAGGAGCCCCGAAGAGGAGATACAAGGACTACCTGAAACAACATCTCAGCCTTGGCCATATCGACCACCATCATTGGTCTACTCTGGCCTCCACTCGGGGGACATGGAGACACACTATCTACAATGCTGCTGCCTCTTTTGAGTACACACGCAGAATCATTTCTGAGGAGAAAAGACAACGCAGAAAGAACTGAGTCTTGCCAGTACCATCCAAGGAGACTTTCTGCTGTGCCCTTTGCAATCGGACTTGTCCATCTCGCACTGGCCTTCTTAGCCATCAACGTGCTTGTAGCAAGCGTGGGTAGAGTCCTTCCCTAACCTTCGTTCGCGAAGCCTGGCCATGATGAAGGCTGGGCCTCGGGCCGGATCCTGTGAGCAGGCAGGCTCAGGCTGCCCTCCCGCCCCGTCTGCCGTGGTCTCAGTACTCCACGGAGCTGTCGTGCTGTTTGCAGAGCAGACCAAATGCAGAGTGCTCAGCACATCTGGCACAGCACCCCCACCCTATTCAGCACTGCAGGGAGGCACCTCAGCCCATGGTGCCCCCAGAGTGACCCCAGGTCTGTCTCACTCACCACAGCACAGCGTGCAGGCAGTGAGGAATCGCTGGCAGGGCTGGGCTCGAGCCCAGCCTTGAGCCCACACTTGTTCTGCAGTTTGGATGTACCCTGCTGACAGCCCTGAGCCACCACTGTCATTGCATCTTCATTTAATTTACACCAGCTCCCTTAGACTCTGCTGTAGAGTTGTCAATCAAAATGACAATTGGCCCACTAAGGCTGCCACCAGTCACATGCAATTTTGGATAACTCAGAGGAGGTGAACTCACTGTATGAATCCTGACAAATTGGTTATCAGCTCCTTCCTTCCTTTTTTTTTTTTTTAACAGTCACCATGTGAGCTGTTTCTTGCATTTCCAGTAATCCTATTAACTTTCAAAGTGATGCAGCATGGGATCCCAGTCAATCAGCCAGGCAGTGAGAATTAATGGCCAGTGGAAAGGTTGCCTGTGATAGATTGAGCTTTCATGCAAAGAAAATTGGAAATGCAAGTGCAAGAGTCAATGGAGTGAGCCGCAGTAGCCTGGGGCCCTGCCAACAACTGAGTGAAAAATATCTGCAAAACACACTGTACAGCTCACTGCAATACCCTGACCCTCGGATCATGTGCCAAGCACATTGCTCAGGCCACAGAAAAATAAGATCTGATGTCAACACATTTTTACTGACCTCAGGTGAAACTGCTAACTCATTAAGGAGGGAAGAAGCAGCTGAGGCACTGTGTTTTGGGGAAGATCCAAACCATCTCCAAGCCTTTTACATATGGGTGGATGAGGCTTGTGAAAGGCCACAGAACACAGAGTCCTTCAGGACAACTCACTCTGCAACTGCTCACCTCTACATCAGCTGACAGAAGCTGATAGCAGCTTTTCCAGCAGAACACCCTGGAGCTAAATGCATATTGTTTCCCCTCTTTTGGCAGCAAAGCAGCGTTTCATCGTTTCATCATCCAGGATCTGATGGGACTTCAGGGCCTCAGTCAGACTGCAGGGCTCAGACAGCTTGATTGCAAATCTCTGCATTTGAAGCAAAAATCTTCTAGCTCTGGCTGCTTGGTGCATTCTGCTTCTATAAATTTTTTTACAGTGGAAAAGCAAAAATCACCAAATCTGACAGGCGGTTCTAAAAGACAACCCTCCCTCCAACAGGAGTAATGGGGACAAATCTAACCAGTTCAGGTGTACAAGCCCACACAGGAAAACTTGAAAGCCAAGATTTGGTCACCTGCAACAACAGACGATAAGGCTCATTGACTTCCTAGGGTCACATGTAGGCAGGCCACAGTCATACAAAAGCTTTTACTGTCACACAAAGGCAAAGAGAAATGCAACTGGCCTCATTCTGAACCCTCAACATTGTTTTTTATAATTTATGGTGCTTGACACTCGGTGCATTAAACACTGCATACAGTACCAAGAGCACAAGGATGAACTCTATCACTTTCTCCCAAATAAGATTTTCTTGCTCCTATAACAAAGAGCAGCAGATAAAGATGACTTGTGACACTCTTTAGTCCCATGTACCACCTGCATTACCCAGATGTCACACAAACTGCTCACTTGTATCAAAACACACCTGAGAAAAAATTATCATTGTCACAGTCCAACATGCTGAGACTCTGTAAACCGAATGTACAGGGGTGTCTCCTCACTCAGTCACTTCTGGAGAGATGCACTTGTATCCAAGGAAGACTTTTCACCACAAAACAAGGCAGCCAGTAGTAAACATGCAGTTCTTTTCTCCACGTTCCAACTGATTTCAAGCAAGTGATGTCAATATTCCACTTCTGGAGTCTAATTTCTGCAGGACTGAATCAAATTACCTTTTGGAAAAGTGACTTCTGGCTAGCACTCTACCTAATTCATTCTGTCAGCCTGTGCTTTAGTGCTCTGTGTGGGAGACTGACTTGGTCCAAAACTGATGCTCTCTGCTCTATAAATTGAATCCACCGATGCATAATTGAGCCCTTGACTATATCAAGCATTTGCTTCACCAGACCCTCTTCTTGCTTACTTGCTATATTTGCTCTGTGAAAAATAGGCTCTTTTGGGGAATGAAAAATTGAAACTAAGAGGTGCTGAGCATGCTTGGAGCCCTGCAGAAGTAGGTGACATTTCGTACACATCAGGTAACAACTCTGATTTCCACTTTGCTTTGGCTTTATACCTGTTTCTAAGCAAATTTTGTTGGAAGCAGAAAGCAGCGTTTATGTTGAAACAGGAATTGTTCTGGTTTTGGAAAGACAAGAACCAGGCTCACTTCCTGTCATCCTGGAAGTCTGTGTACATCAGCAGACTGACAAGGCTGCTCTTGGGAAGAAACCCAGCAGTCTGGAGCCTTTTGGCAGAGCCCAGCCAGCTCTCTGTGGTGCCCATGGATCGTACCCCATCCAGAGGACAGGCCCTGTCACACACTCCAGGGGCTTTATCTGCAAAATGAGGTGACACATTTTCACCTGATGGATAAATGTCTCCCGGGGAGCCCAGTTTCCTTTTGCCTCTGTCGGTGCTAAATAACAGCACGTCGAGATTGGGGTTTAGTCATTCAGAGAGAAACACAGAACAGCAGGAGTGCCATTCCAAGAGCCATTTGTCTCTCTGTTACCGAACTTCCAGGCTTTGTTCCAAAGGGATGTTGGGAAGCAGCTGCTCACAGCTAATGTTGTCTGACAGGAACAAGTGTCTGAGAATCAGCCTGAGCCAGGTGTAAGCAGCCCCAGCACAGAGCCCTGCACCACCCTCTGTGTGTGTGCCCTGGTAGCATTGCTGCAACCCTGGCCTGCACGTGGCTGGAATTCCAGCACCTGTGGATCTGAGCTGTGGGAAAGCTTGCCTGCCTTCCCCTGTGTGGTCAAATGTGGAAAGGCACCAAAGCACCACCAGCACCATGCAAAATGGATAACAAGACAGGAGGAAGCAAAAATCAGGTTTTAGACAACACACCTACTTGGACAAGCAGATCTGTGACCAAACATCACCAAACCTGTTGACAGAGGGGTCTGTGTGCGGGCCAAGAGGACAGAACAGCTTGAAGTGGTGGTACAGGAAAGTCATTATATATTATATATATATACATTAGTCCAAAGATTGCTTGTAATACTCCTTAGACTCTTTCTCCTGTAACCCTATGTGATCACGTTAGCCCGGAACAGAGAAGCTTATTCCACAAGCATAACACACTTACAACTCCCTGGGATACACTGGAAAACCTGCTGGACTTTTGAACCTTGTAATTATGGAGAGTTTCAAATCTGAAGTTTGAGAGAGAGGACAATGCTGAGGTTACCAACTCTGATGCAGTTCAGCTCAGTTAAAAACTGCATTTGCCCCAGACTTCCCGCATGATCTGGCCAAGTTGCTCCCTGCCCACCTTGCAGAGAGAAAAGAATATTCTTGTCCTCACCGTTTGGAGATGATCCATGTGGGACAGTACAAATGGACAGTCCTTGGAGCAGGGATGGTGTCCCAAAGCACCCAGCAGCACTCAGAGCAGCAGGGCTCTGATTTTAATCCAACACTGTGCCATTGCCTATATAACAATAGTCACTTCGGCACAGGTGGATTTTCTCTTTGACAAATCTCTGCTTATCAGCAGCACTAATCTCCACCAGAAAACATGATTAGAATCTTTGCACAGGAAAAAGAAGAAGTCATAATAAAGAAAATGAAACAATAAGTAGAAATAAGTTCAAGTAAAACAACCCACAGCTACACTTCTGGAATAACTGTGCCTGGAATGCCACATTGCACATACAGAAGTTTGCCATCATTGTACCTTTTTAGGTTTCCTTTGTCAGGTTTTACCAAGAATGTGTCTGTGGTATTTTTACCACGCTGATGTCACTGGCACATGGAAGCTGCCTCATGACTGTCATCCATAACAAAAGGGGGACAGGTTGTTACAAGTTTAACTTTATCTGGAAGCCCCTGGGTCTCCAGGCACCAGTCAGGCAGATTGCTTTTGACATGTGGGCAGCACTTGCAGATGCCAGTCACAGAGCAACCTCTGTCTCCCCTCCAGCTGTAGAGGTCACTGTACAACAAGGATTACACTCAGGCAGGATCCAGAGCTTCTGGCTTATCCACAGCTGAACAGACCCTGTGCTGTCACAGGGCAGGGCCCCCATCCTTACGTTTTACAAGTTCTCCCTATGTGTATAATTAATATCATCTACTGCACCTGGGTTTATATTATTCCTCAAATAAAGCATATTGAAGTGGCATTCAAATGAGGGATGCTACAAAAAAATAGTGAGAATACTACATGATAATAAAAAGGTTTTCACTTTCTGAATTTTTTGAAAGTAGTAGTATATAAAATTTAATTTGAGGAACTTCATACATTAAGGGCTCAGAATACTACACCTTCTTTTAAAGAGCTAGAACTCCACGCACAACAAATGTTCAGGCAACGTATGTTTATGACAAAAGTTTTGAACTGATTGACTGTTCCAGTGAGGGAGGCTGCTGGCTGAACACATCTATGCTGAGCTGCCGAGCTGATACCTGCACAACTGCAGTTTTGTTTTTCTCATAATCTTATTTTGTATAACTCATTAAGGTTTAAAATCAAGTTGGAATTGAAAAATCTAGAAAGCTTATGTTCTTCTCCTAAACCCAGATAAGCTTTCTCCAGGTCTAAACTGTCCTCCCTGGAATAACTGCAGATCAATATGTACTGGAGCAGGACCCCAGGATGTGATTTCCAGGTTCTGGAGTCACAAAGGGGTAAATTCTTTGCAAATGTATTGTGTAAAACTCAGTCAAATTACACTGCAGAAAATGTCTTTCTGAGCTCTTAAAAGCCTAGTAAAGATCCTTACAGTTGATTTAACACCATCCTTTGCTTACCCTGTTTTCACCTTACAGAACTGCACAGGAATCAAAACAGCAGCAGTAGCAGTAGGTGGGTGAAATCAGATTACACCTTCCCTAAGAAGGCTGAAACATAATCAGCTCCACTCCCCATGTTCAAAAGTACCGGTGAATATGACACCCCACCTTAATGACTACATACACATAACAAAAAACACACACTCATGGGTGTCTCAGAAGCATTTGGAAAGATGTAGAGTAAAAACCTGCAAGTTTACAGTCTCCTCAAGTATCTTTCCGCTGTGTCTGCTCTGATGGAGATGGACAGTCCGGATGCATTATTTACAATGTTGTCGGGAATGCCCCAGAGCCAAAAGGAAGATGTTGTAGGCAAAGATTAATGCAAGGGAAGTGCTACTGCAGAGCCTGTTTTTTGGAGGCACAGGGGGCTGGCCATGGCCTCCCACAGCCCAGCAAGGCAGGCACAGTGAGGCTTTTGGGCGCTAACAGACTCATTCCTGCTCACAAGAGTCCGATACTCATGAAGCAAGATATTTTTCAAAGCCACAAAGAAGCATAAAGGCTCAGCTCCCTCCTTTAACAACTCTAATTTTCCATGTTTATTTATGGGCCATATGTTAATTGTGACCCCATTTCTTCTGCAAAAGCCTTTCCTCTGAGCCCCTTCTCTGACCAGTCTTTCAAGCTTTCTTCCAAAGTTGTCCTCTTATCATTCACTTCCTTTCACGCTCCATGCACCAGGTCTCACCTCTTTGCTCAAATCCAGCATTACTCTCTCTCCCTTTAAATCCACCAGATACCTCACAGGAAAACACTTCCAGATTAGCCCCAAGTAAAAAAAGCAAACTAATATCATGCCCATAAGCTGTCTTTTCCTCAGAGTCCTCCAACGCATCGGTATCCCGTTTCTTTCCTAGGATCAGATGCCGATGGTGTTTGCTGTCAGTGTGACTACAAAAAAGGTCTGAAAGCATCAGCAAGGGCTGTACAGCTCACAGAGGTGGCACTAAGATTTGAAACTCAAGACAACAGGAAACATCCACCTCCCTCTGTCTCAGCATCAAGTAACCTGCTGGTGCTTGACAAATCAGATGCAATAACAACTACAGCAGCAAATTCATCAACAGGGACGTGCCTGGGTTTCTGTGCCCCTTTCTGCCTTCCCCGTGTCTGAGGACCTGGTGGGAGACAAACCCTGAGGCAGCATCACAAACGGTGAGCGAGGAGAACTTTGTCCCTCTGTGAGTCCAGCCTGGCACAGTGGCATTGGAGTCTCAGCTGGGGCAACTACAACCAGTGCAGAGGAGAACACTCCTGCCTGGGCTCAGAGACAACCAGTGCAGAGGAGAACACTCCTGCCTGGGCTCAGAGACAACCAGTGCAGAGGAGAACACTCCTGCCTGGGCTCAGAGGCAACCAGTGCAGAGGAGAACACTCCTGCCTGGACTCAGAGGTTTGCAGCCTCGGGCTATTGACAGAGGACTCCTTTCTGCTTCTGTGTTCCTCTACTTAAAGAATCCCTTATTTTCAGGTGGCTGTCCTGAGACATGGTGCCTTGGTAAATACATCAATATAAAATATTGCAGTAGGACATTGCAAGGAATGAATGACAGGACGATAATTCACGGCTGGTGCACAGTTACCTCTCAACCACAGCCCCAGAAGAAAAGCTGGCACAAATCACAGCACTGTAACTCATGCTGTCAAGCTACTGTGGACTGACTATACACTGAAAGTAGTTGTTAAGAATATTTGAATGCCAGTAGTCAATGCAGATGTATTTACTGTCCAATTATTTGTGGTCTTTTCTGTGCAGGTCTGTGAGAAGCTGCTGCAGAGCTGCAGGTTATTTTGAAACTGGAAATTGTATCAAACTTATATATTTGGGTTCTGAGTTTTTTTAATTGGGATTTTGACATTAAGGAAATATTTGAACCTGTGAGCAGAAATTTTTCCTTCAAAGACATACTTTCCCTTTAGTAAGCAACCAAATGTGATCAAAAGGGGCAGCAGATGAGATTCAAAGCCTCCCAGAGCGTAATGGAGACCTCACTTTTACCAACTGATAAAAAAAAAAAAAGGAGAGAAAAATAATTCCCATAAATCACCTCATCATGTGGATTCAGAGCTCACTGAGGGCAGACTGCAAAATACTCCGAAACTCCAGGAGGAAGGAAACCATGAAAGCATTGCCTGTTTTACTGGTGTATTTCTATGACTGTGAATTTCCTGAGAATCAGGAATGGCACCTGTTTTTCCTAAAACCTCTCCCTGAACCAGATTTCTCTTCCACAGGTGATGGAGCTTCACCAAGAGGCTCCCAGGGGGCCGGACTGAGGGACTGTGGCTTCTCAGGAAGCACCTCACCTGGTCCATGACACCTTTTGTAGACACCCTTCTGCTCACCTTCTTACTTCAATTCAAACACCTGCCTCTCTGAGAGCTTTGGTGGCAGAAAGCAGGAGCAACGAAGCTGAATTCCATGTCACGTGTGAAACGAGCACAAAACCAAGGCCCACATACAGTTAGCACAGGGGAAAACCTCAAAAGCTCAGTTACACTTACACAAGATCCACATGCAAATCATGGGGTGCTATAAGCAAGGGGGATTGAAAAAGGACCATTATTTGGTGCACAGGGAAACCACGTGCTGCCTGGTACAAAAATTACAAAAATAAGTGTAATACACAGGAAAACTGCCCCAGTGACAGACACCGCAGGACAGAGACAGCAAATTAACTCCCTGACCTGTTTGATGAGCACTGGGATTTCAGGAACCATTCTGCCTGACAAAGGCAGGGACAAAGCTGTTTCACTGTGCCCACCCCAGCACCACCATTCTGGACAAGCCCACAGGGCCACGGACCAGGCAGAACTCAGATGCTCAGCACCCTCTTCACAAGCCACACTCTCACTGCCCTGCCAAGCTCCAGAATATTGGTTAAAGCTTTATTAACAAGGCTACTCTTTACATGGAGTGGGATGACAGACTTGTTCAATGTCCTCACAGATTTACATTTTAAAACAGAATGCGCAAATAAACAGAAAATCGAAGAAGGAAAAGTTCCTATACATGTTTCCTCTCTCACCTAAAGGCAAAATTTATATTACCAAAGCTCTTTACAACTGACCATTTTCAACTGTGGTAGAAGTACTCCCCCCATTTTACATTTGGCAAACCTGGAGAAGCTACAGTCACAGGTCCAGTGTTCACAAGTCAGTAAAGTACAAATTGAGATCTGCACAAACACCGGCAGGACTTTTGCAAGTAGGTTTCTTTTATCTTTGAAACAACTAAAATAAACACAACAAACAAAGCACACAGGAAGAGAAACACATTAGATGCCTTCTCTATTGCTACTGGCTTAAAAGCATAAGGATCCCAGCCTTACTGACATTTTACTCCTCAGGATCACTCCAGGGGTTTACTCTCCAGTGCCCTGCAAAACAAAACCAGCACATGATGAAGGGTCTGCATCTTGGGAGCAGGTGCAACTTCAGCTCTGGAGGGTTCATGCCAAAGCTGAATGGGCATGTGAAAGCCTGCAGCTTCAGTGAAATGAAGCTTTAATGCTGCAGTTTGCTCTTAGCAAGTAACTCTGGTGAAGTTTCTAGAGCCATTTAAATGTTAGAGCATTTCTGCACGTTGATCAGCAGCCAAGAGCTACGAGCACGAAAATGCCATTTGAGACACTCGCAGCATAATTTGCACACGCTTGTTGTAAAACCTAATCAGGATCACAGGGCTTGGGACAGTAAATCGAAGACAAGTCATAAACTTCTCCAGCGAGTTAATATCCAGCATTCTGCAGGAGCTGGGCAAACTTTAATGCTAAAATAGGAGTACGGTGCAATGCAGGTTCTCACATCACAAAACTAACACGAGCCCACTGATATTCAGAAAAGGAGTTTTGCACTCTGGGGTTTATCTGTTCTGTGACATATGAAAACGCTGCCTAATGAGGACTGACCCAGTTTTAAGAATGGAGAGTGCACCCTGTGTTTGCTTCTCCTTTCACTGCTCATTAGCAAGTCCCTCCCCCTCTGACAGCCCCTGACCAAACCAGGACAGCACATGTCTTCCCAGCACGGCAATAATGTCATGGTTTTCACTGTCCCTTCAGGATTTCACTGGGTAGCAGTTACAAATAGTAAAGCACTCATTTTAATTCTGTGGGCAACAGCTCCACAGAGCATAGCTCTGGATACCAGGATGAGCACTCATGTAAAAGATTATATGAGTTAAATGCTCTTGAACTACAGTCAGCTGTAGAAAACCCTCAACTCCTCCGTGGAAAGGAAGAAGCACGTTTTTATTCTCAATTAAGAAACACAGTGGAAGCCGATCTGCAAGAAACCTTTGATTTTCCTATTGAAAGTCCCTGTCCTGTCATATAAAATGCCAGGCAACTGGCAGTGGATTAAACTGCCACTCCTTGAGACCTTTTCCTTCCCTGCTCTGCCCGAGGGGCTCCCCTCAGAGGGGCCGACAACTCCCCTCCCAAACCACTGCCCTCTTCAGCCTTGCACTTCAAGGCAAACCACGTGCAATTTTGACTCTCACTCATAGTCCAGGCTAAGATTGCAGCTGTCTGGTGCTGATTTGTGGTCCACTGAGCTGTCTGGCATGAGGAGAAGCAGTGCCAAGGGTCACAACTGGTTTATCCCTTCCAGCTTCACGCGGTGCCAAGTGCATGTCAGTCCGGAGTTAGCTGACACGAAGCCTGACTGACTTTGCCCTGAAAATGAACTGTGGCCAGTGCCATGTCACAGTGATAATTCAATCCTGTTCTTATTTACACTGACTGCTAAATCATGGCTTCTCCAGTCCTGCAGGCCATGCAGGAGCAGGGTATAGTTCAGGTGGGGTCCCTGTGGATAAACAACAACGAGGTCTCTTTGGCTCATGTCATCCTCTGCTGTCACTGCTAAGGGCACCAGCTACAAACCAGGCTGGGAAAAACAAACCTGCCTCATGTGGGTCAAAAGGCCTCTGGATAGACAATGCCTATGGTTTGCCCCACACCTGAGGGGGAAAATCAAGTCCCACTTCATAACGTGAAGCACTGAAAGGTAAAAAATAAAACCAAAACCATAAATGATCTTCTCTTCTCTGCTTTTACTTGCTTTTAAGTGGGTGAACAGAAAGGGAAGCAGGCCAACATCACGAAGCAGATAATTAAGTCATCCTGCATTATTTCTGATATAATATTGACTATCCACAAATCTAATTGGTAGCTAATGGTGAATTAGTGCTGCCAAGTCTTCTTCTCTCCATTTCTCTCAAATAATTTAAATAATTTTCCCTGGGGATGTGCTAGAAAGGAGATATTCCAAACCGCTTTGATAGGAGTTTATTTAATACAGTCACTGACTTTCAAATGAAGTAATTGAAAAGGACAAAGCAGAGACAGTGACTTAGAGAATTAACTTCATATCCTAGAAAGTGGATTTGTTCTTACATCAAGTGAGTAAGAACTTGATGGTCTCAAGCAATGCTTCCTGGTTTTGTCCAGGTCACAAACTCGCTCCATTCTCTGTCCTTGTCCTGCTCAGCACAGAGGGACAGTGCCTGTGTTGAGAGACACAGCAGGGAAGCTCTACCACACCACGTGTGCCTATAAATATGAGCCATGTACCTTCCTGAATCCAGAGACAGAGGTAGAACAGGAGCAAGAGTCAGCAGATGAATTTATCAGCTTAGCCAGGTCTGGTTTTGAGACGTTTCCAAATATTCTAGAAGAATTTGGAAGTTTGTTTGGGAAAGCTGCACTTGTGATCATATTAGTTACAGGTGCAAAAGAGCAGCCCCCTGGTCAGAGAAATGCATCCTTGCAATCCATTAAAAATATCTCTGAGCAAGGCAAAAAGAAACCTCAGAGCTACTGTGGGCAAATTTCAGCTTCAAAGAACTCACACAGCGGCACAAACTCATGGTCCTGCAGCTCTCAGCCAGCCCTGCTCCCACAGCCCCGCCAGGGAAGAACAAAGCAGGTTTTTATCAACAGGAGCTGTTCAACACTCAGAGGTTTCATTCAGGCAAGGGTAAGTACTTTGTATCCAAGTGTTTGGGGTAAAAGGTACCACCTCTGGAGTGAATTCTTCCACGTGAAAAAGAGTGGCTTGATGGATGGCTGCTCCCATGATAGACATTCCCACAGCACCTACACTTGGCTATAAACCACGAGGGGCGTCTTTTCCATTCAGTTTTGCTTATTTTCTCCTGGAAGAGGCCTAGTTTCCTTTAAACAAATTCATCCTCCAAAGAGTTTGCCTTTTTCATCCAACTCCCGTACTGTACTGAAACCATTTCAAGGCGACAGTCCGTAAGGAGATTGACATTATTAATGCTTTATTACTCGCATTTTATTGCTTCTTTATGGAAAAGAGACTTCTTTATGATTTAAGCAAGCCTTTTCTGTTCTTTAAAATTCATAAAGAATTTTAAACTACTTTCAAGCAGATAACAAAATTCACCCTGTGAGGTTCATTCGCAATTCTTCTTCCAGCACTGCTTTTTTTTCTTTTTTTTTTTTAATCAATTTTACCAGTGCAAATACTTACAGAGCGACTATATTATCAACTATTACCAAATTCCCTCTCACTGCCGTAATCAGACACAATATTTAGATTACTTCAGCATATTGAACTATAGCCTTCTAAAGTTATGGATGTAAAAAGCAATACTACACTTTAATTTCTGTCCTTAAAGTATCTGAAATAAAGGCGTCTTCAGTTTTGCTTCCTAGTCTCCAGAGGAAATATGCATTCACCTCTAAGTGCAAGAACTGCATGAACCACCAAGAACAGAAGTGGAGAGTCTGAACAGTCTGTGTGGTCCCTGTGCACACAGGAGGCTCCTCTACCCCTTACCCACAGCTGTAATCATGCTTTTAAAAATCCTGGACTTTAGTCCTGGTCATTTTATTTAAACAGTTAAATCTGAAAAAAAAAAAAAAAAGTAGTTAGCAAAGCTATGCCATCCTTAGTAGAATAATAACAGCATGAAAATCTGCATTTATGTTCAAAACATACACCCGTTTGAAGTGTCTCTCTCAAAGCTAAATTGCCTCATGGTCACACAATGAAGTGACTTGAGTAAGAAACTCGCTTGATTGGTTTGGTAAAGATACAAGGTTATTTCAGGTAATTACATCAAAATGTGACTGCAAGGAGCTACAGAATGATCTCACAATGCTGAATAAGCATTTGAATTCAATATTCTTCAAACACAATTATGCACACAAGGCTGAAACAGTGCTAATTAAATATATTTATCGACAGATTGCTTACTATCCCTAAATAAAGTAATAGGGGAGTCATCAGGAATGGGTCTAAGAAAGTGTTAGTTTGAGACTCCAAAGGCAGATATGTTTGGAATCGCTAAAAAGAAAATGAAGCAAAACAGAAAACATGAGTTTTCCTTTGCAGAAATCCCATGGACCTGCATTTTGGGTAATAATATGTTTCTTTTATTCTTCTCTAAGCATCTCATGTATTACCAAACCACCAGCAGAGATGAGGTATTTGAGTGCAAGGACCTTGTAATGTGCTCATTACAAGTCATCTTTTCCTACTTTTAAACGTAACCACGCTGAAAGAGACACAACTGATTATTTATTTATTTTTAAATCAGTGCACACAGATGGTATAAATCACTGTGCAGTTATCTCTGTTTCTCACAAAAGGCCTATTCTCCAGCACTCTCCCTCGCAGGGTCATGGTGAACCCACAGCCAGCTCTGCCCCAGCCCCACAGCTCCGCTGACCCCCTGCCACCCTGCCCTGGCACATCAAAGGCTCTGCTGGCCAAATATGTCTGCAGGACAAAGATGTGCTCGAGTGGGACTAATGCCAGTTCACAGAGAACACCTTCAAGACTGTCAGAAGGGAAAGAACTAGTAAGGAATGAAGCCTGACTTTGCCTTTCAATATCCGTAAGTCTGGCATGTCAGAAGTTGTCTGTAATCCCAAAGTTTAAGAACTGATTCGAGGAGCATAATCAATTATTGTATAAAGAGCAAAGAACTCAATTCAGGATGAAGCAAATTAGTGTCCCTGCATAGATACAGCAGCAGAGTAAGCAGTGGTTGCTAAGCACTCCCTCCAGCTGCTGCACCCTTGGAGAACAGTCACAGTGTGACTACACAGAGGTGGCAGGACTGAGGTGGCACGAGGAGGCAGCAGAGCAGTCACATAATCCCCCTGAAGACTCATAAATGGACAAGGAGAGTCAAGGCTAGTGCCTCAGCCCTCACTCACTGCCTGGCACCAGGAGGTAACACTGTTGAAAAGGGTTTCAGACACAGAAGGCCAATATGGGCACCCGGGAGCCCCTGCAATTACACAGGAATGCAGCACCTCGGTTTACTGGTGCTGCTGAGAAACCAGGTTTCCTGCACGAGACGAAACAACGAGACAAGTAAAATCTTTACGGTCATTTCTGTGGTCAGGTTTTAAATACAGTGACTTCAACCGCTGTCCTTGGAGACACTACAGCTGTTCATGGCTTGCACACATGAAAAGTCCATATAAAGTCCTCCCCGTGCAAAGTGACTCATCTGCTCCTGCTGTGCCTCAAGAGCTGACAGAGAAACTCTGCCAGTTCCTTCACCACCTCTGCTCTTTCATCTCACAGCTCCTAAAACTAACGTGCTTTCTCCTAAGGACCAGTTATTGACCCTTCATATCTGAATTCACTACTGGAATCTGCACATTCCAGAGAGTTTGAGGGGAGTCACTCGAGTTTCTTCATCAGTTCCTGTATTTATGAAGGGTAGTGAGATCTATATAATACAGACAGTGCCCTACAGTAAGAGAGCACTGCTACATATCACTATGAGCAAAAAGTGCACATCGTCCATGAGAGGACTTTTTGGCAACATTTTCTTAGTGAGGGTTATAAATGAATGGGCTGCATTGATTAACCTATAGCCTGGTGCACACACCCCTGCAGGAACCGGACACCTTCCATTTTTGCAATACTTTCCAGTGGCTTAAAGTAAGACAATGTCCTACTACCTCAATGCATTTGTAGAGTGAGTAAATTTTACTATTTCCATTACTCATTGACTTTTCATTCAGTGTCCTGCAAGTCCTAAACATCCTGAAAGCAGCAGCAACTTCTTAAAGAATTCTATCGCTAGAGCAAGCCAGGAGCCCAAAAATGTGAGAACATACTTTCCAGACCCCTTTGCTTTGATTCTGATTTTGCTGTGCAGAAATGAGCTTTCCAATCCAGAGAGTGGGGACCTCTGGCAAGCAGGCAAAAGTCAGAGATGGCATTATCTGATATCAGGTTTTTTTCTTGATGTCAGTTCTTCCCATGTCAGAATTTTTACAAGGACAGCATGACAGTTCTACCAGCAATTTTGGGATAGGAAAGAGTAAAAAGAAACTGAATGAAAAAAAAAAGTTGCCAACATAACATTCAGTGTGTCCATTTTCTTACGGGTTTCTGGAATAGCACGATCTATAACAGCATGTCTTCAGGAAAAGTGGAACAGAGAAGGCACATATATTTAAATATTAATAATTTGTACTGCTCTAAAGCATTAGCAACAACTCTGCTCACTACACACTAGAGAGCTGATCCCAGCACCAAAGGTATAACTCACCATTATCTTCCTAATGTGAGCAGCATATTGATTTTTGCTCGTGCATCAGAGTTCCCAGGCAGTGCATGTGCTCATGTGTGTGCATTTGAGAGTGTGGGGTAAGGACTAGACATGGATGATGTTCTCCAGAGACTTCAATCCATGCCTTTGGACACAACCTCACCTTCCATGTTTCTGTGCTCTTCCTTGAAGGGGCTGCTGTTCCTACACCCCCCCTGCAGCTGTGAAATGAGTCAGGCTGTGCCCCAGCTGAGAACAAGTGAAGCGTGATCCAAACTGGACCTTCCATCCTCTCGGAGGGCAAAGATGTTGCTGTTACAGTGCTTCCAGCCTCAGCTGAACTGAAGTTGAGAGGACAGACTCATTCCTGATCCTGCAGCTAGTGCAGGGTGATGTACAGTGCACACATCAGACCTCGGCTGAGTCCCTGTTAACAAATCCAACCATGTCAGGGCTGCCTATAAAAGCACAAGAAATGGAGAGCTAAATATCCTAACAAAGTAAACTCACAGGCCTGTATCACTTAATACTCACTAACAGTACTTCTTTCAGTTAAAAATAAATAATTTACAGTGTGTAGCAATAGTTGTAGTTCTCTGGGTATTTTATTGATGTGTCAAAAGGTAACAGAAGAAACTCTGCCACGATACTCCTTAATCCCTGTTAGAGTCAGTGGTTGACCCTGCAATTAACAACAAACTGTTTTTTGCAAAGGCAGAACTGGCCTGGAGCCCCAGGGCACGTTTGGAGCTCTGATAAGTTCTTACTTCTTCTTGCAAAAAGACCAAGACTTTTCCTAAAGGGAAAGGCAGAATCCGAGTTCAGTCAGTCCAGCAGGATTTTGTCGATCAGCTCAGGCACTCACTTGTTCAGCTGGAATTGCAAGTTAGGGTGAGAATAATGGAAAGCTGGAAGAAACTGAAATCACCTCAAGGCATTTCTACAAAGGTTCTACTCATTATCAAAACCACTGGGAATGCACTCATTGACTTACAAAGGCCACTTGACCTGTGTTAAGTGGTCACTCACCACTTACAAGGGTCAAATGCTGTTTCCTCGGGACTGGGTGATACACCTCTACTCCAAACTTCAGCCTCTCCCTTTCAAAGTCCCTACGGCCTTGACCTTGCCCTGCCTGCCCCACGTTTTCCTCTTCCCAGTGTCACAGAGTATCTGCCCCTCAGGTCCATCTCTCTCAGCTTCACAGTCTCAGGTCACATGCTGCTGATCCCATCTTCTCTCTTGTTCCTTCTTCTCAGACAGCGGATCCTTAGAGGTAAAATTAAGGCTTTTCCCACATACCCAACTTCTAAGCCACATCTGTGGGATAATCCCGCTCTTCACAGTCACAACATTGTTTTCAGTCATTTTATCCCCAGATCTTACCTACCACATTTGCTTCTAGATGTCCTTCTTCCCCTCATGTGAGCTCAGCCCCATCTTCCTCAATTCTCAGGCCCATCTCACAGCTGCCTCACTGGCCTCACCTTTCTCTTTTCACAGCAGATCTAGTCTGTTCTCTGATCCTGCACTCCTGGTGCCTCCTTCTCACAGCTCTCTCTCAACAGCACCCCTGCACACCCTCCCAGGGTAATTTCTAACTGCTCTACCTCCAGCCCCAGTTTCCACCTCCTCCAGCTTTGCTGCTCTCTCTTGCTGTGCACCCACGTGTCTCTTATCCAACTCAAGACTGTTCCATTCCCCACACAAAGCCTCCCAAGACACAGCACACACATGCTATGCATTTTCAGCTACTGCATTCTCAGACTTCTTGTACTTGAAACACCAGATCCGAAGGGAAGAGTCCCTGGAATTTTCTGGGCCTCACTCCCTTACTCCACACTTCAGGCTAGTGTAGCTACAATCTGTTGGACTTCCACAGTTATTCTCAGATTGATGTAAGATTCAAACACTCAAGAGCCGACATAGAGCACAAAGTAAACCAAACAATAAATAAGTATTTGGACCAGAGAAGGCATTTAGATCATTATTAACACAAGGCAGTAAAGCCTGAGTGTTCCAGATGGCCGGGTTTAGGAATTTCTGAGCATTCCTGTGAAAGACTTTGTCCCTATTACAGACACCACACGTGAATGGGAACACCAGGGCTCACGTGAGCTCTGTCTGCAGACCCCAGCCTGCTGCACTGCTTCTCCAGCCAGGACTTGGGAAAGATAAGAGGAGATATAAATAGCATGTAGCATGCTGGCAAGCAGAGCTGTGACAAAGTGCTGAAGTGCTGCGCTGACTGCTCAGTCATCCTCAAGGAATCAGCACTTTTTTTGGGATGCTACTTCCAATCTTAATAACTGGAATAGATTGAAAAGATCAAATGTGCCAAACGTGCTGATTCCAATTCAGAGCAAAATCATAAATACACAAAATTCAGGGGCATGGAAAGAAAATACCCTCTAGAAATAGTCTCTTTTCCTCTCACTTATCTAATCCAAAAGGATTTAGCCTAGTACTTAACGTGCACACTGGTTAGAGAAAACAATCCCTCCAGATTTATGTGCCTTCCATGGCATCTGCTGCACAAATCCAGTGTCCCGGAATACTCCCGACTTAACCACACTGCTTTTGTGTGAGATCATGGAAAAAGACAAGAGGAAGAAATGAACACAGGTTAGACAGAAAATATATTTCCAGAAACCCAGTCTCATCTTTCCATGGAGCTCAGGGAGACTGTGACAGGGATAATTCTGCCCAAAGCATAGCAGGGAGATGACTTGAGGCTCTGCCAGCTGGCAGGAGAAACAGGAATGGTGTTTGGAGCACATACAAGCCCAGAAAGGCTTCCCTGACTTTGTCCTCATGGAAAGCACTGAAGTAAAACCAAACCACCTTTCCCTAGAAGCTTGGCTGGACTAATTTTCAGCTCTAACTCATGCTTACCTAAGTAAAACCAAGATGACTTCCCCAGCCAGCTCACTCTCCCATGTACACAGCAATATCATGACCTTTTCTAAACTCCCCAAAACGACCCAACTGGCTGTTAAACAAGCCACAATATTTCTCTTATTCCACACCTCTCTCAGACCCTAAAAATAAAGACAGTCTGTGATGACAAACCCATCAAGAGGGGCTTCAAAACATCACTCTAGTGGCCTAGATGAACCAAATGATGGTCTTGCCCACATTTCCTATGCAGCCCTACCTCCAAAGCAGACAGCCTGGGACTCAGGGCACCGAATGCTGCCCATGCAGGCTTTGGAGAGTCTCAGCAGGAGCACAATCCCTGCTGCACCACCTACACAAGCCTTCCGAGCAGAGGCCAAAGGAGGGGAGTCTAAAACGTCCTCCCCTTCCCTAGGTCTGAAATCAATAACTCTTTGCCAAAATGTTTGCATCTAGGTCACGATGTTCAGTGTGAACTCGACTGCTCCATGCTGCTGGTAATAAATAAACTCACAAATGTCTGAGGGAGAGATGAAGTGAACCTCAGGCTGAATTTCTGCAGGGGCCAGTTGATTATTGCAGCCCAAACAGAGCAAGGTGCTACTTGACCTACTAAGAGGCCGAGTGCATGAAGACAGACTCAGGAACTTCACCTTGCATGGTCTGCACACTGTCACTCCCTGGGTATTTTCACCTTACTGGAATTAATTATCTCCCTCTTCTGTCAGTTTAACTCAATCTCACGGAGCAAAATAATTGGCCTTTGCCAGAGCAGGCATCCAAAAATATCACTGAAAGGTATACTGTGCAGCATTCAGACCTTTTATTCTATTCCACTGCCTATATTTGTGAATTTTCCTGTTAAAAACTCAGGAAACAATCACACTTTGACAGGACGGATTCAAAAAAGGATGGCAAAACCCTCTGCCAATAAACCCAGGGGCACTGGGAGTTGGAATTTCTATTCTCCTCAAATACAAAACATCTTAGTTTTTGCCTCATTGGCTTGATATTTAAGCTGCTGTATATAGCTCTTCTGGGGCTTAAAGTGTTCTTTGCATAAACTTAACCTAAAGCAGACACCACTAGAGCAACTTATGGAAATACTTCTAAAGCAACTAAACCAGCTGAACCAACTCTACTCACTGTTGAATTCAGCTATGAAGAATGCTTTATTTTCCTGCCTCTAAGACAAAACTCCTGGATATAGAGAAAAAAATAACAAGAACTGTCTCACATTTTGGCTGTCACCATCTTGCTGTTATTTAGATGACTTCTAAAGGAAATTATCGGAAATAAACCCAGCCAGCTAATCATCCTATATAATGGTAGATTACTCTGATTTTTTAAATTGCTGCAAGATTAAAAAAAAATTAAAAAAAAAAAAAAAAACACCTCAAAATTGAAGTGCACGCTCATGAGCCAAACAGGAGCAGCACATGATAAACTCCCCCAGAAGCACATAACTCAAGGAGGCAGTTGTAATGCAAGTACCAGAAGCCAGTTCAATATCATGTCCCCTGTGAGCTGTACAGTAACAGCAATTTTTCTACAGGAATACACAGCTGGCCCCGAAGCCACATCTCAAGAGTTGGGCTATTTGTCTTTTGCCTCACAAAAGTAATCAACTCTTGCTGTGTCATCAGAAAATTCCCCCTTCAGCAACCTGGTGCCGGACCCAAATGGTTCTCTGAGTGGTGATAGAAGGAAAAATAAAGCACATGGCTTTTTTTTTTTTTAATTATTTAAACCAAAAATGCTTGCAATAAATAGTGAGCCAGTCACCAGGAATTCTAATGTCTTATTGCCAGACTAGGAGCGCACATTTTTCATCCCACCTGATTAAGGTGACCCTGGTATAAGGAGATCGTACACGAGTTAGGATTTGGGTTTGCAGAATCGGCATAACTGAGGGGGAAGAAATCACTGATATTTCAGCAAGAGTGAAATTCAGCCTTGCTCATGTGGAGAGCTACCAGCTTCTGCACCTGCTGCTTTCCGAGCTCAGCCTCCTCCTTAGAGCACTTGTAAATCTACGGGTAAGTGATAAAAGTGAAGAGCTCCCTCAGAACATCTCCCACTAGTTGTGGTGCCTGCTCAGTCTGTTCGGGATGGCTTCAGTCACACTCACCAGCCATATCTCTCCATCACCCTGCTCTCGGCATCTTGTTTTATGGGTTATTATTTCCTGGAATACCAGACACTATTCTGCCTCTGTGTAACACACACAAACAGCGGGAGCCAAGGCCAAAGGTTGCAAACCCAGCGCTGCTGGCATATAACATAAAAAAGAACACACAGGTAATCAGTGCTCCATGTGCCCAACCCACAGCCTGCAGCTCCTCAGCTGTGGGCTCACAGAAGCCCATGTGCCCTCTTCCAGTCTGCTCCTAAGCTCATGTTCTGGACTCCTGCTGTACTTAAGACCATGACACCTGACCACGCTTAGCTCCTAAGCCTGACCCTACACCTCTCGTCTATCCAGTGTGCGCAGAGCCAGCTCTGGTGCTGCTCTGGGAGAACTTAGAGGAACTGAACACACAGAAAGGGGTGGGTGGCTTGGATCTCATAGTAATATGAAGTTCAATTAAACTAGACTGTGTCTGGCTTACCAGTATTTAGTTCTCCAGCTGGCTACTGGCAAACACAGCAAGAGCCATCCCTGAGGTGGATCCATGAATTTGCCAATTTGCTGGTGCCACTGGTGTGATGATAGAATTGGAAGCAGAAACAGCTGAAGTGTTAAGCAAAAGACAAGGAGGTAGGTAAAGGCAAGGAAGGAGTTAGAAGGTGCAAAGAGTAAAGTTAGAGAAGGAAAGGATGTCTCTGTAAACTCAACAGGGAAAGGCTCTTGTGGATAGTTAATTCACAAAGACATTGGGATTAACCGAGGGTGAAAGATGTAAAGGAGCAAAACAGGAAGGGCTGAGAAAATAAGACTTATCGTAAGCACCATCCTAATATTAAAAAGCATACTCTATGAGTAAAAAGCAATTAAAACAAGGAAAAGCTCATCTCCTTAACAACTGCGGGTAGTAACTTCAAGTTTTATATTCCTAGCCTTGTTTCCTGATAAAACAAGACTTCTCATTCATGTGACATTCCTGTCCATTTGGCCCCCACTACCTTCACAGCTGATTAAAGCTGTGCTCACCAGAAGGGCAAGGCTTTTAACCACTTCAATACCTTTGCAGACAGGCAACCAGCAGAGGAGAGAAATTCCAATATGCTCACCTTGATCAAGCATCAGGAAACCTGTACTAGACACAGCCCTGCAAACCAGACTGTATTTTCAGCCAGTTCTGCAGTTCCTGGGTCTGACCTACTCGTGACTGTAAACAATTGTTGAATGACCCAAGCAACTAAAGAGAATAAGACTGGATATCTGAGTTTGTGGGGTTTGTTGGCGTTTTTTGGCAGTAGAAGCTGCTTTAATTACGGCACAAATTCACGTTTTATGTAGTTGGGTGCTAACCCCACATACAATACTTTGGCTTACTCTATAAAAAAACCACCACCTATGAGGATGAGAGCCTGGCCTTGATTCACTGCATGACCTCAGGCAAAGCAGTGTGTAAGTTTTCAGATACTTGGAAGAGTCCTCAGACAAGAGACAAAGGATTCTCCCACTCTTCTCCCAGGCACAGACAACAGACATCCCCCCAGGCACTCTGGTACTCAGCTCAGTGCTTACAGCTCTCACCCGCAGAAGTGCCCTTCTTATGCCTTGACAAGGTGCCTGTCTTGTGGAGCCTGTCTCCTGAGACCCCTGTCTGACTTGTAGGCGCTGCAGGGCTGAAAAGCACCACCTCCAAATCCTCTGTACACCACGTTTAAATCCCCACTAGCAAACTGCTCCTGCTGGCAGCGGAGCTGTGAGCAGGTGGTTACACCAGCCCCTCAGATGTACTTGAAAGCGTCGTTTCCAGCACTTCCCAAACATTCATATAGATTAGCAGCACTCCAGAGGATTTCTACGTTGTTTTACATTGTGCTTCCCGGTTAGTTCAAAGCTCTCTTTTGTGGAGACTGCAATACAGAGTGAAGTATCAGGCATAACCTTTCCAACTGGGAGTCTTTTATCCTCTGTACCACTTTCTATGAGATTCCTTCTCTTTTTATTGCAGCTGCCTCAAAACAGCCTGGATACGAAACTGTGTTAATAAAATACTGATCTGCTTTAATTGAAGTATTTTCCAAGCGCACACAATAAGGTAACAAGAAACACTCTGAAGATAATTTTTTAAAAAAACACTGAAGCCAACATAAACCTCAGTGGGATGATTATAATTGCTTGACAGAGAACAAGGGAAAAAAAAAAGACCTGTGGGATCTGCAGTTCCCTACGGGGTCACAACCCCGCTACCCTATGCTCAGACACAGTACAAGGGCCAGCACAAATGGGTTGGGCCGACATTTCCAGTTCAGCTGTGCTTTGGAGAGTACAACTGGGATATAACTGGCATGGCTCTTGGTTTAACAGGAAACAGCACATCATGCTAATGGGGTGTGTGCTCAGATCTAATCTGCTCCTGCGGCTCTGGAGGTGTCCCTGGCAAAGGAACACATGCAGACATGGGATGGGGAGTGGGAAGGAAGACATCAGAGAGTCCTCAGAATACAAGTTGGCAGAGGCAAGATTTGGGAAAGCTGAGGGGTGTGATATCTCCTCCTACCCACCACACAGCAATTGATTTCAGTCAGACAGCCAGAGAGGCATGTAAGGGGGGGAAAGCTGCTACATCACATGCAAATATTCTGTGCTCCCTTGTGACCACCCTTCTCTGAAGTTGTCTGTTTTACCAAGAGACCCACTCGGTCACAGAAAGTCTGGAATAATTCCTCTGTAAGCAGAGAGCTGTTCCAGACAACGTGAGTTTCCCCACAGCCACCTCTTGGAACCCCCTGTGCACTAACAAACATTCCTCCCTCTCCCTCTCTCCCTCCTCCTCAGCTCTAGCTGACAAAGGCCTACAGATGTGCTTTGAGAGCAGGGGGAAAATTCTGTTAGCTTGAAATCCAATTTCATTCCCAGCCCAGATATTTGTATCTTTTTGATCCACACATTTCTGCTCTCCTGTGCCAGTCACGCACTTTCCACAGCCTCCCTGGTGCCAGTGTTGGTAGCCCAAAGCCAGAAAGAACCACTAGGCTCAGAGAGACACAAGACAGTTCGATTATAAATGGATTATAAATTTTGCATATTAAAAAAAAGAGCTTTTTCATGTGAGAATTAAGCAAAACACAAGGGATTAATCTGAAAGAGAAGGTTTTGAATCTTGGAATGATATACTTTATCAAGGCTAGCTTCCCTTGACATTGCTAGAGACACTATGAAAGGCCTTTGGCCTCTTTATTTGCTGTTCCCACATCTTAAATTGAAGGCTGATGATAAATCTTGAACAAACAGCAACTTTAAATTCTTTGTCCTGACACATTCAGCCTTTATAAGGACATCAGGCACTGTAAGCTCTCTGGGCAGTTTCTCCCCCTTTCTAGGCCACTGTAACTGATCCCCGGAGAAACTGTTTTGCAACACGTTGATTTCCAACCCCTTTCATCTCCCGTTCTAAGGCTGCTTTAGCTCTGTGTTTCGATGACAGCAGCCTGCAGAGCATCATCTTCTCAAAGGGCAAGGTCTAAAGGGACTCAGGTCACCAGGAGGGCTGGGAGGATGAATGTGGCACTTTGGACAAACCTCACAGCTCTAGTGACAAAGGACTCGCCTTTCCCTCACATTCAGCAGCTGTCTTCAGGTGAACAATAACTTCTCCCTGACAGTTGTCACAAAAATTAATTGCACTTAGAAGTAACTGAAACCTCCACAAAACGGTATTTAGGCAGAAAAAGCAGTCAGGTAAAGCATAACAAGTCTGGGCACATCTGTCAGTCACAAGGTAGGGGCAGGCAGAAATAGCCAGCCTAGTTCTGAGTTTCAAAGGAGTGCACATGGAAAGTGGCCACTTAAACTAGAAGAATTAGAAAGGGAGGAATGTGAGTATTTTAAAAACTCTGGGAAAGGAAATCAGCGGCATTGAGAGCTGGAAGCATTTCACCTCAGGATATCTCCAGTTCAGTGACTGCAATGCTTACAACTCTCTCAAAATCAGATCATTTTGGCTGGAACAATGACAACATATTTACAAAAAACCAAAATCATCAAGAAAAATGCTCAAGAAATTAGTTCAGCGTTGATCTGGCCTGACGGGTCTGGTGTTGTGCCAATCCCACCAAATCCATTACTCCTACTGCCTCAAACGGGACTGTACCAAGAATATCACAGACACGGTTGTAGCCTAGTCCAAGTGGGATGGCTTTTGTTCCTTTGCATGTTGGCATGCTGCAGACTGCCACAGATTAGGAGCAGAGGGAACACAGACTGCACTGGATAGAACTCAAAATAAGTCTTTGGCTATGCAAGACACACAGATAGTCTCTGGAGACTCTCAATCATGGATCAGAAATTGTAAGGGTCCAGCCAAATTCTAAACATACACCACTTTACTGATAGGCAAATGTCTCCCATGCTTATATTTAGCTCATGTCCACATTCAGAGTGACTGCTGTTAAATTTTATATGACAACATATAGTTTTTGACCACACACCGGGACAGACATGTCACAAACCTGATTTGACAGAGATTTTATGGACAGCTAGAGAGGAATCTCAACACATACACAGGTTAATTATACAGGATAAAAAAAAAAACCCAGATCATGCAGTAAGCCAGATGCTTTGTTAATTACCTTATGTGTAATACTTAGGAAACACATAATTGATCCAGTGAGTCAGATCTATTACCTTCTGAATCAAATGTATTATCTACTCAATCAGATACATCATCTCCTCAAATACAAACACAGTTGCTTAAACTAGAGGCAATATATTGCTTTAAATGTCATACAACAGGATTTCTACCCGCTGGGAAAAAACACAGGTACAGTAAGGTGCACATGGAAGGCAAAGATCAGGTCACAGATGCTGTCGGGTAGAGCTCCCCTGTTGAGCTCTGTCCAGCCTGGGGACATTACAGGGGCCTGAGGACAGAGAATTAAGTGTGTGCCCCCGGGCACTGCAGCCCTGTGCAGGGGTGCAGTGCTGTGCTGAAAACAGGGCCATCAGCACAGCCCTGGCAGGGGCAGGAACTGCAAACCACCACCGAATGTCGATGGGATCAGTCTGGGCTGTCACAGTGGTTTGTTGGGCAGGAGGACCCAGCCTGTTATTCAGCATCAGCACCTCACCACAACCAACCCCCGCCCCCCCAAAATATCAATAATTTGTGCGGGTTTCCTCGCTTGGAAAAACAAACGACTCCCGAGCCCTCATAAGCACAACTGCCACAAAGGATCATAAAGCCTTTTTTGGTTACAAAACTCAGGCCCCTCCTAATGATTTCCTCTCAGTCATAACTGATTATATCCACACAGCAGAATCCCAAGACGTCGCTAATGATAGTGGAATCTGTCAGTATGGGAGATGCTCTGAGACTTTGTGAATTAAGCCCCATTATTGCCCTAAATTATAGATAAATTTCTCCCTTTCCTTGGTGATATGCAACATATTTTTTCTGCGGGGCAGTTGGATGATGTCAGCACAAATTACCGCTTTCCACACGGCGCAGATGGGAGAACCAGAGGCATTAAAGAGACTTACCAAACCCAAATCTGAAGAGACAGAAGGAACTGCTTCCTTTGACTTGGAAATAACAAATTCTGCTGTGGGGTGCTGGGTAAGGTAAAAGAAAAAAACTGAATTTCGAACACCGGTGCAGCTTCAAAAGCTTCAAAATTCTTAAAAAATCTAAATTCAGATTCTTGCTCTAAATTACAAAAAAAACCCAAACAATAGAAGAGCCTGTGTTTAGATGCTCATGTCTCTCCATTAAACATATATTGATGTGTAATGCTGAGATATTAGGCTATTGTGCAGCAAACTAGGGAGCTCTATTTTCGGCTTGGAAAAATAACGAATACACAATGTCATTTAGAGTGTTTTTCTAAATGGTTTCCTATTCTTTTAGTTTTCCTAACACCTCCAAGTGGAAGGAAGTGTTAGTGGTTACATGTTTGAGGAAGCTTCACAAGTTCTATACCAGGCAAAGTTTGCAGGCGGGAGCAGGACCTTTTACTACATCAAGTGATACAAGCAGGGAACAAAAAAAACCCCAGCAGGTTGTCAGACACGTGGCTCTATAAAGTTTTTTGTTACTTGGTATACAAATACTTAATTTGCAAATCGAAGACCTGGTAATTGCTTCGTTACCCTGCATGATTTCCACGATGGCCCTGCGTGCACCAGCAGCCAAGCTCTTGGTTGCCATCTGCTGTTCCTGCTTTTACACGTCTCCACTTTCGTCGGGCCATGACGAGGAGCCTCAGAGAACTGTTAAGAACAGCCACAGCTGCTGCTCTCACACACAGCCTGCGCTCCAGCTGGTCATGCGGAGAGCACAGGCACAACTGGAAAAAGATCCTGCTCAGACTTCCACTGCAGCCCTGGCAGCGTTACCACCCCCGCCCTGTCCAACACAGTGTTCCATATCCCATTATCTGCTCTGGGATCAGACCCCCGGGCTACAAGGCTGCTCCCAGTGACTGCTGCTTCCCAAGCTCAGCAGGTACAAAAGCCCCAAATTAAAACAATTAAGCTTGGAGGCCCTCTCTGGGCAAAAATTAAGGCTGTGCCTGCATCTCCACCTGTGTTTTCACTTCCGTCCCTCCCTGCGCCGGAGCAGGAACTGATCTGACTTGTACCCAAACACCTCCAAGTGGAAGTCCCTCGTTTTGAAGCTTTCATGCATAGTGCACTCCCATACTTACAGAACCACATGCCCCGCACATCAGTCCTGGCTGCATTTCTTTACATTTAGGACATTTAATTTTTGAAGAGTTTAGAGAGATCAAATACTTCCATGTTATATATTAAATATTTTCCAAGCACGAGTCAGCTTTGTCAGGCTCTCTGACATTAAAATCACAGCGAGCATTCAGCTCTGTTCCACCAAAAATAGGGCCAAAGAGCTCATATATTGAATTTCCATGCTTCTGCAGACACCTGGCTTGGGGTTGCCCATTCAGTTCTTTTCCCAACCAACCCACCATCTGCACGTTCACAGTTTCAGCAGCTGCCAGGACGCAGAAATAACAGCCATTTCTGCTCTCATGTCAGTCTATGTAGGCTTCATATTTGTTGTCACCACCCTGTGCAACCACCAGAAGGTTGCAGGAACCCCAGAACTCCACACAGGAGCATGTCAGACTGGGCTTCCTGCTGGGCTGAAGCTGACTCCAGACAGGGATCCAGTTCTCACTGACAGCAGCCACCAACGAAGTCAGCCTCCTGCAAAACTTTGTTGAACTTAAAACTGGATTTTATTTTCCACTGTGTTCCTTCTAAGCGATTAAAATAAAAAGGAATCTCACTAACAGCCTCGTGTGCTGCACTGACAGTCTGGGTACTTTGAAGCTGCAGAAGTCTGAAAACTAGAGAGTGGACGTCCAACACCTCCTTAAGGGGCTTCTGCCAACCCTCAGTGTGCTTTTAACAGGCCTCACTCCGAGGCAGTGATGGTGCAGGTTGTTGCCCACGATGTATTCACCACTGCAGCCACATCTGCATCTCAGTCTTCAAGGAGAAGGAAAGCCAGAAGGGATCATGAAGTTAAAAGGCTGTTAATGATTCCTAGTCCTGCCATAGGAGCACTGCCAGGTTCACTTCACGGCAGACAAACCCAGCATCCTTTTCATTCACTTGTTAATTAACAAGCAAAAGCCTATTTGGTAGTAGAAGTGTAAATGTGAAAGCTGAAGTACTGCAGGGCTCCCTTGTGTTTTCATGATTCTTTTTCATTCCTTGCCATCCAAGGCCTTCACAAATCAGTTAATTCTTTGCAAATCCTTATCTTTGCTTTACACCTGGGGGAAAGGGAGCACTGAGCAATGATGGTACTCAGCTAAACACAGCCCTGAAGACTCACGGTAGAGCTGAGAACAAAGCCCATGTCTGTTGGCTCTCAGTCTTGTATCCTAAAGCCCTCTTTTTTCTGCACTTCTGGAATTTGCTCATTTTGAGATGTAGCAATTCCAAATAAAAAGGTAAAGCTCAAACAGCATAACTGTCATTGACTCTTCTCCTAGTCCTCCACTTGGAGGGATGTGCAGATACAGAAGTTATGATGCCCTGCATCATGGGTGTGAGAGAGAAACCTTTGGACTCTGCCACGGACAGTTTTATTTCTGGCACACAAGTGACTCAGAAGATTAATCCATAAATGCCAGTGTCTCATCCTAAAAGCCACAGTGTACAAAACAGCCATTACTGTCCTGGCATGGGCCCAGCACAGACAGCAAGGAAGGAGTGTGCAGGTCTGCCTCAGGGAGGAGTGAGGGTTAGAAATCCAGTAAAACTCTTCACAGTGTTGCAGTGACCTGTGTCCTGCACCACAGCACTGCTGGGTTTTCCAGATGACCCTATATGTACTTATCCATTGCTATGAGCATCCTGCAGTATGTAGAGGCACCTTGAGAAGAAAAACCATTTTACTGCCAAAAAAAAAAAAAGGTGATCCTTCTAATACAACTCTGTCCAGTACAAAATTTGCCAACCTCAGAGATAAACCTGACGTGACTTTACAGTCTGTGCAAGATCTGCAGGTTTGGCCCTGCAACATTAAAGTTGACAACACCTTGAGAAATATCAATTGTGATTTATTCACAGCATCTCCTTGCAGTAGGCAGTAGAGCCTTCCTCCACAGCTCACCAATTACTGCAGAAGACAGTAGTAAATGGCATTAAAATTTCAAGCTATGTAGTTGACTGTGCATTTGCCTTAGCACAGGCTGCTTACTCTTTCCTCTTGGGATAATTCTGTTTTATTTCACAGCAATGTTCTATGCATTATAATTTTTGGCACCCACAGTGAACAGTTGTTTGCTGTAGGATTTCGTTATAGGACTTCACACCTATTTCAGTAGCAAGGTGTAAATACTGAAAAAGCCGGGAACAAATCCTTAGTAACTGACTCTTAGGTTCGGTTTGATAACAAAAAAGTGATGAGGATTAAAGGGAGAATTCTACTGAACCTGGAAAACATTGTGAATACCAGAAGATGTAACACACCAAGAGATATAACTCACTCTGCTGTTACACCAAAACTGGAAACTGGGCAACAATTACAGTGATTTGGCAGGCAAGGAAGCAGTTTCTTAGTCAGAATAATGTAGCAAGGTAGATAAACTGAAGTAGAGCTTCCAATCCTGGAAGCTACCTTCCAATCCTACACTGGGAGTTTCTACTTCAAAAAGCAAGAGAACACAAAAATGCCTATGCTCCACAGAGGAACACACTGGTTTTGGTGAGGGTGTGCACACATTTAGCCCCTTTTTTTATTAACTTCATGCAAAATGCGGGAATGGCTACAGCTTCATCTACAGTGGGGTCATGGAATGCATGACTGCCTGCCAGTCATATATTGGGCGGTCAACAGGCTGCCCTGCAACAAGTCCCAAAGCATGTAAAAGGAAGCAAAAGAGAACAGTAAAAACAAAAGCATCACCTCCCAAATAGTCCTCCAGCTGCTACTTTGGAGAACCCTCTGGCCTTGTTACACTCGCGCACTTTGGAGGTTAAAGATGATGGTAACAAGTGTTAGAGGCTTAAATGTTACTGCTCTAAATACTCTACAAACACAACACACCTGTCAGCTCACACAGCACGTGGTGACAACTTTCAAAAATTAACCAAAAAAGGGAAAGCATTGTTTTTCCAAGAGTGGCTTTGTCTGCCATCAGAGCAGAAACACGGCCTTTCATTTGTCCATAATAACTCATATTTTGACCATAAATACTGGAATCACATCCATTGCTAAAGAGTCATTACTGTTACTAACATTGTCCCAGTGCTATCAGTGGCAATTCTCTGGAACATTTTGTGGGTTTGGAGCAGATTCTGATGGGATAACATACAACATCATTGTTTGAAATCCTAAAAGACTGTTATTTACCTGACAATTTGGCAGCATCCACAGCTCTGTTTTGCACTGCCATTCACAAAAGCTTGATGGTGTTACACCACCAGGGCAGCTGGTGTTGTGCCTGGAGGCAGCTTATTACAAATACCTGTAACAAATTGCTTAGAATCCATCTGGCAAGGCAAAGATAACTACAGAGGTGCTACAGGAAACAGACTTCAGGACATAATTACCACATAGACATAGTCCATCTCTGTAGAGTAAGCCTGTGGATGAAAACTAGTCCTCCAGTACAGAGCATCTACTAATCCAAAAAAAAGCTTGCTAAATTCCAAAGCTTTAGATTACAACAGACTATTACATATATCCTTGCCCTTGCCACTGATTCCTGCTAACAGTTGTGAGGATATAGTTAGGCTCATCCAGCTGACAGTTACTGGAACTACAGGGCCACAGTTTTGTTTTGTCTTGCAGATTTTAAATGTTAAATGAAGCTGCAACAGTGCAACTTAGCCCAAAAACATTAGCACCAGAATGACTGAGCATCACCTTCTCTAACAGGACCTTAAGTGCATTTGTGAGGAAAAAAATTCCAGGGATGCAGAACGCAGTTCTAAGGAGCTCATCTAGATACTGGTGAGTAGGGAATCTCAGGATTTTACCTGCAGGGCCTGCTGGATGTTTGCAGAAGTGACTTGTAAGAAGCTCCATTCCTCAGCCAACAGAGGGCAAAGGAAGCCTTGCTGCTGCTGACACGAGCCAGGACTTTGGCAGGTACCATTAAGTTCACTCAGGAAAAAAACCTGCCATTAGCTGAAATTTTCTGTAGTAATTTTCAGGCACAATGTGACAGCTGATCTGCCTGTGCAGCAGTCGATCAGTCAGTCAGTCCCATGTGTTCTGAAGGCCACTATTTAACAAGCTGATTTGAAGCCTCTCATCAATCCAGTTTAGTTGTGACCTCGGCCCTGAACTTCATTTCAGCATCACAATTAAAGGAAATGGGTGGTGCCTTCCCACCTGGAAGCATTTAATTTTGAAGCAAACTGCCTGCACCTGTAGTTGTCCCATTAAGGAAGCTGGCTACACCCCAGGCTGCTTCCACTCTAAAAGCTCCAGCATTTCTGACTGGTTCTTTCTTAATGCAAGCAGCAGCTCGAAATCATGATTAATCCACAAAAGGGGACTGCCAGTTTTCCTGGGCAGTTGACAATTTTGTGTTCCTCATGCATCTAAGAGCTCTAATACCCCAAGGCATGCAAAGCACTACAGCACCAGGACCAACCCCCCAGCCAGTTGGGTGGATGGCTCTCTGCCATGCCATTCCCATGCTTGCACAGTGGGATGTAAACATGCAAACCCAGAAAATCGGATATGCTAATGTCTACTAAAAAGCCTTTTCAGGACCTGAGCTTAATGAACAAGTGGAATCCCGCAGCATCACTGTGGGGAAAACAACTGCAGAGCACAAGCGCTGAAGGAAGGCCTCGCGTGCTCTGTCGGAATGGAAGAACACAAGGGGATGGCAAGGGAAGGAACGTGGCCAGAAAACCAGCTGTGGTAATTCTTCCTGTCCACCTCAGCTTCAGCAGCCAAACCAGTGCAATCAGTGCATGATCTGTGACCCCCTGATGACCCACGGCTCCAGTGAAGCAATTCCAACCTATTTTGTTATACTCGAGCTGCTGTTCAACTCTCAAGCACCAAGCAGCATAGATGGTGGTGACTTCTGGGGCCATGCAGGGTGACTTCAGGGGCCATGCATCTGTTAGTTCTGTAACCACTGCACAGGCACAGAGGCTGCGCTGGCAGATGGAAGATTTGCCTTTGGGGAGAACAGGTCAGACATCAGAGAATAAAAATGCAGAAACAGCTGCGCCTTCCCTCCCCAGCGGGCTGGTACTTTGCTCAAACATACCCTCAGTAAGCCAAGGCTCAGCTCTGGAGAGCAAGTCCCTGCGCATTATGAAACACAACCTTGCCCAGCAGGCTCAGGAGTGCAGCAAGGTCTCCGACCCTACAAGCCTCCGACAAGGGACAAGCCTTGTAGCGAGAAGCAAAAAGCGGAAGGCTGCAGATAAACACCTCCTGGGGCCTGTGACTGCTGCAAGAGGGCAATTTTCTGAGTGCTCCTTTTCTACCTGCTCTCAATTAAATACTGGAGGAGAACACAGACATGGTGTCATATTTTCATGCAGTTAGTCTGTTCACAGGTACTCACTGGGACTGCACTGGCTTTTTTCATCCAAGTAGGTGACTCTTTCTGTTTGTCTCACTGAAACCATCCTCCTCCCTCTCAGATCCCACATTATTGGGAATCATAGAATAATTTGGGTTGGAATGGACCTTTAAAGGTCACCTAGTCCAACCCACACCTGAAATGAGCAGGGACATCTTCAAATAGACCAGAACCCAGTCCAACGTGACTCTGAATGTTTCCTGGGATGGGGCATCCACCACCTCTCTGGGAAACCAGTTCTGGTGTTTCAACACCATCACTGTAAAAAATTCCTTCCTTTTTCTAGTCTGGATCTACCTCTTCTGGTTTAAAAACATTGCTCCTTGTTAAAACAGCAGTTACCACCTTAAGGTACTCAAAGGCCACATTAAGGGCCCCCCAGAGCCTTCTCTTACCCAGGCTAAACAACCCCAATTTAAACCAATTCCAGCTAAGGGATAGTGAATAAGAGGGAAAAGGGATTGATGAAAGCAGAAAAAAGACCAACAATAACAGGCAGGAGCTAGCAGAGGTGATCTCTGACACCAGGCTCCACTTAATAATTGAGAGCAGCAACAAACCCACAGCATTTCTGTTGGTGTGGCTAACAATCAGCAACTGTGTGCAGGAACAATTTTTGTTACAGAAACCATCAACCGTCAATTCCTACATAGTCCACAAAAGCTTTTACATCTGAGATATTTGTGTGGCATTAGATACAATAAATCCACTTTTAAACATCACATGTATATAGAGATATATATAACTGTATTCAGAAGTTAGAAGGGATGAAAGTTGGGGGGGTTTAAGTTAAAACCTCTATAAAACCTGAGAGATTATAACAGAGGGTGTTTTATTAAAGGTATATAAAAGGAAATTGGTTGAGATTGCAGGTGAAGAAAGGTGAGAACATACAAGCCATCCTTCTCACAGTAGAAGGCTGTGAGCTTTTTAAAGGACTCCTGAGAGTCCTCAGTGGAGGACATGGTACAGTTGACATACCTTGAGTTTTCCGAGTAAGGAAGGCAACAGCATGAGCCACTTCATCAAAGTTGATGTGACAACTTGGTTTATTCAAACAGAAGTCCATGCAGTGCTTTTCCATTTGTCTCACTGACTCCATCCTCCTAACCCCAAGAAATGAGCCAGTATTAATAAACAGCCTGTTTAGAGAAGTTCCATAGATCGTATGCAGTACAATTATCAAAAATGTTAGTAGAATCTCTTCATGTATTGGTTTACCTCCTTTAAGGACAACAAAGTTATAACATACTGGCCTATTTAGTGGAAAAAGGAGGTGGCTAAAACATTTAAGGTGAAGGTAATGAGTTGTTCAACACTATACTGACAGCTTGCCTAAAAACAGCAGCAGGTGACCTTCTCCAAATAACCCCAGTCCAATGGCAACTGTGCCAGATGCAGAAGTGTGGTGTGTTATGCTGAGAAATCAGGGATGGCTCCATCCCAGCCAGTCTGTTGGGAGATGGGACAAGAGCAGAGCTGCATCCCATGGCCAGCTGAAGCAGAGAGGAACCTCAATATGGAGACAAAACAGTATTTAGAAGATTAACACCCTTTTTTCTTTCTATACAGGACTTCAGCCTGGAGAGGAAATATCCAGAGACCATATAAGATAAATAGATATAAGATAGATATATAAGACAGAGATATAAGATTGACCACAGTGCTTGCAGAGGGCACATAAGATCTTCTTGCCCCTTCCTTCTACACAAATCTTCCCATGAGCAAGTCCCAAAACAAATGAAACTACACTCTGCTGAACCCTTCAGCTTTAAAAGATGAATTCCATGGAGTCTCTAATGCTCCTTTAGTGTCTTTTATTGCTATGGCTACTTCACAACAGGTTGCTTTAGGTTTCTTTAAAAAATCCTGTCAGATGCTAATGACAAATGCTCTGTTCCTCTCCTGCTGCCCCAGAAAGCTTTTTGGGGCTCTGTTTTAAAGAGATCAGATGTGTGGGCCTTGGAGTGGGAAGGGGTTGACAGTAAGCAATAAACTTTCTCTCTTGACACAGAAAATTCCCCTCTGCTGGGGCTTTAATTTATGACACGTCTTTCACTAACAAGTTTTAGGGCACAAAGTTGTATCCAGCTTTTCCCACACAGCTATTCCCACCCCTTGCACTTACTAACCAGAAAGCCTTCTAAACCTTACCTAGTAGCAAGAACTAAGCAGTTGTGTTTTGCACATTCACGTTCCTTTAGCTTGTGCTTTCATTTCCTCTTTTTCAACATTATCACATTGTTCCCTCTTCTCTACGTGCTTTCCCTCTTCACAAAGCTCTTTAAACAGCTGCAAAGGGGGAGGGACCACTCTGCTCACGAAAACTCCACTTTGCAGAACGCTTCTGTCAGGTCCGACTGTCTGTCTCTTTCCGGGCATTTAATGCCTCCAAGATTCAGGTTTTGCTTTTACAATCTCTTCCTCGTGCATCCCTGACAGCAGAGCCTACAGCCGGCTGGCTTGACTGAGGGACAGTAATCCACCTCTGCTTGTTACTGCCATGAGGAAAATGTACACCCTCCTGCTCTTTGTGGTGGGCTCCCTTTGTTTTAACGGTAAGTGACCTTTTTCTTTCGGCTACAGTTGCGGAGCAGCAATAGCTTTGGGGGCCAGGAGGCAGGACCGGGATAAAAGCTCACAGACAATTCAGAACTATCACCTCAGGAGGTTTTGCAGACTCTGAGAGGATGCATAAAATTGATCATTCTAGTGTTGTTTTGGGCTTGTTTGGTATTTGCAAATGCACTACGATGGATATGGAGCGACAGTTAAGTTGGATGTAAAACGACAGAACTGTAGGAGATGACAATGATAATCACTGAATGTTATCCCTTTAGATACTCCCAGGATCATCTGTGATAGGAAAAGCAGATATTGTGCTGAGGGTGAAAAAAAAAGAACCAGGAACCATAAATAAGGCAGATCTCTTCCCTCTACAATTATTTGCTCAAGTTTCTATATTTTGCAAAGCTCATACTTTCTAATTATTTTTATTAGCACGTAAATAGTTTAAATTAAGTTGTAATGTATAAATATATGCTAAAAAAGGCAAACATACATTTTCTTCGGTCTCTCAGGATTTCTTCCATGTGTTTTAGCCAACATGAACAGCCTGACAGCAGCAGGAAACAGTGCACTTACCATGGGAGCTTCTTCCCATGGAGAGACTCCAGTGAAGTGTTCTCAGAGAAAGTGGCTGAAATCAAACCAAGACAAAGATCACACATTTCCCATTATTACCTATTCATCCCAGAGCTGTTTTTTTCCTTCAATCACTGAAAGGTAACTTTATAAAACATCTGCTTTCTAACAAATGAAGAGTGAGGACCCTCTTCAGATTCTTAGTTTATAAAACCCTTTATTATTTCCTTTTTTTTTTTTGCATTAATTGCAACATAAAAAATTAAAGGCTTTAAAATACAGTAAATTCACTGCTACTTCCACTGGAACAATAAGCATTCCAATTTAGCAGGTGTGGTTCTAAGAGATCACGAAAATCTTTGTGCTCAAGAGTATGCTGAAAAGGAACAACATCACAAAGTAATTTTAGAGAAGATAATGGAACTGTCTCATTGCTGCTTCTTGCTTGCTCTTTACTAATTACAGAAGGGAATTTGGTATGTCACTGTTGTCCACATAAGTTATTTGTGAGAGAGTAAAGAACTAAAATGACAACACATGCTACAGTAATATTTCTAAACAAATGCTATTTCAACATTTATAACAATAACTGAAGCCAGGGAAACACAGGAAACGTGCCTCATGTTAAATTTTGAAATTTAGTAAGAACAGTGGACTTGCCTGTGTTTCTGTATTTGCTGCTTTTTTGTGGAAATCACTCCAACAAATTTGCCATTACCCTGAAAACAAACAACATAACACGGGATGACGAGTTACTTCTCTTTATGCATTTAAATTAGACCCCGTAAAAGGGAAAGTTTGCACAGAATGATGTCTGGCTGTGGGTTTGTTTCTCCTGCTGTGAGACTGGAAGCATCCTGATGCAACTTTTTTTTTAACGGTCATACTCCCACAGAGAAAACAAACTTAGTGAAGAATGTTACCGCAGGTTATGTGGCAACTGCTCCCCTCGTCTCAGAGCAGATGTGTGGTGTGTTCAGCGAAGCTGAAATCGTTTCCCCAGCTCAGGACCCACCCCAGTGTGTTCTCTCTATTACTGCTTTCAGTGCTCAGGTTAGGACTGCTTCCTCACTGCTGTTACAATCGTTTGTCTAAGAGCATCCGTCTTCCCTCTGCGGCACCTACGGTGATCACTGCTATTTGGGGGAAAAAAAAACCAGTTTGGAGGGAAACTGCACTTTCATTTCTTCCAGCTCTGAGAGGAGAAAGAGGAGTTTCCAATGCCTGGCTACTGTCATGAAATGCACATAAAGATGAACCTGAGTGCCTGGTAATTTTGTATTCGTTAGGTGCCATGTGGTTAATATGTAGATTGTTAGTGGAAAACAGATCATAAAAATTATACCAGAACCACTCATTTTTATTTAGATTTTCCTTTCCCCTGACTGTGGCAAGCTCTGAGGCAGGGCACAGCTGACATCTAGTGGTGTGTGACACAGGCAGCTGAGGGTGGTGAGGAGGACCCCCTTTGACCTTTACTTCTGATTGTTGAATTAGAAAGACTGGCATGGGATGCCGTTTTACATAGAATTATTCATTACAGGAATTCCTTCACTAAGAACAGATTTCTTGAAGGGATTCACTGTTGACCAAATAATTTTTTAGAATTAAGTTGTGGCTTATCATTATTCTGCATCAAGTTTATTAACAGGGTCAGTACCTCGAAATCTGAGCTGTTCTCATCAGACAGGCAGACCAGACGACTCTGGTTTGATTTGCAGACCAGACAACTGGGATTGCTAAAAGCAGGTTTCAGAGAAAAACCTAATTACAAATCCAGAATTAGCTTTCTGCAAATATTCTGCAATTTCTACTGCTTACTGTCTGTTTAGCAAAAACTCTCTAGGCTAGAATATTTATGGACAAAGGCAGAAATACAGTAAAAACATATTTAACAATTCAAACAAGAACTCACTGTCTTTGCTAGCAGCATTCAGTGACGAAATGACAATTTATTTGTGTTTGAATTATAGCCATCTGCTTATGTCACTTCCCTATGCAACAGTGGGAATGTTTGTCAAAAAAACCAACGAACAGAACCACCATAAAACCCCACCAAACCACAAAACACGATAACTTTAACCAATATTCTCTCTTTAGCTACCACAAGACTTCTAATCTATCCTTATAAACACAGAATGTGGCCCCTTTTTCTTTACAATATCAAATTTAGCTCCAGAATCTGGAGCAAGAATCAGCATAGCTCTAGTTTGATAAGCTTTTGATTAGGCAGCTTACATTGAGAATAACTGCAGTATTAAAATATCACATGGCACAAGGGCCTTTGGAACTTCTTGTAGGGAGGTACAAAGCAAGTGTGAATCAAAAAACAAACTGACCCAACCAATACAGATGCATTCATCCACATTTGTCTTCCCAAATGGCCTGGGAAGTACTTGGGAAGCCTATTCTGAAAAACAGTGTCATGGTTAAGTATATGTGACAAAATTTGGGCTACCGGTGCTGTAGCATATGCTGGTCTTAAAGGATTTAAATCAGGCCTCGTGTTTCATCTCAGCCTTTCCACAGAGCTGGAGTAAAAGCTGTTCTTAGATGTGAAAGCTCTCTTTGATAATGTTTCCTTTTACATCTCTCCACGCTCTTACTGGATCAGAAACAAGAAGTTCTTGGGGTGTTTTTTTTAACCCGAGTTGGATTCAGAAGAACCAAGTTTCAAGAGACTTGCTCACCCTAACAACTTCCAGCCCAGTTCACATGGAAACTAGGCACCTGCTAGAAGTGCACGCAAACTTGGACTGCTTGTTTGATCCTGGCCTTTGGATGCCTGCCTTTCTCTGGATCCCAACTTAAAAAAACAGAACAAATTAATGTGCCACAAATTTAAAATGCTTGCATGGGCAATGGTTTTTACTGTTGGAATTGCTCTGGGGAATAAGGAAGCAAGTATGCTGTAGGGACACTACCCTCATTTCTGCATTATCTACAGTTGAATTAGGTGACCTTTCCTATGGAAGAATCAGTAGGATTAGAACCTGCTCTCAGTAACACCTGTGTCCATCACCATCACAGAACTCGACATGCAGCACAACCTCTCTGGGCCAATGATGAGGGCAGGACGTTACCAGGACCTCAGTCAGCAGTATTACCATGTGGTCAATAGTGGTTTGACAAGTCCACTAGAATGGCTTTAAAAAGCACATTCAAGAATACGAGAACAGATTCAGCTCCCTCTGGGGTTGTGCCAGAAGCTGTTCTGCTCCATGGAGAATGTGTGATAGTAACCTGCAGATACTGTATTTTGTAATCATTAAACTCCAGCTTTGGCAATCTAAGATTTAAGGTATTTATGCTACTCCACAAACCAGGTTTTGCTTCCACACAAACTAAGGCTTACATCCTGCCTTGGGTTTTCAAATTCTGAAATAGATTCATCAGTAGCTACCAAAGAGTCCCCAGTCCTTAAAAAAATCTTTAGGCATCCTTCACTTATCCCCTCGTTTTCCACATTTAAATCAGAGTCTTTAAATTTATACCTGCACCTGCAACGCTGCCTCCTACAGTGCTAAAGGGAGAAGTCACAGCTGGACCCCCTGCCTTTGGACCACAGAATAATTCTTCCTCTGCTATAAGAGGGTGGTGTCTATTTCTAAGTGTAATCCCCAAAGAATATATCAATTTGAGCTTCACTTTTTTACTGTGAAAAAACCCAGAGGGTTCTGGTTGATCTGCTTTGGTCTGTGCTCTGTGAAAGACAGTCAGCTTCAGCAGAACAGATACTGCTGCGAGCACCACACCCTTCTGCTCACACAAGCCTACAGTGTTTGGCAAGCCAAAAGCCCTCATTATTTCATGAAGATGATCTGATGCACAGGGATTCTGTGATCCCTCTGTCATCTCACTTTGGTCTCCCTTCTCTAATCCGGTTGATGCTTTACAGGAAGCACAGCAGCAGACGCTGAAGAAAAGCTCATGAACCACCTACTGAGCCCTGACAGGTACAATAAGTTAATTCGACCGGCTGTCAACTCCTCCCAGTTGGTATCCATAGAACTGCAGGTTTCCCTGGCACAGCTCATCAGTGTGGTAAGTTCAAATTAGGCTATGCCTTTTAATTCATTACTACCTGCACAGCACTCTAATAGTCATATTAGTATTACAGTGTCCCTGCTCTTTTCTCATTTGTATAATACTACTTAATAGGCACAGCCCATACACGCAATTTACTGGGTTTACACCTCAGAATGCAGCAGCTACAGGGAGATCATTCCATGCCTAAGCAATGAAGGACAGTGGCCAGATCTTCATCCTATAAAACTGCATTGACCTAAAACTCAAAATCATTCCATTGGTTTCAGTACAGCTACAGGAAGTTACCCCAGGTCAGGATCCATCCTGGACCATGCCCACAATGCTAAACCATCTTCTACTGCTTGTTTCAAAGAAGTGGTTCAATGGCCTGAAAAGAAGCTTATAAAGCCAGACCCAAATCTCACACACATAAGCAAAGAACAGTGGAATGCTACAAAGCAAAAGACCTATTAGTTCTGGCTGGAATAGCTTAACATGGTAAAACAATCCTCGTGTATGCAACTCCTCATATTCAATAAAAACTACTTCAGTGGGTCTGAAAGACACCTTCACCCACAAGGTTGGCATGTTCTTCCAAGGTACAAACACATCATTGCCAAGAGAGGTTAGCATTTACTGCAGTGGAACAAGAGCCAGCACGTAAGTGGGGATCATTTCCTGAATCGGGGCTCCTATCCGTGCTGCTCTCTCCCGGGGTGACAAAGATACAGATGGCTGCCTCCCTGCCAGAATCTGTGCAAGGGCTACTGACTGCACTGCTGCAAACTTTGAGAGACCTCGAGAATCTACAGTCTGAAATTCAAGAGGAAACGAGGGAGACACAGATGGAACAACAGGGAAACTGTACAAACAGCTGAGGTTTCATACACACATGCAAGGCTGGATAATATATATATATATAATATCTACCTTGTGTGTGTACATATATATATACACACGCAGGCTGGATATGATATAGATAGATAAAATATATTTTATATAGATATCTGTACATATGTATATAAATATCCAGGCTGTGTGTATACATATAAACACAGGATACAATGCCATGGCCACCAGGTGACTCTGGTACCAGCGCTCCCTCTCTCCTGGAGAACTCCACCCGGACACAGACACGCCTCACTGCACACTGCACTGCCACCACCGGCACAGTGTCCTCAAGATTTCAGATTCTGGCTGTGAAAAGCAAGATGTCCCAGAGGCCTCAGTGATCAACAGCCTAAACAGAGCAGATGAATGGGCAGGGATTGAGAACAGCACAATTGAGACCCTATCCCTCTGTATCCTCACTCTTCAAGCAGAACATAAAATTAGGCATTTTATAGGCTCTAACAATCAAAAGCATCTTCAGGATCAGAGAATTAACTTATTTTCCTGCAGAAATCCTCTGACAAATCTGCTCCAGAGAGATTTCTCTTCTGAACTGCTCTCCAGAGGGGCAGCAGGTCCACAGAACAGAGCCTGCCAGCTCATATGGCAAACCTTTCATCAACCTCACACAACCTCACACAACCCCTCCCAGTGGCCAAATGTACTTTCTGTCCTGTAAATCAAAGGTGGAGAAGTGGGGTGGGGTGGTGGTGATTGTTCCCAAATAGCCACACTCACTCCTGCCATAACTGTTCTTGCTAAAAGGCATTTGGAGCTCTTCACTTGTGGGGTTACTTTTGATATTCAGCATGTGTATGAGACTGGCCACCTCACCTGCAGAGAAATGCCCGTCTTGAAATCCACTGAGCAAAAGCACGCTGCACAGTTGGAGACGTGCTCCAAACCCCACTGAATAGATCTTCTTGCTGCAATAAAGCGAAATGTTTCAGAGGCCAATTGTTGTCTCTCTTTTTGCCTGCAGAATGAACGGGAGCAGATCATGACCACAAATGTCTGGCTGAACCAGGTAACCAAACCCACAGAGATGTGCTCTTGCAAACCACAAATGCTTTCACTCCATCAAATGGCTGTTTTGTTAGGGCTGGTCTGGAAACTCCCATCCCTACTGTACAATTCTTCTCGTAGGAGTGGATTGACTATCGTCTGGCTTGGAAGCCCTCGGACTATGAAGGGATAAATAAGCTGAGAATACCTGCCAAACACATCTGGTTGCCGGACATTGTGCTTTACAACAAGTAAGTACCAACTTCTGTAGTTTATGCAGACAATGAACAAAATTTTGACCGCGAAACAAGCATCAGAAACAATGAAGTAGGTCTGAGAAAATTACAGAACTGAATTTTGTAACTTTCTGATAGTATCAACTGTATCTGAGAGGGGTACTGGCCTCAAGGATAATTTTAGTAGCTGACAATTTTGTTTTGCTTTGGTTTAAGTCTCTAGCAAAGCCTTGAAGTGGATGATATAAATTTGGGGGGGGGAATAATCAAAATTTATACTGTCATGATAATTTTGAAAACCAATGAATTCACAAACACGATGATTTATGAACATATACAGATGGGAAACCCTGGAAGTTTATATATATCTGAGTTAAGTCCTTGGAATCCTACTACTGAAAATCAGATTTGATGAACACTTGAAACTAGTGTATTAGTCACAAAATAATTCAGCCAGTGGATTAGGATGTACTGCCTGCTCAAAGCCTGTTCTGGTATATTGTGCCCCTGTCCTCTGCTTCTTTCTGCTACTCCCAAGGTGATACCATTTAATGATTTGTAAGAATAGAAAGAAACGGTTTTAAAAGGTTTCTTAAATGTAGAGGAACAAGCTTCACCATATTGGATATTTGCATCAATACAAAGCTTCGAATTGAAATTTTAGCTCAAGGACAAGCCCCTGTAATTCACTGCTGCTGGAGCAGAGTTTCACAGACATCAGTGAGTCCCAAGCCAAACACAAAGCACATCCCCGTGCCCACCGCTCTGCACAGGGCTCTGAGGCAGCACCAGCAGCCCAGCCTCTGCCCCACAGCTCAGATGGGGCAGTCAGCACAAAACACAACATATTCTCAGCCCAGGAGCGTGCCCAGCACACTGTCTGACAGGACAGTAAAGCTTGGGGAGACACAGATATGTGAGAACTAAGATAGTATTTATTTATCAGAAAATAGCTATTCACTGTCAGTGAACTAAAGACCCCCCCTATGCTGCAGCCACTCACTTCTGCATCTGGTTGTTCCACTGCCTGCATGAATTATCTACAGGGCACTCAGAACCTCACCAAGGTGAGCCCTTTCCTTTCCCAAACCTTACTGACCCGGAGAACAGCTCCACGTGTGCCAAGCCTTGGACACTTGTAGCACTTCCCTGCTGAGAAAAAAAATCAGGCTTAGCACTGAAATAACCCTATTTTCCATGATGTTTCCTCAGCAAACAAGGATGCTACCTCAGGATGCTTAATAGGCTCAAGAGCCCTAAGTTGTTTGCCCAGGGACATTGGGCAGGAGAAGATACTGAGCACTGAGTGATAATGATCTCCTCCCTGAATTAAAGGGCCCATCATAACAGAGAAGACTCCGCTGGTGGAATTTCAGCAGTTGGAAGAGATACAAAGCCAAGATTATTTGTGGGCACTAAGAACACTGTGGCTTGTCTGTTCTGGTTTTGTAATGAGTAAACATTAACTGGAGTGACGTCCTAAATTATAAACCATATAATTACATTTCCTCTGCCTACTCTCTCCCTGCCTCTCTAACTAATGCTGCTCATCCTTATTTCCTCATCCAAGTCATTTAGGAGCGTGCTCTGAGCTCTTAGCAGTGGCTGTGTTCCAGATCAAAGGCACTTCCAGTTTCACGTGGGATGATCTCAGTTTTACTCAGCCTTCAGAGACGTAGGGACCTGTAGTTACTTTAACAAACATTTACAAAGTACTTTGATTCCTCTGGATGAAACACAGGTGTATATTTAATATTTAATAATAATTTTATAAAGAGCTCTTCTGTTCTGAGCTGTGTTTTCCCCTCTGAGTGTTTCATCCTCTCTCCCCTTTGTCTCTCCTCGTCCCTCAGTGCGGACGGCACGTACGAAGTCTCGCTGTACACAAACGCGATCGTGAAGAACAACGGGAGCATTCGCTGGCTGCCACCAGCCATTTACAAGAGTGCCTGCAAGATTGAAGTCAGGCATTTCCCCTTTGATCAACAGAACTGCACCCTGAAGTTCAGGTCTTGGACATACGACCACACGGAAATCGATATGGTGCTTAAAACTTCCATGGCAAGCATGGACGACTTCACGCCGAGCGGAGAGTGGGACATTGTAGCACTGCCAGGAAGGAGGACTGTAAATCCTTTGGACCCCAGTTATGTCGATGTCACATATGACTTCATTATTAAAAGGAAACCTCTTTTTTACACCATCAATCTTATCATTCCCTGCGTGCTAATCACATCCTTAGCCATCCTGGTATTCTACTTGCCTTCAGACTGCGGTGAAAAAATGACCTTGTGCATCTCTGTGTTGCTTGCCTTGACTGTGTTCTTGCTGCTGATCTCCAAAATTGTCCCTCCGACATCTCTCGATGTTCCACTGATTGGGAAGTATCTCATGTTTACAATGGTACTAGTGACCTTCTCAATAGTCACCAGTGTCTGTGTACTCAACGTCCACCACAGATCTCCAAGCACCCACACGATGCCCCCCTGGGTAAAGGTGGTTTTCCTGGAAAAGCTCCCAGCCTACCTGTTCATGAAGCGCCCAGAAAATAATCCTCCAAGGCCAAAGCCCTGCAGCTGCAAGAAGACAAAAGCAGAGCACCCTTGTATGGAGCCAGCTGACTTCTACAAGAACTCTACCTATTTTTTGAATACAGCCCCTGCCAAAAAATATGACATGAAAGTCTCTGAGACACTTGACAGTGTCAGCAGTCATCGAGATTTCAGGTTAAGAACAGGCACGAAATTTTCTCCTGAAGTCCAAGAAGCAATTGATGGAGTCAGTTTTATAGCAGAGCACATGAAAAGTGATGACAACGACCAGAGTGTAAGTAAAAATGAGAAATCATCCCCATCTTCCCAAACTTCATCTCCTGTCCTCCTCTGTAACATGCTCTTCCTCAGAAAGCGTATTTGAACTCTCGGGTTTTTACAGAGATTCTAGATACGGCTTGTAAGAGGAAATAATTTTTACCATTAAAGAACTTAATGAAGAGCAATTTGGTAACTGCAAATACTCTCCTGACAAGTAACATGTCTTTCTACAAAGGGAGTTTGTTGATTGCTCAGTAAGCCATGAAACACCCTTGAAAAAGCTGTGTTGTCACATTCAAGTAGTGCTTGGCAGAGGAAGAAAACAATATTCAGTTCCAGGTTAGAAAAAGACTATTTTTCTCCATGGTATTCAGTAAGACTGTGATTGAACCCATGGCCAGGCCAAGTTAACCAGAAACTGTACCTGCAGCTCCAGCATTTCTTTCCCTGACTGGGCACAGCAGGATTTAGGAGAATTTGCAAAGGCCTTTGCAAATACCCTCTCTGGGGAAGACACCAGCCTATAGATGGCAAACACGATGGGTGGGATTAAAAACCTAAAGCCAGCAGAGCTGATACTTCTTTCATTTGAGTTAAATCAGACTCATTAATGGTTATGAGAAATACTTTATCCAGGACACATTTAAGCAGTGCTGCTGCTGCCCTGGTCACTTGCCCCGCTCACAGGCCACCAGCTGGAACACTAGAGCTGAGATAATACACTGGGAATAATGCTTGGAAAACTCAGCTGGCACACAGTTTTGCTTAGACAGGCACCCATGGTTGGGAAAAACCCTCTACATACCTACAAGTGTCCTCTCTCTGACCCAGATCCCAGTCAGACTCTGGGTTCTCTATTCCTGTTGTGCTCCCCCTCCCTCAAACGAGAAGATTAAATGAAGTCTGGTTTCTGATCCTGCAGAAGTCCCTTGACGAGCATGCTGCTGAGTAGTTCATGTTTTCTATTAACTGAAATTACTGTCAATATAAATAAAGAAGTTCAGCTATTAACATTAGACATGAGCTCGTAAACACTGAAGCTGACTGAACAGCAGCGGATTTCACAGAGCAGAAAAAAGGCTTCTGACAGCTCAGACATTCTTGCAAGAATGTGTTGCACACTAAAAGACCTATAAAGCTTGCAATTGATAGTAAGATCAATTTTCAAGGCTAGTTTATACATTAAAAATTCATTTAATGCTTTTCACATACGATCCCCCAGTATTACATATCGTTTTTCTAGGTTCATAACTTTCTTTTCTGCTCCCTTCCTTCATCACCACGGTCTGATAACAACTGTTCATGTACATTTATATAGTCTGATTTCAGAAGAGTTCAATTCCCATTAGCAGCAGTGCACACTGAAGGGAAAAAATACGTCATGTTCTATTGGAAGACGTGAGACAATTGACAAGCACAGTAAAGTCATCGATGTGAGGATGTCCCACACGTAACTAGAATCAATGAGAGAGGAAAGAAACATCCCCGAGATATAAACGGAGGTTGATGTATTCCCTTTTTACAGTAATAGCCTGACAGTCACTTCAGTTTGAGACCAAATCTAAGGCTGTGGCTTTCACAGACAACACATGCAAGGCAAAAAGGGGTTTTAATAAAAGCAACAGTATTAATATGCATTAAAACCCTTGATTAAGATGACTGCTGATAAGAAAAGAATTCTGAAGCTAACCTTGTTTAACAGCAGTAAACACCATCTATTTTTGCCCACTGAGATTAATAGAATCTGCAAACCAAAATTAAAGGAAAAAAAAAAATCCTTAATTGGATTATACTGTGGGTCCTTCAGGATTGGCTTCCACCAGGCAGCCACGCTCAGGACCTGATGCATCCAAGAAAGCTAAGAAATACTCACTGTGTTTTCCTCCACTGCTCGGAATGGTTGTAAGAGAAAAATCCCTTACCAAGCCTAAAGTCAGCTTATTCCCTGAACCTTAAGATCTGTTTCCTTTTATTTTCACGAACAGAAACTCATCATTAGCAAGAGGAAGACCAAAAGAATATGACAAATTGCTAATATCTTTAATTGGCTTTTTCTTCCAGGTCATTGAAGATTGGAAGTATGTTGCCATGGTAGTGGACAGGCTGTTCCTGTGGATATTTGTCCTTGTTTGTGTCCTGGGGACTGTTGGATTATTTCTGCAACCCCTTTTTCAAAACCACACTGCTGCCATGAACCCTTAGTTGTCATTTAAAACTGCCAATATTTACACAAATGTTGGGTCCCATTCTACTCTCAGTTCCCCTCTGTTAAATCCACAGAGAGGCCAAGTGAGTTGCACTTACATCCCTTAGGGTGGGGAAAAGGAAAGGAGAACTTGAGTTACCATGATAAGAAAGAAACCCAAACAAGCAGAAAACTAAAAATTTGTTCCAGTGAGTCCAGTACTTCTGGTGATATCTTGGCCCTTTTTTCAATTGTTTGAAGTCTGAACATTAGAGAAAGAGGCTTTTACTGTACAACATGCCACCCTGGCCTATTATTATTATTACTATATTTTAAATACATTGCCTTAGGAAGGATCTTTTCTTTCCTTAGAATACTGCAATTTCCCTGTTACGAGGAAGGTATTGCTATGAAATCTACTTCCTTCAAAGGCATCAAAACAATTTGTGTCTGATTTATAAGGAACTTTACACGTGGGTTTGATACTTCGACCTGAACCTAGAAATAGAAATGCACTTCTGAGGTAACCACTGCAAGGTTTCTCACCTTGCCATCCCTGACAGCTGATTGATCAACAACGGTCAAATTAATGTATGATAAACAAACACCTATATAATGCTCTGTTCTTTGATCAAATACAAATAAAACGTACATTTTTCCTTTACGTAGATTTGGTCCTCAAATGTTCCTGCAACTTTAACAGCTCCTGTCTCTGGGGCTCATATGCACTTTAATGAAACTCGGGCTGAGAGCACAGGAAAGCAACTGGAGAAGACAACTGTGAAAGGCAACGAGAATGAGAAGACACCTGAGAACACACAGACCTGTGTGTTTTTCTGGGGAGATTTTAATGTGGATTTAAGTCGAATCCTCAACAAATTAGCTAGGGAAGCACACAAGGTATGTGGAGTCTCAAAGGCTTTGGCAAAGGATGGAGGCCCCAGACTCCCATCACAGGACAATCCCACCACAGTTTGTTCCAGGGAACCTGCAAGAAGAGAAGTGGGCTCCTGGGTAAACTCAGCTCGTCCTTGGGGTGCTGTCAGGACACATAACAATTGTACCACCATTGATAAGCACAACCAATGACTGGAGAGCAAACTGGTAAAAGCCTCTACTACCGGTGAAGGGGATTTGAGCCTCACCTGTCCCAGGGGAGGACCAGCTGACACCTAAACCTGTGTTCTTCAACAAGCCACAGATGACAACAGTTACAGATCTATTTGCCTTCATCAAAACTGAGCTACATCTCCCCCTAGATCAGCATTCCCTGGAAGCTCTGGGTAACTACACAGATTTAGACGTGCCAAAACAGCTCCATCCACCTTTCCAACTGTTCAGAGCAGCTGCAGGACCATATTCACTCCTTCGCAGCCCGTGGCTGAACTCCCCTGCACCACTGGCACACACAGCCTCACCCCACACGTTCACCCCTGAGCCCCTCAGGGCTCTCCTGAGGGCCTGAACAACAACATGGCCTTTTGTCCAGCAGTCTGGGAAGGACAGGGTGAGAAAGTGTCACAAGTGGGGTGGGTGAAGCTCCCTGAGGTCGTATGTTAGAAGGAAGGGTTGTCACACTGTCATCCTCCCTTCCAATCCCCTTCCTCTAGGCGCTGTGACTGTGTCCATCACAGACAGGGCAGAAGGTGATGGATAACTGTAGGACAGCCCTCCTGGTGCAGGTACACTCTGTGATCAGCCGAGCTGCCACATCCTGCTCTCACAGCGGGGAGTAATGCCCTGGCCACCTCCCCAAACATTAACTATTCTGGACACTCCCGGGCTGACTGGTGGGTGGGGTAAAGCCAAACCCGCTTTCCCTGCCTTAAATGTTTCCTTCTCCTTTTCAGACCTAGAGAGCAGAGCTGTTTCTCTGCAGGCAACTGAACCAACAGCTGTGGGATGAGATGGGGCACAGGCAGCCCCTGGGAGCAGAGGGGTACCCTCCCAGTGCAGGTTATATACATATATAATATATATATACATATAATCCTCTGTTAGGTTATATCACAAGCACAGGTGCACACACTGCCCCAGCTGCTAAAACAGCTTCTTCTGCTGGCAGAGAAGCCACAGGGAAGGCAGAGCAGCTGCCAGCGCTGTGCAGACAGTGTAAAGGTGAAGCCCCTTTAAAGAGCAAAATAACCCTGACCAGTGAATCTGAAAGAGGCAGCACAGACTTAAACGCTGTGAGAGACTCTGCACATTGCTTCGGGGCACAAGGGAGGGGACTCATCCTCCCAAGCAACCGAAGATTCACTAAGTCTGCCCCGGCCCCTGCAGTCCCCCCAAATGACACCGGCCGGTGCAGAGCAGAGACCCCTCTCCCTGCCATTTTCACCAGCACCAACAGCACCGCTGGCTCTGTCCCCACCTCACCCTCTTACCAAACTTTACTCTTCCACCCAGTCCCTTCTCCTTCTCATCCTCCCCCTCGCTGCCTGAGCGCAGCTGAGACGAGGCCCCCGGTGCTCCCATCCCAGGGTTGGCTTATCCTCATGAGCAGTGAAGGCTTATAGCACTTGGCCCCGTAACCACAGCCTTCAGCTGAATTATCCTCAGCGCACACAAAAGTTTTAGAAAGGATTTGGCAGCTCAGCTAGCAGCTAACGCAGAGTGCAGGCAGATGAAGGCCTCAGACTTGACAAACCCAGAAAAAGCTTTCCGAAGGCACATCGCTGGCCCCGGGGAGATCCCTGCGGAACACAGCTCCTCATCCAGGAAACGGGCTCTGCTGCTTTCCACGCACTCCTTTTTTAATCCCGACTGAAACAATATCATCTTTCCTAAGTGCGTTCGTGGAAGCCACCACCGTATGTTGTAACATTCCCAGAAATAATTCAATCCATAGAAAACTTCAGACTGAAAAATTTCACCTCAAGTCCTGAAATCCTGAAAAATCTGACCTCCTAAAAAACCGTGCTTTCCAAGTGGCAAATACTATTTTTGCCTAACCCTCGGCAGCTCCACCTACGTAATACGTAGAACTGTTCCCAGTTTAACTTGTCAAAGAATTACAGGGTTTTCCTGGCGAAATTTCAAAAATAAAAGATTTCTGGAGAAAAGGAAACATCAGAAATGTCGCCTTGCAGGCAAATACGAATAATAACCCAGTTCACCAAACAAAATAAATGTCAACATTTCCACTTTTCAGGGGGTTTACCATAACACTTTTCATTTTAAAAAAAAGTGGACATTCAAGATGTATTTTACACTAAAATTGTTTTCCAATAGCAGTGTGCAACCAGTCTGCTTCCCTACCACTGAGGGAACCCTACCTCTGTTGGCTCTTTCCCCGTTTTCTACCATTACAGATTGCACAGAATATTCTGAGTTGGAAGGGACCCACGAGGATCATCAAGTCCAACTCTTACATGAATTACAAAACTTTTTAATCCTGACCAATCCTGCCTTCTATCAGAACATGTAGAAATGCCACCACCACCACCACACACCTGCATCCAGGTGCATTTATTTGGGACTGTTTCTGCACCCCTGCAGCCACAGCAAACTGGGAACAACCGCAGTGTTGGATTTTCGAAGAGGGAGCGTCAATACCCCAGCAAAGGTGAGAAAATATTCTTCCCTTATTGCCTGAGTTGCTACCTGAGCGTGTTTGTTAAAAAGCAAAGGCTGCATAGTTTGTTACTGCAGATCTTCCTGGGTAGATCAGCTTCCCCCTACCCAGAACAAATTCTTCTTCCATGTAGTTCTGCAATGCAGTCATGGTGACGTGTTCTCATCACATCACTCTCCCTTAGCCATAAAAATAATCCTGCCACAATCCTGAGCTGATTTCACCAGCACATCCAGCATGGGATGTTGGAAACAAAACATCTGTGCCATATAAACACCCCTGAAGATTTCAGTAACTAGGCAAATTAAGCTTAAGTACCTGTGTCTGTTGATGCAATGGCTCTTTGCTTCCTCTGTAGATCAGATATTTCCAAATCATCCAGGTTAAGCACTGACTTTTGGGGAACATGAGTCTATGATATTATCTTTGAAGCTTTAACTCATTTCTAGTTGGGATTAAAAAGAACAAACAGAAATCTCAGTTATAATGCTGCTTATAGCAAGGAAGCAGAAAGGGAAGGCATTTAGTCTCAAAGTCCTGGAAAGGCAAAGACAAAAATATCCACAAAGGGTTAAGTTAAAAGAACAAGCAGCTGAGTTCTCTGGAAAAAAAAAAAAAAGAAATAAAATCAAATGGACAGTAAAGCCTATTTCCTCCAAGCTAACAGAATTACAGAAATTATCATAAGAGCATGTGTCTGGGGACAGAGTGAATGATGCTCTGAGAGACAGAGCTAACAGGATAAACAAGCTCAGTGCCAGGAGCTGAACTCAGCCTGGTGCTCTTTCTCCCAGTGTTACCTCTTAACACAGAGCAAACACAGGTCATTGTCTACCCCTCCCTAAGAGCAGGGAGTGAAGCACCTCTTGGTGCAGCTCCTGTCCCACAGGGCTTCTCTCTCATCAGTCCTAAAAATGAGCGTGGGATCCCACATTTTTCTCTCCCTCTTCCTCCCTCCCTTCACACGGATGAGTGCAGCTGTGTAAGCCGTGCATCATCTGCTCATCCAAGGGGTGGGGGGACACAAAAGGTGACAGAAGTTAACAAGGAAGCTGATGGGCATCTGGGGAATGAGTCCCTTTGTAAAGCATGATTTTATCATTGAACTTCAAACACAACTCCCCATTCTTCCCAGTGTCCTTCTCCATGAACAATAAGGTTTTGTGGGGTCAAGCTGGGATCCTGTGCTCTTACTCCCTTCTCAAATTCCACCTTTCTAATCAACAAAAGCAGGAATGGCCTGAAGACAGTGATTCTCACAGGTTTGATGAAGTTTAATGCTCCATTCAAAGCCCTGGCTCTTGCCAGATGCCAGCTGCTACGTTTACCACTCTGGGCTTGGATCCTGTCAACAGTTGTGCATGCCTTTAATTACTCCTGGGAATAGCACATCCTTTTTATACAGCCAAGGACCCAGCACATGCGCTTGGGAGATGAGACATGGGCAGGAGAAAAGCTTCAATCTTAACAGCATAATTGTAAATTCAGGTCCCAAGATCTCAGCTCACTGCTAAATCAGGCATCCCTAATGTCAATATTCATTTCAGCACAATTCAATTACAAGATTTTTATTAATTAAACTCCCCTTAGTAGTTGTTACGAGCTTCTGGTAGAGAAGGATCCTGCATAGCAGCTGACAAGAAAAATCTTCAGCACTGTCAGACTACCAGGCTGATTTATGCACCATTTTAAGGACTCTTGCCCATTATCCTTGCCAGAAGACTGCTCTTTGCCTACAATAACATCTGTTTTGCCTGCAATTTGTTTGCCATTTCCCAAGCTCTGACAGCCCGGGTAGCCAGAAAGGGGGCAGCACCGCAACCCTAATGGGAGCTCACTGCGCAGAGCTGTTCAGGGTCCTGCCGGCTGCTGCTTCAGGCATTTCACGCATCGGAGGAGCGGAGCTCTCCCTGCTCCCTGTGCTCGCACAGTCCTGGCAGCGACGCTCTTCTCCAGCAGCCTCTGTCGACAGGCAGTAATTCATAACACCATGGAGGGCATCCACCCTCTCCTCCTGACTGCTGCTCTTTGCTTTCTCTGCCAAGGTGAGTGATCCTTCATCTGTTACTCTTTGGTGGCCAAGGGGGGGGTCGAAAAGGTGGACAAGAGATGGCTTTGGTGCAAATGTTTTTTAAGAAGCTCACTCCAAGCTAAGGGATAAATCCTAGTACAGCTCTTTTTGTTACACAGTTTGTTGTTCGGTGGGTGTTTTTTTTCAAGTTTATCGTTGCAAAGTATTTAATTGTCCTGATTAAAGATGGCAAAAAGGACACACAAAGACATTTTAACTTTAAGGAAAAAGCACCTTACATGGAAAGGTGTGGTTTCACATATTGCAGAGAAGACCACGAGAAAGTGGCAACATTAAAAAGCTTCAAATATGAGCTGCAAGCAGCCCATCTTCTCTCTGCAGATATGGAAAGCACCAAAATATTCAAATAAAAAACCCCACATTAGTGCACTTCTCTAGAGACAGTGGATGCTGGATTTCATTAATGCTAGTGACATGTATAAAGGCTGGCAATTGGGAATTGACTATAACAGAGTCGTTAAGATCTAGCTCAGAAACTATTTACCTAAAAGATTTGAGAGTATTTATTCCAGGAAATCTTGATATGAGAGACAGGAGATATCAATAACTAATATAGTCAAGACTGGCCATTACAAAAGTGTTCATTTTTTGGTTTGCAAGTTGGCTTGACTGATTTCACTAATGTGAAAACAAAACTGCCCTCTAAGTTAACAAGAGAAGAGGCGTAAAAACCAACCAGCCAAACCAAAACCCAAACAAACAAGCCGTTAGCTGAGTAGATTCACTCGAGAGGGACCCTCTTGTCTCAGAGAGAGGGGAGGACTCACAAAGATTGGAAAGTAACACCTGCTTTGTGTAACATTTCACATCAGTCACCTGCAGATACTTCTGCCTCCCTCCTCTTTCTCTACTGAAAAACAACTGACAAAAAATCCCCATGTCCTTGCAAGTCTGTAGATTCATATTTGTTTCACAGGAACTGTAGAATATGTTCAACAGACTTCAGTTCATGCCTTTGCCAAATTTGCATAGTGCCATTAATGATAAAACAGGCCTTGTTTTCCTTTTCAGCTGGAGTTCATGGGGATGCGTTGTCCAGAACGAGTTTAAGAGATAGTTTTAAGAGATCATTCTAAAAATAAAAGACCATTGGCTTTTAAATAGCATTAGGATGGTTATTGCCTAGCGAGTTAAACAGGAGAAAGGTCATGTAAAGTACAGGCTCTCACACCTCATCCTGAAACAGTTAAAGCACCCTGATTTTTTAGAATTTCAGTTTGCAGATTTTTTGTAGGCCACAGGGTACCATGAGCTGCAGTTACGAGTGGCAAAGTGACAATATGGATCTGTAAGATAGGATAAAAACTACTTAGAATAAAAACCGGGTAATTAGCATATTTCTTTGAACGTGCTGAAAAGTCTTTGATTATAACAGTTAATCAATTTTATTCCTTTTTTAATGTATTTTAAGAAGCAGGCTGTCACCCTTGCTATAATCACGCAATCGTGACTCTGGCTGGAAAGTAGATTTGTTTCCTGGGAATCCTCCTATTGCAGAACGTTCTGGCCCTTCACAAGCGGCCTGGTCTGTGGGGCTGCACTTTCCCCCTCCTGTGCTCCACAGCTTTGCCCGGTCTGGGGGACCGGGCCTGGGAGGGGAAAGGGCTTTTGTACCTCCAGTTCTTCAGTAACTCCCCGAAACTTCTTAATCTTAACTCATTTGCAGAGAAGTGAGAAGACCTGTGTCATAGCGTTACCCTTCGCTGCTTTTCTTCTCCCCAGCCCAAGCTAACGCCCGCCCTGGCGCAGCACTGCCCACTGAGGCGAGGCTTGGGCAGTGCCCAGCCCAGGGGACGCTGCGCGGGCGGTCGGGGGGGCTCTGCCCGGCGCTCACCGCGTGCCCTCCGCAGGCTGCGGCGGCTCCGAGGCCGAGCACCGGCTCTACGCGGCGCTCTTCCGGAACTACAACCAGTTCGTGCGCCCCGTCAAGAACGTCTCGGACCCGGTCATCATCCAGTTCGAGGTGTCCATGTCGCAGCTGGTGAAGGTGGTGAGTACCGGGCGCCGCGGCGGGGCCGGCGCCTGTCCCGACACAGCTCTCCCGACACAGCTCTCTCTTGCAGGACGAAGTCAACCAGATCATGGAAACCAACCTGTGGCTCAAGCACGTGAGTAGCGCTCAGTGACAACCGGGGCGGCACCGACCCACCTCCCGCCCAGCGCGGGAGTGCTCCGGGGCACCCGGGCCGGGGAGAGCCGCCCGCCCTGCGAGCTGTCTGCGGGCTCGGGGAGCACCGGGGCGGCATTCCCGGGGCGGCATTCCCGGAGCAGCATCCCGGGCTCCCCCCTCTCCCGCCGGCAGCGCCGCCCGACCCCGTCCCCGGCGCTCTGCTGCCTCCCAGCGGCCACCGGCCCGCTCGGCCCACGGGAACGGATGGGAAGAGATGGGACGGGACGGGAGGGGAGCAGCGCTGCTACCGCTCGTTGAGAGTCGCTCAATAAAACATTTTTTGCTCTGAAGATTCCCAGACGCGCTGCCTCAGCAGACACCGGCGCAGCGGAAGCGCCTCAGCACGGGTGTCCCGCAGAGCATCACTTGGTGCTTTTTGGTTCCCGGAAAGTGAGAACTAACCAAAAATGTTTACTTCACTTAAAAAGGGTCTTCAGGGGTTAAAAATGCAGCTACTCACTATTGCAGTCAGCTTAATAACCAGCTTAGTTTCTGCTTTCAGCTCGATATTCAACTTTGTTTAAGCGGGGTTTAATGAGCCTGAGGAGCAGTTACTGAATGCAATGACACCCTGCAGCTCTTTCTGACCCACATACCCTGAGTCCTGCACTCGATGCTCACACCTACTACCACAGCCTCCACGAATTTGTTCTCACCATTTCACAGATACCTGGCTTCTTGAGACTGAAGTTATTATTCAAGTCCTACATTCTCTGACAAGAGTCTTACTCCTTCTTTCACCTTGTTTCAACTGCTGAGTAGACATTCCTGGGAGAGTCACACATACGTAGGTCGTATCTAGGCCTACCTACAATATGGACAAAGACCACATGTGTGTTTGTTAAAGAAACAGCTAAACACTGTGTATCCAAAATAAAACAACCCTGGAAGTGATACGACAACACTTGGTTCAGCTCTACTGCACTGAATTTCTTCACAAACCTAACACAGACTCATTTTGTCCATAATTAGATCTGGAACGATTACAAGCTTCGGTGGAATCCAGCAGACTATGGAGGTGCTGAATTCATCCGAGTACCATCTGGCCAGATCTGGAAACCAGATATTGTTTTATATAACAAGTAAGACTCTTGCATATTTATCTCCTTAATTCAGGAAGGAGGGCTGATGTTACCAGTTTAAAAAAAAAAAAAAAATCAGCAAGTTCCCTAAATGAAGAGCCTGCTTTCCAACACACCCGTGTCCCACATCCCCCACTACTGTCCTCACCTCCGTGCCAGCTCCATCAGCGTCCCTGGGCAGGAGCCAGCTCTAACCTGGAGCTGCAAGTGGGAAAGCCAAAGTGAACTTGGCTTTCCCCCTTCACTTTTACTGTTGTTTGTATCACTGTCTACCAGGGGAACTGGCAGGAATTCCCTTAGACCGGAGAGTTCTTGTCTGTGAGTCAGACCTTTAACTGAAAAAAAATGCAACTTTTAGCTTTTCAGCAGTTAAATTCACAAATTCAATTCACAACCTTATTAATAACAGTGTTGACATATAAAAGCCACAGATAAAGTTCACTTTAGAGGTCAGTTGCTGAGACACTGAGGAGCCAAACCATAACTACATGGCTCCCTCTGCTATGTAGGGAAGCAGTTCCCAGGGAGATGGACTTATCTACACAGATCCAAAGCTTAGGTTTGTGGATCAACAGTGATGACACTTCTAACGGTAGTCTTAAAAAACTTTAAATTACTTTTTTAGTTTTACTTTTTCACAGAAACAACTGAAACTGTCACATGGATCAGATAAGATAGCAAAGTGGAACTTGAAAAAACCCCTCACCAAATCCACTGCTTATGCAAAGATGCACCCCAACCCTAATCCCTCTTTCAGTAGTTACTACCTGCACTGTCCACAGGAGAGGTGGGAATACCAGTAATACAGCTATGCTCTTATCAGCCCCTGGGTTCTGATGTGCTTGATTGATCTAGAATAGAACAGAATAAACCAGCTCAGTTGGAAGGGGCCTACAGCACTTATCTAGCTGAACTGCCATTCGCAGTCTGCTATTTCCCATTTTGAATATTGATTGCACTGAGCCATATTATTAATAAGGGAATTAATAATATTCCCTTTCAACTCCTCCCTGGTAAATTTATACAGCTGTTTGTTTCAGTTTAACTGTGCAAATTTATGGTGGTCACTGGCTCAGTCCTGCACATCCAATTCACCTCCAAGTCAACAAGTAATTGCTGACTTTCCCCAAGCAGATTACAGAGTTAATGTATGTGATCTGAATGTATGAAACTACGTGGAGTAGATCATTCTAATTTTTGTTATTTTTATTTGTTTTACAGTGCAGTTGGGGATTTCCAGGTTGATGACAAGACAAAGGCCCTACTAAAATACACGGGTGATGTGACCTGGATACCTCCAGCTATATTTAAAAGCTCATGTAAAATAGATGTAACCTACTTCCCATTTGATTATCAGAACTGCACCATGAAGTTTGGTTCCTGGTCTTACGATAAAGCCAAAATTGACTTAGTTTTAATTGGCTCCACAATGAACCTGAAAGATTACTGGGAGAGTGGAGAATGGGCTATTATTAAAGCTCCTGGGTATAAACATGACATCAAATACAACTGCTGTGAAGAGATATACCCAGACATCACATACTCTCTTTACATTAGGCGTTTACCTTTGTTTTACACCATCAACATGATTATTCCCTGTCTGCTGATTTCTTTTCTGACTGTATTAGTTTTCTATTTGCCCTCAGACTGTGGTGAGAAGGTGACACTCTGCATATCAGTCCTTCTCTCTTTAACAGTGTTCCTTCTTGTTATCACAGAAACCATACCTTCCACGTCCCTGGTAATTCCCCTCATTGGGGAATACCTCCTTTTCACCATGATATTTGTGACTCTATCAATTGTCATCACGGTGTTTGTGCTGAATGTGCACTACAGAACACCCAAGACACACACCATGCCCGTGTGGGTGAGAACCATTTTCTTGAACTTACTTCCCAGGATCATGTTCATGACCAGGCCTGCCAGTGATGAAGAGAATAACCAGAAGCCAAAGCCACCTTTCACTTCTGAGTTCTCAAACCTCAACTGCTTCAACAGTTCTGAAGCCAAAAGCTGCAAAGATGGCTTTGTGTGCCAAGACATGGCATGCAGCTGCTGCCAGTACCAACGCACCAAGTTCTCGGATTTCAGTGGCAATCTCACTAGGAGTTCAAGCTCTGAGTCTGTAGATCCTATGCTTTCCTTTTCAGTTCTGTCACCAGAAATGAGAGAAGCTGTTGAAAGCGTGAAATACATTGCAGAAAACATGAAAATGCAGAATGAAGCAAAAGAGGTAAGAACATACTTTACTATTACTCAAACTGCAGATACCTTTCATCATTAGAATCTTTTGTAAGAAAGAGAGCTCAAATGTACAAATAACCAAAAAGCCCCAAAACAACAGAGACCATTATTTTATACAAGTAAATTATCCAAGCTGTTTACAAATGTGTGCAATTTTGAATTTATATAACTCTGTTGCACAACATTCTCTTTATTGACAATATAAATGCCGAGTGAGGCATGTTAAGGTTACCACTGCTGGGGGAACATACCAGAACATCCATCCCACCAGGGCTAAAGTTAGGATTTTCCAAGTCATCATCTTAATAGTGGAATTTGCTGACTCTGTGGCCTTTGCAAAGTTACGTTCTCCCTCCCACAGCTTACCATCAACAACAAAACCACGAGTGAATGTCCCTCGTAGCGATGATGTCGTTTATTCTGTTGCAGCTGCAGAGTAAAGTTCTGTAGCTAAATGAGGCAACTGCTGCAAGACCGGGACCAGCATCTTTCATAAAGCTGCATCTTAATGCAATAAAGAAACAAAAATGGAAAGCTTTCTCTCTATCATGTTCCTCAAACATAGCCACACCCCCAAAATTATCACAGAATTTAAGCCCTCTGCAGTACAGCACTTAACCTCATTCTAACTTTACTTCATTTGTGCTGAAATCAGAGCTTTATTTATATTTAGTTGGTACAAAAAATTCAGGGTTGCTTTGGGTTTTCCAGTCTGCCCTAACAAACAAGTTGTAAGCTAAAAAAAAAAGGAATTTCAAAAGCAACCAATGCACTCTTCATTTATTAGTGCTCCTGAAGAAAAACAAAGTAAAAATTTAAATTGCAATCTCAGTGGTAACTAAAATGATCACCTGGTTACTATTAATATATAGCACATATAATATTTCAGTGTCACTCGTTATAACACTCATTGTAAAAAGAAAAAAAAAATTAGAAAAATCTGGGTTTTTTGGAAACCTCCTCTGCAGGAAAAGTACAGAGATGAAGGTTACGTCATGCCTGAGGACAATCAAATTTCGGTACTACATAAGAAAAGTACCAAGTAACTATATATCAATTAGCTTTTGCTTTTTACATACTGCCTAAAGGTGAGTAAGAGCAGTCTGTTTCAGCAAAGTTTTCTGGACAAACCTTTCACCTGAGAATGCCAAAAATGAAAATGTAAAGCTTTACATAAAGAAGAGAAGTTGTATCTCTTCAAGTCCAGTGTCTTGGTGAAAAACTTTCTGTACTTGAAGTAGCAGCTTCTGGCTTTGCCACAAAGAGCATATTCAAATAAAGCTTCTTCAACATGAATTCATTTGTCAGTGAAAACAGAGACGTGCAAGTTGTGTAGCATGAGAGATACCTACATACAGAGAAACCTATATAAAATGGCACTAATAGCTAATGCAAATTATTCACCTAATAAACATGCCAACTTGCTATTCTTTTTTCCCCCCTTTTTTTTTTTTTCCTTTTTCCAGATTCAGGATGATTGGAAATACGTTGCCATGGTCATCGATCGTATTTTCCTCTGGGTTTTCATCCTGGTATGTATTCTAGGAACAGCAGGGTTGTTTTTACAACCTCTGATGGCTGGAGATGAAATGTAAAGATTAAATAATATGTTGTGAAATCAAATAAAACTGCCAACCAACTCTGTATGGCCACCCCAGCACCCCATGTCTCTTCCATGTGTAGCAGAATAAGGAACTCTCAACTCTGCTTGACCAAGAAGGCTTTGTTAAAAACTGTGGGAAAAGAAATTATTTGGGACCTTTCTGACAGCTAATCTCCAAGGAACACGAGCTATGCTTTACAGCTATTTCTTACCACTGCGGGAAAAGATGCAGGTAGAACAATTAAGTTTTATAGGAATGGTTTAAGAAGTGGTGAATAAAGAAATGGAAAATTACATGGATATTTGGAAAGGCAGGATGGGTTGAATGCTTTGGGCTGTTTTCATGAGTCTGGTACCAAGAATCTTGAGACCATGACAGGGCCTTCTGGAAGAAGTTCATACCGAGTTCCATGAATGCCCTCCCGTGGATGGAATGGCTGGGGAGGCACAGGTACCAAAGTGCTGGAATGCTGGAAAGCCGCCATCACCACCTGCCCCACGCTGTGGGCAGAAAGGACCACGGGCAGGTTTGTTGCAAAAGGAAAACAAATACTGAAATACCAGCTGATGGTAACAAAGCAGCCACGGAGTAGACTCTGCGCATCCCCGTTGCGTAACGGATGTGAAGACTGTCAGAAGAAAAAGCTACTCAAACCTAGGGATGTTTAGGGTTGTGTACAAGTCAAACACACACCAGGACAGTCTGCAGGTGGTGCAAAGGATCAAAATGCTGATGGGATAGTTTGGATACAGAGGGATCCTTCTACAGCAAAGGGGTTTATGACAAGGGAAGGCAGGTAGACACAAAATAGTCCTGTAAAGTATGCTAAAAAAATCACTGCTTAGGCATATAGATCTTCATTTTTTTAATCAGTAACTGCGAGTTATTTTAGAGCATGAATGAAGAATGAAACAAAATACTATAATGAAAACATATTTTGTAAAACTATTAACTGTTCTCTCTGTACCAAACTGAAAACCTTTTGGAAATACAGTGTATCACGTGGTGTAACATTTATGAAAATAAAGAGAAGCAAACTGTTGAAAATGGTGCCTTTTTTTTTTTCTCCATTTATTTTGACCAAGTAACAAAAACCTAGATAAGGTAGCATTGCCTACAGTTCAATACATTCAATACAAGTTACAGGATAAAGGTGCATTGTTCCGAGTCTGTTAACATTCTTTTGTTTCGGACACACCTGACAAGCTGCAGACCCCAAGGATTCCAGGCTCAGCTCTAAATCTACCATGATCAGACTGTAGAAGTGACTCAAAGAAATTCATGCATTTGCAAAAATTGTGAATTATCACAAGGACTGTGACTCCACTGGGCAGCGTGCTGCCCATCAGGGTAGTCTACAGGCATCATTTAACCAGGGCAAAGAGATAAGGTGGAGAGTTAAAAAAATGATAGAGATATATATATATCTATCTAATCTACTTTTTTACTTACTTTGCTTTCTGTTTAGGTAAGAGTAAATCTCAGTAATTCAAACTCACGGAAAGACTATAAAAGGAAATTTTGTGTTTGAACAGGAACCAAGCTTTCTAAAGTATTTCTGCAACTTCCACACAGAGAAAGTCACTGATGCACGGTTTAATCTTAGTAATACCAAGAAAGTTAAAATTCTTACATTAATGGATTAAATCAGATAATCTTTGCAAGCTCACCTTTAAAATTATGATGGCAGTAGACGAAACATGGATATCCAATGCCAAATGTAAGTGGGTAGCTGAAGAAGAGTAACTTCCCTTTACAATCAGAATTATTTATAAATTGGTATTTAAAAAAAAGGCTTGCCTGGCATCATTTCCCTACCTATGAGCCTTAAAAAAAGCAAGAAAATACTACAGCTGAAGACAATCTGAAATAAATATTCAATTATATATAAGTTATGGCATAAACAATCACTAATATAATCAAACAGGGCTATTCTAAAGGAGATCCAGGGGGGTGTGTGGGGAATATGATCTGTTTTTCAAATTTATAACCACTATAAAAACCTACATTATCGAAGATACCACAATTTACATTAAAACTTCCCCTCTAAACACATTATTATTAATGTAGTAACTTAAGCAAACAAAAACTTGCCCAGACTTGCTCTAGCTTGGCATTGCTCTGCTAGTCCTACAGGGTAACAACTATATTTTGAAGAACACTGGCAAAACTTTGGTGTGGGAAAACACTCAACTATTTTAGAGCCTTCTCCAGAAATAAAGCTTCTAAGAAAGGAAGAAAGGTGGCACTGGAATCCATGGAAAGAATATATTTTAATGGGATAACTGAAAAGTTGCAAGTTTGTTTTCAACACTCTCAGGAAACAGAAGGAATGGAAAGCTCTAAGTCCTTGCTGCTTAGAGTTACGTGTGGTTTTATAAGCAAGAGAACCTATCCAAGGTAGCTCTCAAGTGCAGTTTAACAAATGTGTGAAAACTTAATCACCTGTATCTGGTTCCACGGCATAATAATTTATAACCTTCCCTTCAGAAAGACATTTCCCCCAAAACTCCTTAAAATGAAAAAATTTAGAACCTCTGCTTACAAACTTAATTCCGACAAACACACAAAGACAGGAAACAATTAACATGTTTGCAACTCACAGACTGTATCAAATTCTTCATCAAGGATAAAGAATGTTCCAGCCCTTGTGCAACTCGGGAACTCATTTAACTGTCTTTGCCTTCCTTTCCAAAGCTGATGGAGATATCAATATACAGAGGTGCTTTAGGCATTTTAAGGCTTATTCAATGTTAAATGAGTATCATAGAATTTACAAGCTTTAAAATTTAGCAGCAAATTCCACTGAAAATTTATAAAGGCAAAACGTAGCCAAATCTCTATTTTCAGTTGTATATTGGATGTACAGGAAGTTTAACGTGTACTTTTACTGTTATTTTAAATTACTCAGTAGAAACTTCTTACTTTAACAACACATTCAAGAGAGCTGACAAAAATTCTCCTTTTTATACTACAGTAAATTGAAATAAGCAACTCTACTGTGTAAGTAACTGCAAATATAATACTCTGTAGAACAATTAATATAGTAATTTAATAATTGGACTACAGTGATCATCATCAAAAAACTTTTAAATCCTTCTATTTTGCAGTGGTTGTCAGTGTATGCTTTTTTGATATATCACACATGCAAGTGCTTGAGAAAGTTCTTTTAATTCTGACCTGGCTTAGAAGTTAACTTAGTAGACTGGCAATAAGCAAATGGACTTCTATGTGTCCTAGGAATGCCATGCTTTAATATAATCCTAATTTTCTAGTTTTGGAATGTATTTTTTTCTTTTTCTTTTTTTTTCCACTCTATCAGAAACATGCCTACAAGGAACGTGCATGGAAACAGGGCAAAACTCTCGGGAGCCACATTAGCAGGAGACAGCTCCAAAAATATTTTATGCATTTGTACTGCCTATATGTGTGGGTACTACTATACTTGCCCACTTATGAATAACAGGAATAAATAAGGCAAGTGATCCAATGATTGAAACCAGAAGAAAAGCCCATAAGAACATTCGATCAAGCACCTGAGCAATGTATTTCCAGTCTTCAACAACCTAAGAAACAAAAGAGCACAAGAGATGGTCAGCGTGTGTAAGAACAGGCGAAAATACAGTAACATATCCTGTAATTCTTAATCATTTCAAAGTACACTTTTTTCAGCCTTCTTCGTTAGAAAACCTTCTTTAATAACATTTTATCATCGCGCTCTGAGCTAGAACAGGAGCAAGCTCCCTCCGTGAAGACTGGTAAGCCATGTAGACCAATACTAGATTTTAGTGCAGAAACCAACCCTGACAAGCACTGAAAATCCTCATCTCTAGAGAGATGAAACTGGTATTGCCATTTTCTAACATACTGCAGTGTTCATGCCACATGACAGCATGAAGTGGAAATCCCAGGCAGGAGCTAGAAAGAAAAGTTATTAAAAAAAAAAAAAAAGACAACACCCCTCCATCACCTAAACAAAAAACACTAAACCTCCCAAATTAAAAACCAAAATAAATAAAATTACAGTACTGAGCAGCTGTTGTGTTACAAACAAGATCTGAGCAGCTGTGAAGTTACTGCTGCACAGAATTGCACAGTGGGGAGAACACTCACAGGATCAGCAAGACTACTTTCCTTTTTACAGGATTGTTCATACCTATACCCAGTTTTGCAAGTATAGCAGATACAACTGTGCAAGCAAATGAAAGCCCTGCCAATTGTCTTGGATTTGAACTGGATTGGAACTGGAGAAAGATGTAAGGCTACAACAGCACTAGCTGTGTAGTGTTTATTAACAACTTCTGCAATTAAAGCTTGCAAATTCTCTGGAGCCCAAGTAATAAAACACGAGTGAATCCCCACTCATCTGTATGTTCATTTCTGAGGTTGAGAGTCACAAAAACATCACATCTGAAAAATAAAATACTTCTCAATTCTCTTGTCACCCACAGTCAAATAGGGTAACTTCACAGGAGAAAGAAAACCAACCCATAATATACAGGAAATGATGTATTTAATAGCAGACTATCTATCTATTTCTGCTGTTCATACAATGCAGAGTTGTTAGATGCTGCTTTAACAGTACAGCAGATACATTTATTAAGAATCTAGGCCGGATCCCTTGTGACAATGTCAGAATCAAGTCCTGAGAAGGCACATGAGAGGAGTTTGCTTACTCCTAGTCTGCTATGTGAGAACACAGTCTCAGCAACCAGCAGCTTCTTAAGAGAGCCTTTTCCACATAAACTGAAATAATCCCAGGCCCTGCCATCAGAAACAGACAGCAGTATCATGAGACCACACACCAACTGCTAGATTTCTACACTAGCCTGATGATTACATTTATGTCTCTGGTGTACCAATGGCGCCAGTTTAAAAAAAGCATGTAAAGACAACAGATTCACAGTGCTCTGACCCAGGTAAGAGCATCTTACATCCATCAAGGGTAGCTCAGAGGGCAAATGCACAGACTGCAAAAAAAGCCTTTTTACATCTTCGGATATAACTTAGAGACAAATAATAATAAGGGCAGAAGAGAACTCTTAGGAAGTCATTTAGTCCATGTTTGATCTCTGCACAAAATGACCTACATAGGGCCACAGCTTGTATTTAAACTAATATGAGTTAGGGCATTGAAATTGTTTTATTTGGAACTGAAAGGTGAAGAACACGGCTTGGCAATATTTATTCTAAGAATATAAGGCAAATATAAGTCAAATATAAGGCATTGTTCAGATAGCCTTTAGGTACAACATTCAAGTGAACAAACACCTCCTCCTCTCCTCATCTCAGCAGCTCTGCAGGGAACAGTTACAGTACACAAGCTCCTCACAATGTGGAACTAACAAGATGAACCTGCTTCTGAAAGAAAGCAAAAGACTTTTAAAGAACCCAAGGACTGTGCTGTATCAGCCCAATATCCGTAAGAATTCTCAGCATTGTACCATTATTGCATTTCTTTCCAGTGGAAACAACTACACAGCTTTCAGTGGAGTACAAAACCTGGAAATCCACAGCACATCCTTAACAGGCAACTGCACAGTAAACCATGGTTTTCTAATTTCCACTCGCACAGGATCAGCGTACAAGTTTTCTAAACTTGGTTTTCTAATTTCCACTCGTACAGGATCAGTGTAACAGGACTAATTCACCCACCTCACGAACTTCATTCTCCTTCATAACGTGCCTCGTGATATAGCGGATGGAATCCAGAGCTGCCTCCAAGGTGTTCCTTGACGATTCTGAGCCACTCAAGTTTCCTGTTTCCTCCTTCTGGGTGAAGTATCTGTCCACATGACTTCTCATGCAGAGCAGCTTGGGAAGTTTGTGAAGAAATATCTTGCGAACCCAAGGTGCCATCGCGTTGTGTGTGGACGAGGAGCGATGGTGGATGTTGATGGCAAAGACGGTTATTACAATGGACAAGGTCACGAATATCATAGTGAACACCAAGTACTCTCCTATGAGCGGGATAACTTTGGAAGATGAGGGAATAATTTCTTCAATAACAAGAAGAAAAACAGTCAAAGAGACCAGTACTGAAGTGCAAAGTGAAATTTTTTCGCCTTCATTTGAAGGCAGGTAGAAGACAAGGACGGTGAGAAACGAAAGCCCAATACATGGGATAATGAGAAACAACGTGTAAAAAAGGGGCAAACGCCTAATTATAAATGAATATGTAACAAAAGGATACCAGCAGCAGCCATCAGTCCTGTTTCCTTTGCTCCCCGTTGCAGTCACTATTTCCCATTCTCCATTATCAAAAAAATCTCTTTTGTCAACGTCATAATCTTCAAGAATTAGATCAACCTGTGAGCCATCGTAAGTCCAGGACCCAAATTTCATTGAGCAATTTTGGAGGTCAAAAGGGAAGAAGGTTACATCAATGGTGCAAGAACTTTTATAGTTTGCTGGTGGAGTCCAAGCAATGGTGCCATCATATTTAACCACAGTTTTTGTAGATGTTCCCTCAAAACGCCCATCTGCACTGAAAGAAGAGAGTAATTGCAATTACAATGAGGGTCTGGGGGTGTATTTAAATAGCAAAATATGCTTTTTTATTGGCATTTCGGCTCTTTATCCCTTAGCCCCCTTGATAGCCAAAACTTTGTACTGCCTTTATAGTTTTTTCTTTTTTTGTTAGATCTGAATCTCACAAAGGTAAACAGCTTTGGAAGACCGAAGAGTATTTTTAAGTCATTAAAAAATCTGTGCAATTTTCTGTGGCCCTGATGACTTGTGAAAGGATTGTAAAAACCCTGACCTTCAACAGCATGACCCAACTGTGGTGTTTCTATTAGTAATGCAGCAGAAGTACTTTCCAGCTTGGCCAAATCGTAATTATCAAAGACAAAAAGTCATGAAGCAGGTAAGATAATACTTGTTTGCCACCTCCAAACTTGAATTTACAATCACTGCAACGGCCTTTTATCCTGACTCAACAAGTCAGGGAATGTAAAGCATTCTACATGCCCCTGAGTTGAGCAGGAAGGTCAATTCAAAAGTTATTGCTTCTGACATTTGGGGATTTTCAAAAGAAAAAAACCCGAACACCACAAAACCAACACAACCCCCCCCTTAAAGCTGAGGGTACTTAATTTCAATTCCATGCTGAATATGCCTCATAACAGTATAAATTAGCTGCTTCCCTCCCATCACCCTACACTATTCGTGCCCAGCACGGTGCATTGTTTTCCAATAGAGAGTTTCCAGGAAGAAATGGAAACAGACTTTTTAAAGAGATGAGAAATGCCATACAGAAGCAAAGCAGAACATTTGGCATTTAACACGGCAACGAAGTCCCCCTGCGTTCAGAGGCAAATCCTTCCAGGCAGCCTTAGCCCTACCAAATGTCCACACGTGTCTATCCAATGAGCCCCCCAAGAATCAGCCTGGACAGCAAAGTCAGAAAATAAATGCGTTTTCTATGAGAAGATTCAAATCTTACTTGTCGTACAGCACAATATCTGGAATCCAAATAGAATCTGATGGGACACGGATAGATGTTATTCCAGCATAGTCTTCAGGATTCCACCTTAATTTCACATCTATCCATTCCTGCGGATATGGGAGAGGTAAAAATCATTATTATTACTGGGAAGTGGATTTAAGCAGGGCAACACCAGATGAAAGCAGATAATAAGGCAATTCAAAACAATGAAACTGGCTTCTAAAATCTGTATACAACAATTAATTTGCTGAACAGTCATGTAGTTACCTCGCTCAGTGTCTGTTTTCTGGTGTAAGAGCCACTTGACAGTATTTCTTTGCAGAACTTAAGATATGAAGTTCCTTTTACAGAGCATCCATACATAAGTAAGGGCTGTTATAACATAATTTAATTGTATAAATTAAATTCGAAAAAAGCTTGTTCTGAGTCAATACCAAACACTGGAAGCTCATCAGAAGCAATTTAGACATTTTCATCCCAGAAAAATCATCCATCATGATGCAACTCTTAAAAGGCAGTTCTGATTTCTACCAGCAACACTATAAATAGCACCATTAAAAGCACAGTAGTGTTTTGGTAATTTTATACTTGAACTACAAGCTCAAGAGGAAGAATTCAAGTTTCTAAGAATTCACCGTCAAACAGAATTTTAAACACATATACAGGCCAGTTCTTATTTTATTTAAAGTGGTTCAACTGGTTCAACAAGATCTGCAGAAACTATTAAAGAGAGCACAAAGTGTTACCATCGACACATTTGCTGAGTAGTCTCAAAGTTTCCCTGAAAATAAAAACTGGGCCTGAAATTACAGCTACTGGAAAAGACGGGAATGGGAATCAACAGGGAAAGAAAACCAAAAGAAAGCACAAAAATCCAACCAACCAAACGGAAAGGGAGCAGCCCAAACGAAAACGGTGAGTATAATCAGGGTCTGAAAGCATTCTGCTGAGTTAAATCAGGAATGACTTGTCAGCAGCATTTCCCAAGTTCATACTGCCAATTAAGTTTGCCACTGGACTCTGACTTTATAAAGCTTAAGGCTTTTTCCTGCCCGAACCCAAATATTCTTGAGAGGAAAAAATATTTCCTTATAGCAAGCATATGTAACTTTGAAACTGAACCTCTTCAGTGATGTTTATCCCAGAATCTCAAATATCCCACAAGAAAAAGACCTCTATTTTACAGAGCACAACTGCAACACACGCTTTTCTTCTTTTGAATGAAAACTTTCCTATCTGAGGCAGCAACTTATGGCTGGATACGTGCCATGCAATGGCCAAGCAATGCCACATCAGATTCCTTTTAATTTGGACATTTTTTATTTACCTTAATTTTATTTACCTTTTTTGTGTGTTTGTTATGTTTTTTTTAAGAGGTTAGTAACAGTTAATCCTTTGAAGCATTTCTAGGGACGTTTTACAAAGATACTGTGTGAAATAAAAATTCAGGCAGCAACGAAGTTTTTTTTGAATATACAAGTAATTAGAAAAGTTTCTTCCACATTTTCATTTGCAGTTATGAAGCTTCAGAATTTCTGATCAGTGTTTTACACATACCTGTTTCAGCCACACATTTGTTGTCATCAGTTGATTTTTCTCATCCTGTAAAGCAAAGCGTATGTTACAAAAAATAACCAGCATAGAACATTCATAGTAAACAGCTGCTTTAGTTCACAGAGGTCTGTAATTCAAAATACAGAATACACATCTGGAAGAATTACAGTCACTAAGTATGTTTATATGAGGACATCATACATGCATCCACAGTGCATTTTTTTACTACACTGACAATAATTTTAGAAGATTAATCTACTGTGTTTAAGCTAAAATATGCACAGTTATTTCACATGACATTACGTTCCAGAATTTTAAAGTTAGTGAAAAAAAACCAATCCAACTTCTTGGCTGTACGTACCACATCTACTAGCTGAGAGATTGCAAGGCCAAACTTGATTTTTATTGTGTCATTCAAGCGCTCCACTGGACGGACCCACCTCTGATAGTCTTCAAACAAATGCTTGAACAAACGATCTTCACTTTTAGCAATGAAAGAAGGTTCAGACACACCTATGAAATAAAGAATTTATTACCATTGATTGAAGTGAACAGTGTACATCTGCATTCACATGTCCAAAGAGCTACAGCTGTGTTTACGCAGAGTTAAATTTCTCATCTTACCCCCTTTTCTCCAGAGCACGGCCAAGCTTCTGGAAGAAGAATTTTATGAAGTTACCTGGTTTTACTCTCATCTTTATACCACTATCACACTTTAAAATCTGTTAATCAAGAACACCGAGATAATCAGTTATAACAAAGGCAAAATGCACTTCTATCTGGTGCCATGCAACTACAGATCTCCTCTAAAACCGACAGCTCATCTGTAATAGAACTTCAGCCCCTCATTCTCAAAACAAGGTAGTACTTTTCAAAAACCTACATCCACACTACACAGGTCTGTAGTGCACTGCATGACTTGCAATCCACTTTGAAACTTCAGTCTCTTCATGTTTTATACATTATTTCTTCTAATGTTTGGACAGATCTATCACGTATAAACTTTGCTGCACTTGTAGACCACTTTTCCCCTGCACTGTTTTGTATCTTAAATGCTTATGCAAATCTATTTCCCAGTCTATTCTCTACCTATTCTGATGTTTCTAGTTCTTTTTCATAGCTCTCAAGGAGTCAATTCAATGCCTGCAGACAGACAGAGGACCAGAACAGCTAAAAGTCTTTGTATAGTTTACAAAAAGGTAGAAACTAAATGTATTCTTTTGTCTCCTGAGAGAATGGAATATATGGCAGAGGTTTTTTTTGGGAAAAGAGCACTGTAGATGTAGTAACTGTGTAAAGAGAGCAGCCTGGACTTTAAAAGAGGTATGCAAGTTGTCCTCAAGCACCTCATCGAGCAACTTTTAGCTTTGGAAATCCATGAAGAATTTGGTTTTTACCTCTGTGTTCTCACTGAACTGTATCAGAAGAAACCCTGCTACACAAAAAAAAAAAATGGCAAAGTCTAAGGTTTATCCACTATGAGAATCCCCCCAAATGTTATATGCCCTAAATAACAAGAGACGAGAAACTTGGGGAAGATACAGAGAGAGGGGAGGGGAAAAAGGCAAGATCAATGTCTGAGTAACTCAGTAGGAACATCCTTCAAACGTGGTGTGAAACACCTGAGGATGCCTCAAGAGTCAGCACAAACTACACCATCACCTTAAACGGGTCTCCAACTCCCAGACAAAAGTCAGAACAACCACTGGAAAACACAAACATGTGTTCTAAACAGAGATTTTTACTACTCACCAATGAGATCTACCCTGCCAAAAAAGAAGACCTAACATTTAATATTGTCACTTTAAGGGACAGAGCAAACAAAAGAAGTTTACCACCGTCTCTTTTTAATGCAGACTTAAAATATTATGCTATTACATAAATGTATGGCATGACCTCTCTAGAAATCATGTGCTCACTAACAGCATCCATCTAAAAAAAGATATATCAGAAACAGAAAAGCACCAGAAAATGTCATAAACAGATTAAAACCAGAGACAGTCATCCAAACAAGGAGAGATTTAAAAGCTTAACATTATTTTGTTTGGAGAGGAGGTGAATTTAGTCAGTGTAACAGAAGTAGAGCAAGTAGTGATCAATACATGCAGCAAAAACATTGGTTGTATTTAATATTTCTCATATAAGAAAGTAAAGGAAATAAAGCATCAATTAAAGATGCTTTAAAGCATCTTGTAAAGCAACAGTGATCCATCTGAAGTTCATTACCATCAACATTCAGTAAATCAGAGATTATTAGATAGTGAAGAGGACTAGAATTTTGGAATTCCCTGGGATTACTAGACTGCGTATCGGGTAGTGTCACACCTGCAGAGGGTGTCAGTTCTCATTCCAACACAACCAGCAAAAGCTGCCCCAGAGTTGGACCAACAGAGACTTGCACTTATTGCAGAGGTTTGGCTACCACTGTCAAAGCCATTAACTCGGACTGGCCTAACCTAGTTGTGTGTGACTGCAACCACCGCAGCCCAGACAACCAAGGCAGGCAACCCACGTTTTTAAGTTCCTTCCCACTCACCAAATTGTGACAACAGCAGCTCTGCTGAGCTGCAAAAGGCTTTAATTTAAACATCCTTTGGACAAGACACCCAAAGACCTGCAGAGCCCAACAAGGCAATTCCCTGCCTTCTGCACTGCAGCCTTGGGGCAGTCCAGTATTAGGATTTTAATATTTTAACTAAAACTATTTCTTTAGTTTTTTAAATACTAGTATTTTAAATACTAACTGGATTTTCTCTGAAATGTCAGAGTAGGGGCAAAAGCAAAGTGTAGCTTAAGGAACAGGATCAGCAAAGAGTAGGATGCCTTTTCCCCCCCAAGATCTTCCCATACACCAACATGCTGCTGAGTGGCTCTTGCTGCGGGCCAAATCAACACCCGAGTTTTAAGGCAGTTCACCCGTCTGCTTCAAAACACAAACCTAATTTAATTTGTTCAAAACCCCCTCTGTTCTTGGAAATGGATTATTTGTACTTGCTCTACAATTCGCCACCTTTCCATTTCCAGCCTGTTGACATGCTGGGTGTGTAACGGCGAAGATCTGACGGGCAGCCTGTGTTGTACCACTGAAAACACCTCGGCGGACACCGGAAAACTCCCGGGACGCAAGAATTGCTGCCAAAAATGATGCAGCAAAGAGGGTTGCACACTTAGAAGTTGCCTTCACAGCTATTAGTTAAAATATATTTATTGTAATTGGTTCAGTGTATCCTCACTAGACAAGGAATTCTCCTTATTTGTAACTATGCACAGGTTTGCCAAGTCCTACATGTTACAGGCATCCCAAAGAATGCTTCCTGAAGACACAGTTTAATTCCTCTATTTCTATATCCCTATTTCCTGAATTATGGATGGTTTTGTGTATATTTCAGCCAAACGTTTCATAAATACTTGATGTTTGTATTAGCATTAATTACATTTCCCTTCTGCAGTTAGAACTCTCAACTGAATTTTTTTGTACAATTTGAGGCTGACTATGCAGCTGGATATTCTCTCTGCATTAATTGACCTTGAAGCAATGCAGAGGCAAAGTTGCACTTTCACCATTCCTGTGTTCTGTAAGATGACCTCCTGAGCAGCCAGACAGCATTTCAGGGGATGTGTTGTTTCCAGATTAAGCCTCTCTTAAAAAACACAGCAACTTCTCTGCTCTGCTAAATGGGGACATGTTATTTTACTGCTTTTATATTCTTACAGATCTTTTACCAAACATTTTACACTCAGACCTACAGTACACTCACTGATCTATTACAATGACCATTATTTACTAACAATGTAGTTCGACTAATATTTTTCTTATCACAGGAATATCCCAACTTTTCAATATTTCTAGTTTATTCCGTTTACTAAGAAGCTGGGGCATACTGGTCTATAAAAGACTGCTAATACAAAGGAGAGCTCCATGGGGAGGCTGGAAATGGGAACAGTATATTAAGAATTAGCAAAAATAAAATAAGTAATCACCCCTACCCTGCATATTTTATTTAACAGGACCATTCAACTCATTTGTTGCATAGACTGCATGGGTTTCATTTCTCTTCCCCACTGTCTATATGCTTTTAAGATTACAACAAAGGCCGTGGTTCTTAGTTACTCCTTGTGTTAACATCAATAACAAAATTGTGAAGAACTGATGACAAGCAGAAAAAAAAATGTACAAAAGAGAAGAAAACAGGTAAAACACAGTTAGAGGCTTAAGGCAGCAGAATAACTATGGAAAACAGAAAAGAGGTTAAAACCTATGACTAGCAAGATTAGCAAACAAACAACCCGGAGTACAATCTCATCCTAAATCAGATGGCAAGAGATTATGGAAGCATCACCCCTGCCACAAGCTCCATGTACTAAAATAAACTTGGAAGATTTGTAGCCTTTGAAGGGCAGTTCTAAGCTTGCCTGTATTTGTGTGGCTCCATTTTTGTTGAGGCCGGGTACCCTCTGCAGTCTCGATCAGAGGGAGCTCTGTATTGTTCTGTGAGAAATTCCACTGACAGTGTTTACTTGACTACTTGCCCCTTAAACCTTTCTCACTCCCTCTCAGTGGGATCCCATGTCAAAAAAAAAACCACCTAAACCCAAAAATACCCCTAAATCACATAAGGCGCTGGATGGCCTAAATTTGAATTCTGTGGAAAGGAAACAAATGTTTATGCACAAAGCAGACTAATAATTCAATTTTTTTTAAACCCTGAAGTAGCAGAAGACTTTTGACAAAATGGTTAAGTAAAAATTCTACTGGATCTTAGACAAAATTGTATTTAAAAATTCAGTTCTACCATTTCCTCCCTAAGCACTTAAACTTCTTTTATTAAAGTATTTTGGAAGAACTACTTAGAAAATAGGAGGAAGCATTACATGGGTCTCAGGTGCATGACAAGCGTGACAAAACATGTCCATGTCTATTCCTCTTGTTCACATTCTCAAGTCAAAATTTCAGTTGTGCTGCTGATGGCAGACTTTTTAAATGCCACAGATAGATTACAAAAGTGTTCTTCTTTTGTAAAATCCATCTTTTTACATTGTCTCTTACTGTACTATTATGGGATTAAATTTCTTAGCATCTTAATATGATTTAGCAGTATCATTCTTTCTATAAGAACTACCAGTTAAATAGTCAGTGTTGCAGCTTTATCTCAGATGTATTTTCATAAATATTTTCATAAATGAGAGAACACCACAGTCCATGTTTCTCCAAAGACTAAGCTTTCTCTGAACTCTATATTCCTCTGCACTTCCTTAGATAAAGTGTCTAAGAACCACATTGGGATTGCAGGTACAATGCTGGTCCTTACACATTAAACAGTGCAGTTCAAAGCATTTGCTAATTGATATAACTGAGTGTTAATGATTTCAGGTTTTCTTTGCATCACTACCTGGTGCATTTTCAAAGGAGGTCCAGGGGAAAAAGGAAAGGGTCACTTTTTAGAAGCCTAACATTAAGACATAGATTCAGAAGTATATATAGTACTAATGCACATTTATAACCATATACCATCATAATGAAAAAGGACAATAAGCAGTGCAAAATATCCATACTTTGTAGTTAACATTTTATTGTTTAACCGTGTGTTACCCTAACATACAGACTATTACCTAATAGACAAATCAAACTACAACTAATAATTTTCTTACACGCCTGGAAGGTGCATGAATATATACAGTACACCTGCCTTCAGTACACTCATTTATTGAGATGATTTCCCACCGTTACTTCATTAAGTAAAAAATATATGTAATATAGTAAATGAAGCATACAATGGAAGTTTTATTTCTGTACTGACTTCCCTCTCCCTTTTAAAAGGACCATGACTCACACTTTCTGCATGGTCCTCAATTTTTTGGCCTACTTTTCCTCCCGTGCTTTAGCAATTGCCAAAAACCCAATCACAAACACTCAAGCGTTTAATTAACACCAAGCATTTAGAGAGATCAAAATCATCTTTTCTAGACTGTCTGTGAGTCAAAGCAGCATTACTAACTCCACCCAATTTACTGAAAAAAGGGTCAGAAAAACCAGCTATTACATTCTGAACTCCCCAGAACTATCTTTTTCTCCCCTGTTTAAAAAACTACACCTGCATGCATAGAAAACGTGGCTCATACAGGGTTTTCAAGATATTGGGAGGATTTCTGCCTTCTCTCCTACCTCACCCATCAACCTCTGCCCAACCAGTAGCAAAATAAAATGACATATATTGGACATGCAACTATGAGGAATTTTGAAGTGTAACACTGCTCAGTGCTTACCAACATGCCCAGAGGTACAAGAGTTGCCCACAGAAAGCAGGGAAGGTGTTTCTTACACTCAACTCAAAATTAAAAATTAAAGTTCTTAGTTCATAATTGTAAAGTAGAATTAAACTACCCTCCAATAGCTTAACACCAAGGTATCATTATGGCCCATATTTCTGAATACATTTACAAGTTTGATGAGTAACAGCGTAATATATTGCCACGTAGTTTGTAACTAACCAAGAAATAGATATGAATTGATGGTCAGTCTTTAGATTAAGAGATAACCGGAGCACAAAGCACTCCTTTCTGAATGGCTGTGCTGTGGCCCCTACGGAACACACCCGCCATGACCCCTCCGGTGACACTGCTGCCAGCAGCAGCCTCCTGACTGACAGCCCCCTGCAGCACCAGCCGCGGGTCTGTGCCCTGGCACAGCATCTCCTCCCGGCTCACCAACACCAACATGCTCCACTCAGGTTCCCTATATTCCTTCTCCCTGCCCAACAGCCAGGGCACAGCAAAACGCTGCCTCTGGACTGTAAGACAGCACTGAAAACAATCAGCAAACAGGGTGCATACAAGTGCAGAGCACCAGGAGAAACAGAAAGAACAAGGATGTAGAATCTTAGCAGTAGAACCATTTATACATATAAATTTAGAGGCTATGCATCATGGAAGTGAACACAAATCCAGGATTTATGGAAATAAGACACAGGCCGGGGCTTCTCACAAGTTGCCAGCGCAGTCACTGGTGTTACCTTCTGCCACAGCAGCATTTTCCCACCCAGCTCAATTCCAGTCCTGGATACACCGGAACATACAACCCTACAGCTCCCAGAAATCAGAGACTCTGTTTAGAAATCAGCTACTCTGCTCAAAACCAGCTACAGAGTAGAAGATTTCAGAACGTGTAATGTCACACAAACCCCAGGTTTTACCGTTCTAAAAACTGGGAAACTGCAAGTACTTCCTTCCACAGTTCCCCCTACAAATCAACACAGACGTTTCTCCACGAATCAACACTTACGTTTTTCTTCCTAAGAATCTCTAAAGAAAGCACAAAATATTTTAAGAGGAAAATCACAAGAAACCAATACAAGCAGGAAGGTTTGCAGCTTCCTGTTGGGCAGGGAGAAGGATCTGCTCTGTTAAAATGAATGGAAAACACTTGGGTGAATGAACTCCCGAGGAAACACTACCACAGGTCTGCAGCACAGCAGTGCTAGAGGTGCTTGGTAACCTCGAGTTCATTTGCACAGTTAAGTCTCACCTCTTAGTTTAAGATTCAGTGCAAGGAACAAAACTTATCATTTGATTGCACTTTACATCAGCAAGTATTTTGCCTCGACAATTCAGAGTTATCCAAGATAAAGTGTTAGTTCACTACTGATAAAAGGAAACACTAGATTAATTTACAAGCACTCTTATAGCAAATTTCACGTTATTTTACAGTAAACAAATTGTGAAAAGAAAATGTTATCCTCACTATGTACGATCAGATCTCAATGAAATCAAAACTGCTGGCTTGTGCCAAAAGGCCAAATTTGGCTTAATCCAACTGTGGGTAATTACATGTAGTTATATAAGTCATATAATGTAACTAAATGATTTTGCACAGCAATATCTTCTCTCATGCTGAGAAACACTTTTTCAAATGCTGAGACTAAGAATAATCTTTTAAGTCATGTTCAGCAATAACAGACTATTTGAAAGCTGAATTAAAACCAAGACATCAACACAATCAACTTTCCATAAACCATACTTACAACCACTCTTTCAATTTTGAGTTAATGTTTAAAAAAAAGGTCAAATTCATTTTTCATTCATTTTCTTTCTGCCTGTAAACATGGCAGTTAACAGTTCCAAGACATTCTGCAAAACTCTTAGCAATGTGCCCATAAATTATATACAAGCAATGCTTTAAAATAACTGTTTCTAAATAAATCTTTGACAAGTGATTTTGCTCCTTTAATCTTTGTGTAATTCTATAAACGCTCCAGCTTCACATGCTCTTTTACATCCTTCAACTCGGAAAGTTACATCCTGATTGAATTACCAGACTGACTCTTCTGAAGTCGAAGAAATAACGCACGACCAAACTGAAGAGAGTTCTGTTATAAATTCTTAAGAGAGTTGTTTTTAGGTGCAGTCACATCCCTACGCGAAACTGCAATTATTAAAATATATTCGGGAAGTTTACTGCCGTACCAGCTGCAGGCACACAAACCTACAACTGCACTAGTGAGCAGAGCAAAAACTGAAAGCTTTGGCACTTGAAATCTTAAAAGTGTATCACAATACATACACATTTAGAAAGCATAAGCACTGAGTAATGAAACGCGTGGCAGTCGAGACTGATGTGCACCTGAAAAGCCGTAGTTTAGCAGAGGCATTTTCCCCTCTCTGTGGCCGGGGCAGCCCTGGTGAGGCGGTTTGACCGCGGTCTTTGTAGGTCCCGTTCCTTTTTTTAAAGCCGGCGATGCTCAGCCCCCGCCGGACCCGCTCCCCCTCGGCACCAGCCCCACCTCAGCCGACTCCGGCCAAAACTTGATGCCGTGGAAAGCGAAGCAGGTCCGTGGCGGCCCCAGCCCGGCGGCGTCTCCCCCCACACGCGAAATCCCGCCCGTTTCCCCTCACGAACCGCTCCCAGCCGGGGGAGGCAGCGGCGCCCGAGCCCCCCGGGCGCGGTACCACCCCCTCCATCCCCGGCGGCCCTGCACAGCGCCAGGAAGGCTCTGACCCCCGGCCGGCCGTGCTCTGCCCTCCCACACACCCCCGGCTCCTGCTNCCCCCCCCCCCCCCCCGCCCCCCCCCCGGCGGGGGCCGCCCCGCGCCGCCTTACCCGCCTGCGGAGCTCCGGGCTGGGCGAGCAGGGGCGCGCAGAGCCAGCTGAGGAGGAGCAGGAGAAGCCGGGCGGCACGGCCGCAGCCCCGCAACCCCGCTCCGCGCCCGGCCATGGCTGGGGCACGGCCCCCGCTGCCTCCGAGCC
>VXAY01003413.1:245319-256028 GCA_013399855.1 Oxyruncus cristatus
CTTAGTAGTTTTTTTGGGGGGTGGTTGTGTGTTTGTTTTGTTTTTTTAAAAAAAAAGTTTCTAAATCAGTAGGATTTTTAAAAGTTTCTAAATCAGAACATTTTGGAACTTTTCATCAAAAATAGGAAAACTGACGCAAGCTACAAAGACCCAGGGTATTTCCATCTATATTATAGTTACACATAATACATATAGTGATATATAATAACATATATATATAACATATATATATTATATATAATATATATAATAAATACTCTTTACAAAACACCCCCCTTTTCTTATGTATCAGATAAATAAAATCTGTTACAAAAGACAACTTCCGATGCACGAACTGTGAAACTCAGTCATTTTTCCTAAATCGTCCTAATGGAAATGCACGGTGTACACGTTGCCACAGAAAATAGAAGCAGCTGGCATTAATGCATTTTTTACATCTAAGATATTAATATTTTATGGAGAGAAAAGATTAGGAAAGAAGGGCTTAAATGGCTTCATAGTGTTAATCAGCTGCAACATGAAAAGTGCTAGATACCGTATTCCTCAGGAAAATGGTCCTTGTCTAACTCAAATAATTTTAGCGAGTTTATACCTTCCTAAAATGAGCATTACCTGAAGTAGCAATTTCATAAAGCATGTTGTCAATTGTCAAAATTCTTTTCCGGAAAAATAGTGCATCTCTCTGCATAAACTGTGAATCTTCTCAATGACAAACAGAATAGTGGAGCATTTTAATCCCTTAGTTTTTAAACTGGTGTTTTTCTGAATGATCGTACCCTGCAGCCGTATTTGGGTGGTGCATTTCTGTGCAAGACGTAATGCAGTCTGTGCAAGCACCCAGTAAAAGGCTGCTTACGCAGTAGTTTCTTCCAGCACACTTCTATTGATTTGAATACTCTGCAGTAAATATGGTCATTTTATGTAGTGAGAATCCGTTTGTGTACTGCATGTCCTGCACAATCAAAATATATACGTGTGAAAGGATGCAGCAGGACTGTTATTTAGAAATGCTCAGTGTGTATGCAGTGGTCAAACCAAGATTTTAGAGTAATTAAAAAATATATTTTAGCCCCAAACAGGGTACAAAAGAACCCTATTTTACTTCTCTTGTGACACACCAGAGTTCTGGTGTTTTCTGGGTGCTCCAAAAATTACTTGGCAATATTTGTACTGAAATTGCAACTCTGTAGTTTTTCATGACAACTGGTTCAATTCACCACTGCACTGCACCTGGTGTTCCTAACATAGGGTTATCGTGTAAAATCTGTATTTCTGCTAGCAGAATGTGTGTGCGTTGCAGTAAATGCATTTTAGAGCCTTCACGTCTCGTTAGCAGTGCTGAAATAGCTGCCACTTGAACGTGCAGGACATAGCAAACTGGTTTTATTACATAACTGTGGATTTGTGTGCAGCTGGGTCCTAACCAGGCAAAACAGATGCTGTAAGATATAAAAGGATTAAACTGTCTGGGTTACATGCCCAACCTTTCGCTAAATATTTCATGTAGCATCATCTGGCACATGTTAATTATGTTGTATTATTACTGTTTTAGAAAACAGTGGTTATAAATAAGCAGCTGTTTTTTCCTGCTGCTTTGAGCTTGGAGCAAAATGTTAATAATAACACCAGCATGTTAAGTTTAGTATTTGTCATTAAGTGAAAGCCTAAACAATTACATGAGTAATGGTGTCTTTCAAAGGGCCCTTGTCAGCAGGAGGTGACATCTGAAGGTCCCCACTAAAGTATGCTCTGAGAATCTGCAATAAATTGGCTGATGGCAGCTTTCACTGTGCACTGAAGAGCAGTTTAACTGGAAAGCCAAATGCCAAATTAAACACAGATAAAAATAGCAAGCTGCTCAGTTCTCTATGTAAAATCAGAAATATTCTAAAAACTTTGTGAAGCTGAATCTTCTCCAGATTAAAGCAGTGAAGGATACTCTTAGATCAAGTTACTTCAGTGGTTTTTCATATCACAATAGAAAAATCCGCAATTAAAACTTGAAAATGGGGACAGCTTTTACTAGAGAAGAACTGGAATGGAAAACATTCTTCAAAGAAAATGAAAGACATTTAAGTCCTAGAATCTCATCTAGTCTGGAGCTACGCGATTTCTCTCATGTATGACGTACCCGAGTGCATTAACTCCTTGGACTTAATACCCTGTACACACTTAGCTCTGTTATCTATGTATCACATACAGTTCTGGGGCCTCTCAAACCAGTCATCTGAACACCTTGCAGTCATTAATGTATTCATTCTCACAGCGCAGTGGAGATGTATTGTCCCTCCTTCTAAGGTTATGAACAGAAAGAAGTCCATAGCAAGCCAGAGGCAGCTGTCAAATTTAACATCAGAAGTTTTTCGTCTCAATTTGGGTGCTTTCGTAACTCACAAGTTGGATGAAGAGGGAAGCATGCCTAAAGGAGGTCATATAAGAAGCAGTCTCAGAAGTAAGTTTGACTTTATTTGAACAGAATACAGCCACCTAGAAAACAAGCTAACTCTCTTTTTAAACACTGACAGATGCAAGGACAGCACAGATATTACTGGAGAAGCGGTAGTTTCATTACCTCTTAAGCTACTTAGAATAACAAACCACGTTACAATTTCTTAGGACAATCTATTTGTGAGTATTTGCATATTTGCCCTATCAAGTTCTATCATGCAGTCAAGTGAGATATAAGCTACCCAGTTTTTTTAAGTTTACAAACATCATATTATGCAAACAGTTTCAAGTAAATACTTTTACCTAATGTGAAGAATCTGTCACCTTCCACAGCACCACACAAAGTTCTGGTGTTAAAATAACATTTAAGCCACAGCAATAGCTAAGTATTTGAAATATTTATGTAATACACCGTAAGCTCTGCGTAAACACTACGTACACCAAAAAAACATACAAAGAACAGGAAGATCTTTTGATTAGCAAAGATACCTCAAATGTATCGCCAGAATCATTTTCTGTTCTTACGACTTATCCCCAAACCACTCCCAGAAAAGGCACAGATGGTGGTGATTTTTTTTTTTAGGTTTTTTTTTGTTTGTTTAAACACACAAAGCCAGAATCAACACAATAGGCCAATGCAGTCAAACACTGCTCTTATCTCTAGGAAGAACAGGTAAGGAACTTGCAAGGACGGCTCAGGAAGATTCTAGTCATGAAAGATCCCCAGCATCTGCTTATTGCCCTAGGCTCAAATGCAGAAAAGAATTAGAAATTAAATTTATTTCAGGAGAACTTTGCTGTACAACTTGGACAGGAGTGCCAGCTGGAGTTACCCGCCTGTTCCAAGGTAATACTGAGGCTCAGCTCACAATCAGCTATTAATGGCACTCAGGAGAGATGATGGTTTTTTAAAATTAAATCGGTAATTACTGTTCAAGGATTATACTCATAAAGTACTTGACACTACTTTTACTTTGGGTAAACAAAAGTTTTAAATAAATAGATCTTCTGAAATGTAGTGTAACTACACAACGCTTCAAGACATAATGGAGTACAGATCAGAAAATTACTTAAGTCATTCCAACATTTTTGTTATTACAGTATCTAAAAAGTTCTCCTTTACCAGCAAATTATGCAGTGTTTGGCAAAGAAATGCTATTGGTAACTCTTTAAACAAAGATTATCCCCATTTTGTTAGAAAAAGATGCATTTAAGAAAAAATATTTTAATAAGTCTATATCCTAAGCTATCTAATAATACTTACACTACTCCACTAAACAAACTGCCTTGTATGGTCTATATACATCGATGAACACAAGCTCAGATGCTCTCCTGGTTTCCCAAAAGACAGAAAGCATTGCTGGAGCCGATCACGGTTTGTTGCAAGCCATCTTTGAGAAGTGAGACAAAACTCCATTTTGGCATTGCTGTTTTAGAGCGTATTCCAAGCACTTGTATAACCATCATCAGTGATCCAGAAATCTGCAAAAGATGCTGATATACTGCATTCATGGCATCAAAAAATAGAAAGATTGAGCACTGGAATTCTACATAAAAATGGAGCTTGAGGTATTTATACAACCCTTTATAATGGAGATTGAATCTTAGCCATTGCATGTTGTCTGCAAGTGTTCAGGGCTCGTTACATGAAATATCATTCCTATGTTAGTTTGGAAGACCTACTGTTGCACAAGGTGTAAGTAAGAGTCAGTCAAACTTTTACTGGCTGTAAAATTTGAATATTAACCATGTGCTGTCTAAGTTTAGTACGAAAGACTCGAGCAATTGGCCTACACTGAGACGTAGAGAATGACCAAGCAGGTCCTGCAGCCTGGAGAGAGCCCCCAGCCACCCCTGCTGGCCCTGCAGAGGCTGCCAGAAGTGCAGGGCGTCTGCACAAGCTGCAGCACAAACACCTCAAGGCAGATTCCTTCCCTCTGTTCTCAACAGTGACTCTTACAGCAGTGAGCTCAAAAATGGGCTTAGTGGAGATGAAGGGTAATTTCTGGCCATGTTGACAAAGTACATTTTAGTAAAAAATGTCTGGGATGGATTAACAACAACAAAACACTGCATGGATTCACTCAGTTTCTTTAAATGGCCATATTCAACCCTGTACACATCAGATAACCTTTGGGGTAAAAATCCCAACAAACCAAACCAACCAACCAACCAAAAAAGCTATAAATTGATGCAATCCAGAGTGGGCACAAAGGGGCTGCATCACCAGTGTCACAGCTGGAAATTCAGCAAGTAAGGCCTCACATTTAAGCAGGTCACCTGAGCTTTTCAGTTTGCTTTTGAGATCTGAAAGGGTGCACAATAATTTTCAGTAACTTGTTTTCATTTCCTCTATTTTTTTCCCAGAGGAGATTTTTGCTAATCAAGAAATTACACTTTCTTGCATTCAGTATAGGGGCAAGCAACAAAAACTGTAATTTCTAATTCATGCACAAATATTATGATTTCTCAGGTGGTTAACTGGTATTTTTTTTTTTTTAGACTGTTGCACCAGAAAAGGGAACCAAATTCTCTGGGGAAGTATCAGCAACAATACGCTAAACATAAAACATCTCAATTTTTTTCAGGATAAAATGTGAAATAGTCAACATGGCCTAAAATCATGCACTCTTTTATTTACCTATTTGTATTTTGACAGGATAGATTAACGTTTTCACATGGCCTTTGTAAAATGTCTTTCTAGTTTGTGTGAATACAGCTCGTGTTGTATGATTAATTTCCTAGAAAACACATGCACTGGTGAAGGCTATGATAAACTGAACACATTTGCTACAGGGCATTTTAAAAACACTACTGCTTGCAAGACCAATCAGTTTGACAGAGCCTGTTATAGAACAAAATAGGCCAAAACTAAAACTTGGCATGCCAGCACACTTTAATTCTGTATTTGTGACATGACTTCTCAAACTATGGAGGTCTTTTCACTACCTTGAAAGGAAAACCCACACATACACACAAAGTTCTAACAATTCTAACACCATATTTGTTCTTTACCAACTAGCATACACTTTGTTTTAATGGTTTAAAGCGAATAAACTCCTCAAGATTGTGCATATCCAGGCATTACTAAGGAAATAAAGACACCCATCACTATTCTTCTTAAATTTTATTCCATAATAAAAAATGGAAGATGAAAGAAAGAGTGTTCAAGAATTAAAGCAATTATTGGTCAATGTAAGGAGCAGTAAACTAATTATCTAAATGATGATTAAGGACCTGGTTCATCAAAAGTAATTCTGGGTCCTCCATGTAGGCTTCTACCAGACAGAAATCCAGATTATCTTTTACTGAAGCAGGTCCTTTATTATCTAGAGAACACTTGATTTCGTACTCTATTTATCCTTCTCTTTTTGTTCCTTTTCCTTCTTTTCACGTTCAGCTTTTGCTTCCTCCTCCTCATGTTGTTTAATCAATTGTTCCACCTCCTTTTGCTTCAGAACCCTTATCACTGTCTTTCCGTTCTCTCTCGTCAGTGTTGCAATTTCAACTGAAACACATGGAACAGAGAGCGCGTTAAATTGCGTCCTGCAGGCGGGGCCGTCAGCGCAAGGGCGAGGTTTGGCGTTACAAGGCACAGGGAAGCAGAAGGCTCCTGTCCTCCCCCTGCCTGACCGCAGGCAGAGCACACCAGCGCTGACACCTCTCCAGCGACTCTCCTCCCAGACACACGCTCACCGCGTTACCGCTACGCTGTTTGCATGACAAAAGAGCCAACAATCCACAGCTAGAGCATGTGCCTTCCCTGCGGAGGGTGTCACTGCAGGAGCTCACCTTTCTCTGCAGAGAGCTTGCTAACATCCATGGTTTTGTTCAGGACCTTGATGGCCAGCGCCAGTGCAGTCTTTAAGGTCATTTCTCCTTCCTTGTAGTCCTGCTTTAGCATTGACACAGCTGCCTGTAAATTGGACAGAAATTAAAAAGGTATCTTTGGCCAATCAACCAAACTGTTGGGCTTTTTGGCAGATAATATCCATATATGAGTAACAGCAGCATTGCTAAAATTACCTGTAAATCTCTTCTGCACTAGTAATCAACAACTCAGTTTAATTAGTACAGTGCAATTTACACCTTTTTCCTTGTTTTTTGAGAGGGGAAAACCCCAGAACTTACAGCACTGTTATTCCCAATGCATGTAGCTTTCCAGCCTCCGTAATTTCCACTAGGATCACTTTGGTAGAGCTGAAATCCATAATGCTTATCCCAGCCAATATAGAGCAACGACACACCAAAAGGGCGTTTTCCTGTCGAAAAGAAGGCTATTAGCAATCTAAACTTAGTAACAAGATTGGTCATGAGTGACAATTATTTTCTTTGATTTCTTTTTCCAAATCTACTCCTGTGAACTGGGATTTAACAGACAGTTCTGCACTTCTGTTGCTTGAGATAAGCAGGCCAGCATTTCTTTCTAAGTCATGAGGTGGGGGGGCAGCAGAGGTTTATTCCATTTAACCCTAAGAGCAGCTCATTTCTGTCTCCACAAATTGTAATTTCTCCTCTCAGGACTTTAAATCAAAATTGAATATTTAAAGTACGTAGCTTAGCTGTTAAAGTGTTTAATTTGACAGTGTCAAAAGCCAAGTACCTAAAAAGGTAATTCATTCACATTACATATATGTAAAACAGAGCATCATCAGTTCAGGTACTAAGGAACACAACAACATCATTTTCTAACATGTTGCTCGAGCCACAGAAATAGTAATTTTTGAAGTGTTACATTTTGGGTGGGCCCCAAATGTTGAAAAGCTGCCTATCAAGCAATTCTCTGCCGGTCTTTTGAAAGCTTTCATTAAATGCAAGAGCGCTCAAAGCATTCTATGCAATGCGCTGGCATCTCAGCCATCAATTTCCCAATCGATAAAAAGTAGCACCTTCAGCAGCAAAGCAGTAACCATGACTACCCATTCCCCTCTTAAATCAGGCTATTGTTTTCCTCAGTATAACTTGTTAAGAGAAGAATTCAGTAGAACTGTCCAGAGATTTAGATCCTTCCTGTTATGTCAGAGAATTGTTCCTTAGACATTTAATAACACAATGACTCATCACACTCCGTTACCTCCAAACTGTGTGTAAGCCTGCTTGATATCACACAGTGCTGTTACTAGTTGTTCACAAGGAATGGGCTCTTGATATTGTAACAAATACCTAATATCAAAGAGGAAAAAAAAACGGTTTTCAAAACTTGTTTTGCTGACAGTATCCTATTCCACATTTAAGAGGAAACAAGTTCCCAAGTTAGAGCCTCTTTGATCTAACTGTTGTATTTCAATCTACTTCTGATCTACTCAAAGCATGTTCATTTTGATTTAACACACAGGGAACTCCATGTGACAGGGCAGGCAAGTAAAACCATGTTAACTATCAGCAGACCTACCTCTGTGCAATCAGTCTCAGCTCGTTTGTTAGAACATTGGCATCTGAAGTAATTCCAGCGACGCTGCAAGCCATGTCCCTGCAATGGAAGCACAGACCGACTCAATTCCCATCCACCTCCAGCCAACACTCACGTCTGCACACAGGGGTCCAAGCACAACACCTTCTGTCAGGCTTGTCTGATCAAAACTACATAGCTGCCACATAAAACAGGTTCATCAGCTCCTGCCTTTAGGGAACACCAAAAATATTAGTAACCATTTCCTGAGAGCAGAGGTGGACAAACGTGAGTGAGTCAGCACGTTAGTTACACAGATAGTTCTGAGAAGAGGGTCATGCCAAAGATGGTCAGGTCCTGGGTGGCTTTACAAGAGCCATCAGGTACATGCAGGTGCCCCTCAGGAGGTCACCCGACGTGGAACCACACAGATGTGACAGGCCTCCAGCGGGAGCTGCTGGTTGACACACGGCATCTGTGCCGCTGAAACTCAGTTAACCTTGACAGACCCTAACAAAAACTCACATCCTTCATTGTTTTGTTAGCTCTTACATTAAGAGCTCTTTAGCCCAACCTGATGTTGCTACAAAGCTTTTATTACCAAGAATATTTGTGAAATTAGGAAGTTCCCAGAAGATGGAAGGGCTGTTCTAGGGACTGCTCCAGTGCACTGTTACAGTGCCTCCTCTAAAATCCAGTGCTTCCTACTGTTCTAACTGCCCTCATGATCAACACAGAATGGGAGGCTGACAGGATGAAAAACTATTTGTGTTTCATATGCACCTTCCAGCAACGATGAAGCTCCACCTCCCTTACAGGCAAGAAAGCATAATCTGTAATAATCTTTGCTGTGACATCACAAATTTAACTTCCAGAGAACTAAAATGGAAGTTGTAATAGGGACATGTATAATTTCTGCTACAGTTGTGGCAAAGAAGCCTAAGACACCCAATTACCTTGTTCTCTTTCAGTCACCAAAATAAAACAAAGACTTAGAAGAGGATACTGAGTTGAAGTAGCATGGTGGTTCTTATGTGCATTCTCCATTCTGCCCCCCAATGGTATTTTGTAGAACAGAATTCCCAGTTTTCTGAACTGCTGCAATACCTTGTATGGCACAGTGCAACAAACAAATTTTCCACCTGGAAAATTCTCCTAGAGACAAAAAAACCCCAAACCCAGCAATACTTCTGCTTTAGAGGGAGAACTACTGAAATGAGCAATGACAAAATACTCATGCTTGTCTAAAACACCTAACAACGAGACTGTTAACGCTTCAAATCAAATAAAACCTGGTTACGTGCTAATCAGTGTTTTGTTACTAATATCACTGGATATTTGATCATGATTTCAACTTACTCATTAAGTTTGTATATTTTCTCTGAGAAAAACACTTCATCAAGCAGCTTGTGGATGTTGCGTCTCTCTGCTGCCAGCAGGACTCCATCGTTTGCTAGAATTCCCAGGCAAGTGCCTGCATGTCCAATGGCTTCCATCGCATACTCCACCTGGTACAGGCGACCTGGGAGAGGGTTTCAATTAAAAACGTCAAAAAATAACACCGAACAACACCAAGTTCACACGGTGACTTGAACTCTTAAGAATCTGGCAGATGCTCATTATACAACCTGCTCTTACTTCTCCAGTCTCTTACCAGTTAATAGTAAATTAATAGGTTGAACAGGAGGAAGGAATCAGAGAAGGAAAATCCAAAAATGGGAAAAACACCCTTTCTTTAAAAAAGTAAAACCAAAATCTAGAGAAGTCTCTACTGCAGTAAAATGAGCCAAAATGGATTTTCAATAATCAAAGAAAATATTTGATATTGAACTTCTTGAGTCCATCCGTGTAAGAAATAGGAAAACATGGTGTCCACACACTTAGTTTCAGCATGTGCAAGAGTAACAAGGTGTGACTGACAGCATAACAAGAACAGCAAGAGTAACAGAGGTGTGACTGCAACAGTAGGATATTGTCCAGTCTTGGGGGACAGTGACAAAATCCAACCATATCAAATAAGAGATAAATGGTTATTTCAAAAATGTGGCAGGTCGTCTGACTCAGTAGTGGGGGAAGGGTTTATTATTGCTTCAGTTAGAATGAATTTGGAAACGTCCACTTTGGACCCCTGGTGTCCTTACAGAACTGGGTGCTACTTCTACTGGGCAAATATGATTTCTGTAACTCATACACAGATGGAAACACGCTATAAACAACCAACCTTCATGCAAGTGAGAAGATGAATAGAGCAGTCAGTTTACTTGAAAGTGTGGGGTTAAGAAATACCTTCAGGAGAAAATATGGTAGTTCTGGAGTCATATCTTCGAGACTGTAAAAAGCAATAGCTCAGTAAGTACCATCAGTCTTTTGTCATCAACCCTCCAAGTCACCGTGTACCAAAACGGACCCAACCACCCGGTGAGCTGGGGCCGGTCCGACCGCCCGAACCGTGACTCGGCAGCCCCGCACAGCCCCGGGGGAGGGGGGTCACTCACCATCGTGGCGGGGACGCGCAGCGAGCAGCGGGCCTACGAGGGAACACAGGGACGCGAACCGGGAACGGGCACAGGAACCGGCACCGGGCCTGCGGGGGAACACAGGGGGAGTGAGCCGGCACCGGGCCTGCGGGGGAACACAGGGGGAGTGAACCGGCACCGGGCCTGCGGGGGAACACGGAACACGTGAACCGGCATCGGCACTGAGCGCCCCCAGCCCGGCCCCAGAGGGCGCTGCCGCCCGCCCGCACTGCACAGTCATCCTCAGCGCGGTCGAACGCCAGGGCCTCGCCGTCCCCCGCGCCGCGCAGGGCCGCGCCCCGCAACCCCCAGCCCGCCCGCCGCCCGCCCTCACTCACGGCGGGCCGGAGAGGAGC
>VXAY01003413.1:261994-287148 GCA_013399855.1 Oxyruncus cristatus
CCTTGGACTCGGACTCGGTCGGAGCGCCGCCAACCTTTGCCCGGCCCGGGGGGGGCCGAGGGGCTGCGGGCGCGGCCGTGCCCGGGAGCCTCGGCAGCGCAGCCCCCGTTTCGGAACGCCCGGCGCTCCCCGGGCCCGCGGCAGGACCGGCCCGGCCCCGGCGCTCCCCGGGCCCTGCGCAGGAGCCGCTGCGGCCGCGCCTCCCCTTCCTCCCGCGGGCTGCGATGTCCCGGCTCGGCGCGGCTCGGCCAACAGCACGAGCGGGAAGGGAAGGGAAGGGAAGGGAAGGCACCGCTTCCTGTCACGAAGAGAAAACGCTTTAAAAAAAAGTGCTTCTGCGGCGATAGCAAAGAGAGAGATGTCCGTTTGGTTGTTTTGGTTAAACCCTTTTATCAGCACAGCAGATCAAAATCTGCCAAATGCTTAGACGGGAGGCTAGACATATATAAATAACAAACCTGAAGGATCTTGCTCAGGATGTCCTTTAGACTGTACCCGAGTTGAGACTCAGACCACGGGTCCAGACCTAGAGGATTTTAGACTTAATGACAAACCTCGAGATTAACAAAGAAATCTCTTCTGAACTTCCTAATGAAAAAAGTAATCTACAATAATTGAGATCCTGCTATGACAGAATGAGGAACATGAAGACAAAGGAATTTAGGAAAGGCATGCTGAACTAAAAACAACAAAAACAACATGGAAACAAAACAACCCAAACATCTTGATTGTAAGTAAATCAGTTAAGAATCCTCTGTCCCATTATTTCAGTATTAGTTGTGGACATGAACTTGAAAACATGATTTTAATCAAACAGGCAATTCAGGAAAGGGAAACTATTTCCCCAAGAAACAAATTTACTCTCTCCAATTTCGGAACAGAGGTTACTAAAAGTGATAGGCCTGAGGGTTCCCTCTCCTAATTTTGGAGGCTGGCAGAAGCTTTAGCTCGTTGGAACAAGATCGATACAGCAGGAAAGCATTCTTGCTATGCTTTGAGATTTACAGAAATACATTGCTTTCTGCAAACAAAGTTACAATGCACTTTGCAGGTCTGTACCTCCTTACTTTTGCCTCGCTTGCCAACCAGGAAAGCCAAAACTGAAGACCTGTAAACTTCTGTGCTTCTCCTGCCTGCCCAGTCCTCTGGGGGAAGCACACCCTGGGTGGGGGGCAAGACGCAGGGTGAAGGTTGTGCTTCAGCCTCTCTCAATAGCTGTAGGAAGATCAGACGTGAGTAATTTAGCACCTGCATGTTGAATTCAAGCCTGAAAAAGCGAGGCTTTGGAGCTGGCTCAGTGTCAGACATCCCGAAATCACTGCCGAGGATCTTGTCCCAGCTGTAACCTTGGCCAGTGCTTTAATTCGGGATTTCATCTAGATTCTAAATCATGCACTGCCCTGAAGGGGAGAAAAAGGTTAGTCAGCAACCATTTGATATAACATCCAGAGTAGTATCTGGAGCTCAGCTAACACAGAGAACATCTTTCTACACCAGCTAAACATGCTTAGCAAGCCCACGTGACAATCCTAACAAGAAAATGAAAGCTGCGTAATTATGTCATACGTAATATTATCCCTTTCCCGTATCCACCCCACCCCTTCAGACATACTTACAGTACCAATTTAAGTGTATTCCATTCTACTCAAAACAGATGGTACCGTACAACAACTGTGATACAATTTTCTTTATTAAAAATAATTTACAGCGTTGGTAACATTTTATGCACAATTCTCATCAGTCGAACTTCGGGTATATCTATACAATACTTACTGAATTAAAACTTACACTGTTTTGATGGCTTTAAACAGCAGACATTGATTTGCAGTTGCACTTAAATATGATTAATATACATGGTTTCATGTCCTTATAGTTGGGTGTAGAATGGATAAACATCAACACGGTCGCAAAGCTTTGTAGTTTGGGACAGGGAGGAAGAGGGAACCAAGGAGAGAAAACATTCAGAAAAACTGTAACAGGTTCTTCCTCCAAATCAAAATGGAGAGAGAAGTCTGGGTTAAATACATCTAACACACTGAGTCACTTCTCAGGTACACGTCCTCCTATGCTTTAAGATACTGGAGAGGTCCAATGAAGGACGTTTGGGGTGTGATCACAGCAGTCCTGACTGTCCGTGCCCTCCACTGCCAGAGGCCCCACCTAAAGGGGTCATTGCTGCCCACCTAAAGCTCACAGGATCCCAGCAGTGTCCAAAGTTAAACGTCTTCCCTTTGCTGCTGGGCTCTTGAGCTGGGCTCGACAAGGATCACTGCTGCACAAGGGAGCGGGGACAGGCGCGTTCCAGGGATCAGGGGGTGTTACCTGCACTGGCCGTTCACCCCCACAGGAGGTGGGTCCCACACAGCACCCCTGCACCCCAGAGGCACAGAGCGAAGGGAGCAGTGAGCCTGCACAGCTCAGATGCCACTGACTTGGGCATGTTTGGAGCAGGAGCCTCCAGCTGAGCAGGCACAGCTCAGAAACTCTCTCTCTCTCTCTCTCATGGACTGTAAGACACAGGAGTGCAGCAGAACTGAAGTAGCTGCTCTGGTAACGAAAGCCATCATGTCTCTGAGAAGAGCTGAATGCTTTACTGGTGATGACTTGCAAGACAAGTCACATCCCTTGAAATTGTGATTAACTTCAGCAGTTTGCTGTGACAGGGCTTGGATCCCTGTCTCCTGAAGCACTGGGAGAGGGTGGGAGGCCGTGTTCCCTTCGAGCTTTAGCAGTTACACAAGCTGTAAACAGGCTTGGAGGTGCAGTTTTATCATCTGCATCAGGCATCACAATGTGCCAGCACTACATTCCCATTTTCTCCCCAATAATGTACATTTCCTTGAACTAAACCAAGAATATGCAGCTTTGGGCTGGGATAAAATAGCATTAGACACTGTTGTACAAGGAGTAAGATCTGCGCAGTCACTCTGGATAGACTCAAGGGAAGGGTACCACAGAGCAGGGGCTCATTCAGCCTTCAGGTGGATTTTATAATCAAACCTGCATCGACTGATCCCCCTTATCAGTGGCAGGAGTCACCAGAAAGGTTTTCATCTCACCTAAAAGGAAACCACATCAAACTAGTGAAACATAAAACCAGATTATACACAACTTCAAACTTTAGTACAGAAAAAGAGATATTGAAGTTTTGTCAGTGAAGTCAAATTAGTTTGGCATTTGAACTGTCAAAAAAATGTAATCATAAAATTGTGAGAGGTTTGGGGGGTTTTGTTTGGGTTTTTTTTTTAATATCAAACATACTATTTAAAGAATTGAACAGTGCATCTGTTAGCTTGCAAGTCAGCTAGCTTGGTGTCCAGTTATAAATTAAAAGCACAGGTAAGTAAAGCTAATATTTTGATATTTAAGACAATGTTTATCAAGAACAAAAAATGTTGAAGCACAAGGCAAGTATTGCAGTTTTGTTCTGCAGCAGAAATTAATCTCTACACAAACCCTAAGGGGTGTTGGGAAGCTTTTCAGGACACAGGAGCACAGCAGGAGCCGCACTCCCTGCACAGCTCGGACACACCAGCGCTCCGTGACGTGGGAACACAAGCAGCAACTCTGCACCTTCTGCTGCCCTGAGCTGTGGGACAGGGGTTTCACCTCCGAGTGCTGACACAGCTACAGCCACTGCAGAGCCAGCCAGCCAGGCTGGGCCGGGGTTCTGGGCTCTTCCCCAGGGGAACGGGACACTCTGGAAGAGCTGAGAACTGACAGCTCGTGAGAAAGCCGGGAAAGGCAGGACGGCCACCCGGCTCTCGAACGTCTGACAAGTACAACTCATTACACACAGGCTGTAGTTAAAGCAGGGGAATTCAAACAGTCCTAATAAATGTTTTAGAAGATTTTTAAAGGCTAAAACACTACGGGGAGGTACTTTGATGATATTGCAGACAAAAACGACAAACTTCATCTCTTGAAGCAGATGTGACAAACTTCAGTTGAAGGGCGTGAACAAACAGGACGTAACCTGCATGAACCAAACAACTGTGAGTTTTGTTTTTAAACGCAGAAATGTTTCCCACATTTCAAAGCACACAACATTTCATAGCTTGAGCAGTTTTAAATCTGGATCCAGATGAAATATAATGCCATAATAAAGGTAAGGAAGTCATCATCTGTGATACAGGATACCGTGGGTCTCACATGGACTGATTTTTGTTCAGCCCATAACCAGAAGAACAAGAAATTCAAAGCTCAGCATCTTTCTTATGCTCTAGATGAAAAAAAAATTAAAAAAAAATAATATCCTGTTTGACCTTTAAGATTCCATGCCATCTGCTACCCTTAAACCAACAAACAGCAGTACACAGATTTACAGGTGCAAAAACTGAGTGGAAACAACTGCAGAAAAAATCTTCTTCCATAATAATCTTCAGCACAATCAGTTTCAGATTTCGCATAGTTTATTTACAAAATGGTCTGATAAAACATCCCCTCCATACTTACAGCTCTCTGCCACAATACACATGTTGATTTTAGCAATGTTTAATAGCACCATTAGAATATTATTTAAAATCAGAAAGGATCTTGTTGCAGTTACAATGATTCACAATCTTTTACATCCATGGACGAAAGTAACTTTGAGCACACTAGGACTGTTTGCAGTTCCACAGTACAGATTCCTGGGTTCACACAAGGCATTTGCAGAGTTACCAGTTATGCAAGGTACCCAGACAGTCAGTAGCTACTATAAGAATCTTCGAGCCACAAAGTTTAGACTTCCACCATACTTGTATAAAGTTATCTCCATGTTGTTTTCAAACAAGGCAATCACGCTGAAGACTTTTCCAGTGCTCGTCTTCAAAACAAAAGCAAAAAAAAGGAGAAACTAATTAAGTTTTGCTTTCACTTCCCCTTGCTTATTATCAGTTAACATTCTAACCCCACGTTTTGTTGAACACGAGGGAATTCAACCCTCTTCTGTGCCACTGCAGCCCCGAGGCTGCTGGGAGCGGATGGGAGGCTTGTTCTAGTGCCCAGTGTAGATGGAGCTGGGAGCAGGCGACGTGCCTGTTGTAACCAAAACACCATGTCCCTGAGGTGGCACCAGCTGTGTTTTGGGAGAGCCAGAGCCCCTCTCAAATCGTCACACCTTTGTCATTAAAAGTGCCTGAATGAGCAACAACTCAATTCTACCCTAACACAGCACCTGGGAGAGGGAAAACAACACCCCAAGGAACAATCAGGTACTTCAGGTTGCACATCAAGTTGTGGAGAAAGAACACGTGTGTATGTGCTTTGGGACACTTCAACAGCCATGCCAACCTGCAGGCAGCACTATAAGCTTACCTGCCAGGAGACCTAAGTCTTCTTTTTGGCTGCTTTGCTTCCTGTCATCAGGACTAACTTTTCTTTCTCTGTTTTCAATCGTCAGTACATTCAACAGAGAAATTAAAAATATTGCCAAGATACCTTAACATCCAAAGTCATTCTGGGCGACAGCTCTGGAGGGAACAATATGGAGAACTGCTCTTTGCCAGTGAGACCCAAAGTGCTCGGATTTTCCCCAGGATGAAACTGAAGTGGGGCGATGCCAATTCCAATCAACTGGCTCCTGTGAACCTTCTCGAAGCTCTCAGCCAGGACAGCTTTAACACCCTGCAAACACACGAGAACGGCCGGCAGTGAGACCTTCAAACACACACTGTCCAAAATCCTGCCGCTCACACTGAGCACAGCCAGCACTCGAACCAGAGTCCCCTAAGTACACTGGAGCATCTTTCAGTTTTACAGCAGATCAGCAGGCCCACCGAGTATGACATGGGGCTTGTCACAGGCACAGACCTTGCTGCAGTTAGCGGGACATGAACCAATAGTATTTTTCTGAGTATTAGTGGAAATCAGTGTCCAATAGTGAGATACTGAACACCCCCTGGAGACCAACGAGAGGTCAGCACTAGATAAATGTCTAATTTATCTCCAAGTCTGGTACCCAAGAGGGTAAGTTACATAATCAGGAATTCAGGTTTATCCTGACTAGTGATTCTTTGCCATGAAGATTCTAACAAAGAAAGCGTACGACGTGTTTTTAGGTACTTCCAGAAAAAAACAAAACCACACCCCAAACCCAAACAAACCAGCAGTACCAGTAAAAAAGGCCCTTTTGCAGCCCAGTCTCTTGAGCTACCCAGTCCATACTTCTTTCCTGCCAGAATAATTACAGGAATGCCCTCCTTCTGGTACAGCTCCGCTGCTTCAAACACATCCAGCTGTGGAATGGCAAAGGGACACAAAGTGACACAGTGAGAGCGAGTTCTACACCTGCAGCCCCGTTCCAGAGTAGCTGCGCAAACAAACACGTTCCTACCGTTTGTCCTGACGGGAAGTGAATTGTTTTAGGAGCTGGTTTCCCTATGAACTTATTCAGAAGCTTGATGTTTGCAAAGGTACCTCTTGTCATCACAGCATCATTACCTCTCCGAGCCCCGTAAGAGTTGAATTCACGAGGTGTAAGTCTAGAATAAAAAGCAGATTGAAGCGGGAATCAGTTACTTTCAAGGTTATCCAGTTTAAAAGGATCTGATGATTTTTTTATAATTATTGCAGCATATCTAAGAATTAGTCCTCCAAAGATGTAATTATTATAATTCATGAACAGCATCTGTAAAGCACTGCTAGATTACTCAGGAGGAAAGTTGCAATTTTAAATTGATTTTCTACAACTTCATTATGAAGAGCTACGAGCAGTGTGGTACTTCCAGGAGAATTATGGGCAGTTAGTTTTAGGAAACAACCCAGCCCACTAATCCTCTTACCATTACCAGCACATTTATTAACAAGCCTTGTACCAAACTGAGAGCTTTACTCATCAATCAACCAACCATCCTGGAATTAAAGGCCCATTAATTCTTTCTGTCCTGCAATACGACTTCTTCAGACTGAATGTAATGGTTAGAAAGAAGAGTTCGCACCACATTCAGTTATAAAACTGAGCTTCGTTTTCTTAAACTGATCTGCTCATCTGTGCATCTCACTGCTCTTGAGGCAGTGACAGTGACTAACCTCAGTTAACAGCTCAGTCACTGATTTGTACATGTGGACATCACTTCTGCTCTGGCAGCAGCTGTTACTGTGGCAAGGGCTGTGGGCAGCAGTTCTTTAGGGGTGAGTCTCAGTGTCTGCTGTAACCTCAGACAGGCTGCCCAGAAGGTGACTTTGGGCTTCTCCCCATCCAGTATCTCCATCCACTGTGCCCTTTCTGCAGAGGGGCATCTCTACAGGACAGCAGCCCTGCTGCTCAGTTCTCTGCCACGTGCAGCGCTCCTGTGCTACCCCAGGGGCTGGTGAAGGTGCCCAGTGCTCACCCTTTGCTGGTCAGGTACTTGGCAGCAGCGCTGCTCCTGGCAATGCTCCCCGCAGGGGATATGTGGTCTGTGGTGACAGAGTCCCCCAGGTACAGCAAGACATGGGCGTTCTCAACTGGCTGTGCTGCAGCTGGTTCTTTGGCCTGAAAGGGAAGGGGCAGGGCAAAGAACAGAAGGGAAAGAAGTGTAAGAAACAGGGTTTTTTCCCAATACCCTTAGAGACATAAAGCATATCTGCAGTGTATGAAGGCACCTTGATGTACAGGCTCCACTCATTCCACAGACGCAAACAGTGTTTAAAGGACTGAGAAATATTAGTGAGAATTAAATCTGCTACTTAAACATTGAAGATTTACTGGAATAGCTATTCCTTTACTTCAACGCAATGCGTATCATGAGGGACAGATCCACTGTACTTACAAGTTTATCAAAAAAGGAAGGACATCTGATATAAGTAGATTTTGAATCCCAGGGAAATAAAGTTGACTCTGGTGCTTCCAGTAAATTCCATCGTTTGTTTCCTTTCTACAAGAAAGAAAATGAATTAAAATGAACAGAAATTAGTTTATTATATTTTTACATTCAGAAACCAAAGACTTACTGGTGATTTTCTATTACTTACTATTATTTAGTAAATAATTTTCTATCATATATTGCCAGTTCCCTCACTGGATACTACTTAAGAATCACTTTCTAATGCCAGTATCCATCCCAGTTAAAGCCCTGGAAGTCACTGACAAACCAATCACATTCAACTGGAAGATATTATCAAGTTACAATGAAAAGTAACCTTTAAATTATGTGGAACAAAAGACCATTCTTACCTCCATCTTTTCCTTCAATTCCTTAAACATGGATGATATCACACACTCCTCCTCCACTGCGTGAAGTTCTTTTCGGGTGGGCCAAATATCTCGTAAGTAAATACTTTTGCCATTAAAGCCAATGCCTGAGTAAGATTTCAAACACAACAGCAGCTTTAAAGAATGAAACACGAGCCTTCGGATTTAGATTAAAATACGAAAGTGGACACATTGAGGCCTTCAGAGATGGTACCAAACAGACAACGCATCTGAGCGGCTGAACGGATGCTCTGCTTCAGCCACAAGTAACACACACAGAGCTGTGCTTCCTCCTCAAACACACAGGCTCTGGTGCTGCCGTGCAGGGGCAGAGAGCCTCCCCAGGGCCCTGCATGCAGAGGTGGAGGCTGTAAGGCAACACTCACCCAGAGGCTCCGCTTCGAAGTCGATCCTGACAGTGCCTGCGATGGCATAGGCCACCACCAGCGGGGGGGACGCCAGGTAGTTGGCACGGACACAGTCACACAGGCGGCCCTCGAAGTTCTTGGTGCCAGACAGCACTCCACAGGCTATGATATCACCCTGAGAGGCAGAGCCAGGTATATTGTTACAGCAACTCGGGCTGCTGCCTTTGCTTAGCTAAGTCACATGTGCTTTAGCATTCCACTTCAGACATTTCCTCCAACACTACAACTGAAAGGCAGTTTGCTCTCTCCCACTACCCTTCTCATTTTCCCTTCTGACCCTCCGATGTGTCCTCCTGTCCCTTCAGTCAACTCCTCTCCTGCCTTTTATTTCTTGTATTTTTATTCTGCTTCAGAACAGGAAAAAAGCTGCAGCTGTTGAGACACTGCTGTTTAAAGTGACTTGAGACCACAGCTCCTTAAAACCCTCCTCCTGACATATAAAACCCACACCTTGCATCCCCCGTAAGATTAGATCACATGTATTTATTTTGTAATTTCCATCTGCACGCTACAAATACCATTTATTATACACAGCAATGAATTGTCAGGTGTTCCTGACTTGCAAATGTGCAAAAATATCATGTAAAGCCCAAACCAACAGTGAAGTGTATTTTGCATGGATTGCTGTATTTCCTGATTGCTTAACTCGGTGGGAAACCCATTTCTGTATATAACAAGCCAGGCAGAGCTTTACCTGTTTTATTGCATTCCTGATGGCTTCTGGCAAAGGGGCCGTGTTCCCAACACAGGTGGAACACCCATAACCAACCACCTCAAACCTACATGGGAAAACCAAACAAGTCACACGTTCCATGATCACAAGCAATTTGTCAGCAAAAATTTGTCAGCTTTTATTAGAAATCCCTAAGAATTTTTTTTCCTTTGGCAATTAAAACTCTTTAGGAGGTGGGCAGCAGACATTACATCTCACTGATGCAAGGCACAGCTGGGCACTGCTGCAGAATTATGAGCATAATCTGCTGTGGAACAACCAAAAACACACTGAACCACCCCTGGCAGCAGCAATGTCAAGGGAAGACTAATACAGGCTGTCCTGACAAATTTGCATCCAGCTTCCACTTTTAAAATCCATCACCAAGTGCATCCCGTCCTACAAGACACTTACAATTAAGGAGTTCAGTACTGACAAAACGGAGCTCAGCTGGGGTAGAGCTACACACAGTAAACTGCAAAGTGGCAATACAACGGGGCAAAACAATTTTAAGCCAGCAAGTGAAGTGAAAATCTATAAAGAATTATCCAACTCCAAGCAAACAGCAATTCTATTTACCAACTGGTACAACCCCCCTGAGCACCACCTGCCTGAAGCAGCAAGGGGAGCCAGGCCTTACCCGAGCTTGCTGAGGTATGGCAATACTCCACTGGAACTGAGGTAATGTGTAACCATGCCACTGCCTGGTGACAAACTTGTTCTGATGTAGGGCTTCACCACCAGGCCAGCCTCCACAGCTTTTTTGGCCAGGAGTCCTACCAAGCAAAAACAGAGCCAAAGAGACAGATTATGATTTGGTTATCCCTTTATATCCCTTAACACAACACCTGTATGCTGCTACCTTAGTTAAATGAAGCATAAAAACCCCACACAGACAACTTCCAGTTTATTAAATTATTAAAGCAACTACTGGTCTGAGTAAAGTTTCTTAACTCATAACAATACCATACAGGTTTTTGTTCCCATTTTCTTTTCAGTAAGGAAAATGTCTTTGCCATGTTCCAGCTGACAGTGCAAATCCACTCTGTTCAGAATTGGGCCACAGAGCCCCAAAGGGAAGCTCACCTTGGCCACAGAGGACCTTAAACCATGAGAGCAAAGTGAGACAGATGAGCTGTTCCAACAAAACCATCTGCAGCTTGTGAAGGTGCAGCAGATACCCCTTAAAAAGTGACAGATAACTGCTCAGCAATGCAGAGTTTCTGTCCCGTTCTGTGGTGTTCCAGCTCTTCATCCAGGACAGGCTCCAAGCTAAAGCCTCCCTGTGCATCAACTGTGTCACCTGACAAGAGCCCTGCAACTGCTTCCCTGCTGGAGTACTACCAGGTGTAAATATTCTTAATTACTCTCCTTAATGGTGCTTTATGGCACAAACTTGGAGATTGTATTGTGGGAGAATAACTTTCACCTCCAGAACACACAAGTTAAGGCTACAAGTTTGTAGTTTCAAACCTTTAGGTCAAGTCCCTGCAGAGAACCTACAGCAGTGAAGGTGAGGGCTGTGCAAACACGGGGCCCCACGAAGCCTGTGGGTTGTGTGGTCCTGACATACCTGCAGCCAGCATGACAGAGGGGTTGCAGTTGTTGGTGCAGCTGATCACTGCAGCAATGACCACACAGCCGTGGGACAGCTTGTATTCATTTCCTTCATACTGAACAGGCACCGTGTCCTTCTGCTTCTCAGCTGCAATCTGAAACCCTTTCACGCCACACTGGGGGGCAGAGATACCTGTTAGCACTTGTTACAGTACACAGAGGACGACAACAGCCAGACCAAGGGAACCCTCACCCTGAAATAACACTCGGCTGTGCCCTTAGGAACCTTCAAACAGATTTTACAGCAGCCCTCAGTTCAGGCCCTCTGTAAATACACTGCTCTCATCCTCCTTCCTTCACAACTGCTTTAGCTCTGCAGCAGTTGGGAACAAATGCCAGTCTATAAGTGGCTGATCCCACAGCTCTTTCCCTACTGCTCAGCAAAGAACAACCTGTCTAATTCTACACAACACTTGTTCCTGAATTAGAAGCATGTCCAAGATTAACTGTAAGAAATTGATAACCAACCCGAGTAGGTCAATCAGCATTTCACACCCTGCCCTGAGTGCTCTCAGCACTCAAACATCCTCAGGGGTGGCTTTCAGCCTCAACCTTTGCCTTCCACAATCAGCTCCCACTTCCCTCCAGCACAACTGACCACTGGGTCACAGCCTCATGAGAAGCCAAAGCCAACAGAATGAGTTCTTAATAACACTGCTGCCAGTCTTGAACTTCAGTGATAAACACTTAAAATGAAGGTACATTCCTGTATTAGCTGCATTCTTAGATACCTGAACGTATCCCTAACCAAAAATAATACCTTAGAGTAAAAACATTCCCTCTGTGAAGCAATAATCATCTGCTACGTCAAGAACCTGGAACACTGATTAGCTACAAATCTTGGCATGCTTTCTGAATCTCCTTTAAGATACGATGAGTTTTCTTATCTCCTGATAAATTCTGTTGTGGAAATCAAGTAATACACAACTGTTTAAAAAAAATCCTTGAAAGTGTAAAAATGTTTCACAAGCTCACACTGTGTCTTATTTAAATTCTTCCTCCCTAGCAATCTAAACTGTGACATTAAGGATATTTGGAAGCTCATGGTCCTGCCAAACCACTTCTGATTTACCAGCTACTGCCCCTGGGACACTTGTCAAGGAGGAAAAGAACACCCTGGCCAAGCAGGTGTGTAGCAATAAGGAGGGTCAGCAGGTGTGCAGGGAATAGGCAACATAACATTTATTCACATGGATTATAGGCAATACCTCAGGAAGAGAACATCAGTGGTACAAACCTTTTCATTTAAGCAGGCTTGGAAGTCACTTTTCATGTTATTAACAGCCACTCTGTCTTGGGATCTCTTGGGACCACTGACATATGGAATTATAGAACTTAGACTAACTTGCACTACCTAAAAAACCAAGGAAGAGAAAGCACAGGCATTACCAACCCCAGCCCAGCAGGACATGGATATGGAACTCCTGTTAAAAAAATCTATGTGTTCACAGACATTTAGAATTCTGGGCTTCCATTTGCAAGACCACTCACTGTAAAAGGCTACTCATCTTATTCCAAATGTTTCAACATTATCCTTAACTTTTCTACCACCCGTAAGACCCGGGAGTGACTGGAATTCAGCATCTGTTAGCTGACATAATGTACTTCCCTCCTTATTTTCCCCACCCCCTCTTATGTTTTGCAAATAAACTCTGCTTCTGGAAATTGTGAGTTACTAAGTAACAACTCTGCTGAAAGCAATGACAATGACAGGGGGAGACAAGCCTGGTAAATCCTCAGCAGTTATTCAGGAGAATCAAACACCAGCAAGTCCTTGCCAGCATACCTGGGAATACTCGGGTTCTCTGGAAGAACTCTCATCATTTCTAAATAACTTCACAGCTTTGAGATATGCTTCCATGACTTCAAGCTTGGCCTTGTCCAAACCTTAGGAAGGCGATTCCAAACACGAGAAAAGTCACATGAAAGACATATGTAAAACAAAACACACGATTTTCAGAAATTTAGACTCTTAAGTGTAACATTCAAAGTACTTTTTTTTTTCCAGCACACCACTTCCATACCCCAACCTCCAGAAACTATTCAGGAATGATACACAATTTAAAACATTTATAAGTGATTATATTTTTCTCTAAATTCATTTAACTTGTCTTCTTACACCAAGGAATAATTAGTTATTCCAGCTCTAGCAGTTGTGACTAACTAAATTTACAGATGTGTCCCTACAGGCCATAAGGCTTTTCTCTGTTAGGATTTACTGGTTTAATACAGACCATGTGCTGAGTTGACAATAGGCAGAATTGCTGGCTACTGTTTGGAAACTGTTCATTTGCTCTTTTTAATAGCAAACAAACGTGTTTGCTATTAAAAATATTTAACTCATTTAAAACTGAAAGATTTCATTTCAGAAAGGCTCCCTCATGAACGAGCTTTTTTTTGGTATCTGTCACTGTGGCTTTCTCTGTTTGCAGCAGCTTGATAAGGACTTGTCATTCTCCTTGTTTAGCCTGAAATCATGAGCTTCAAAGGGAAACATAATCCCCTGGGAAAAAAATAAATCAGAGATGTGATTTGTTCTGCAGATTCACTCGTTTCTAGCAGTCATTTTAAATTTTGGTTCTGTGGGGAATCTACAGGTGGTTAATGGATTCATTTCAAATTGAGAAGACTTGCATTCCATACACATTCCAAAATGTAACTGAGAATTTCCTTCATCTTTTTCTTTTAAAGGGTGACAGATGCTTTCAAAAACAAGGGCTGTGGATGTTGAAAAATAACATCGTGTTCATAAATCAGGTATTAGACAAATGAACCAGACTGGACACAAACCTCAAGCACAAGTCTAATTATACATTAAATCCACATCAGAACTCTACACAGTGTAAGAACTATGGAGTTTTAAGCAAAAAACGTGTATTATCACAAATCAAAAGCACAATTACAATGGATCACTGTTTTAGTTTCATCTTTACCTGTATGCTTTAAGTGCTTCAATGTCACATTATCAACAGGGAAAAAACTCAGAATAGCACCATATTCAGGACACATATTTGCTATTGTGGTTCGGTCTGCTACAGACAGCTGGGAAACACCATTCCCAAAAAACTCCACAAACTTTCCAGCCACCTCAGCTTGCCTCAGATGCTGTTGGAAAGAACACACAACAACACTTGTTACGTGCAGAGGCACAATGCAAGCCATGTTTGTCACAACAATTCACGAGTCACAAACATTTCAAACAAAAAGCCAAAATCCTCAGGCTATGTTTGCAGGGAAAAAAAATTACCATAAATTACTCTTTAATGACTATAAGGGGAAAGAAAAACCTGCTGCTTCAAAGAACTAGTAAATAAAAATGGTTAGAGGTTATTTGTACCTTTCTGCCCTGATCAAAGGTGCAATAAAAACACTCCCGGCGTTTAATTCAGGTCTCAAACACCACTGGTGCTACTGGCAACAAACCCTCTCTAGTTTGAAAAGGCATCAAACACTTACCTTTGTAATGCTCAGAACAATATCTATGGATGTGGCAAAGGGGCTGACTGTGCCTGTGAGCTCACAGCCCACCACCTCGGGCAGAGTGAGGGTGAGGGGCATTCCCAGCATCACTGCTTCCGTCTCAATGCCCCCGACGCCTGGAAGGGAACACCACAGTGCTTCTCATCAGCTTAAGTCACCAACACCCTGCACGTTCAGGTCCTAAAACTCTAAGAACAGCCTTTCTCTTAAGCCTAAAGGCTGTGAAAACAAACATATTGCTGCCTCTCTTACAAGTGAAGGACACCCCTCCATCCCCGACACGGATGTTCCGTTAAATATTTGGACATCAAAATTCAAATCAAGCACGACCACTGCCCAAGTTAAACGTCACAGCCAAGCAGAAAATTTTCTACATCTAAAACTAATTTTCTGAGAAAAACCTTCATGCAAAGCTTTGTTGTACTAACAGCACTTATTTGAATATCAGGTGATTTTGGGCTGTTTTCTCTTTTCATTACAGTGGAAAGAAATGTTAGTCAAGATTAATTTTAGACAAGAAACATTCAGAAGAATAATTCAAGAGCCTGTTATGCTTGAGATACAAACATCCTGCTTTAGTGTGCCTGTCCAAGTGCAATGAGGTTATTCTGAGCATACTTACCCCAGCCCAAGATACCCAAGCCATTTACCATGGTTGTGTGGGAATCTGTGCCAACCACGCTATCGGGATAGAGCAAATCCTTAACTTCAAAAACAACTTTGGACAAATATTCCAAGTTCACTTGGTGAGCCGTTCCAGTCTCGGGTGGAATTATGGAAATATTCTTGAAAACCTTTGAACTCCACTGAAATGTTTTGAAAAAACGAGAAGAAAAAGAGTTGCATTTTTTTCAAAGGTACATTCAAGTCTTAGAACATAACCAAAAAGGCAAAACTGAGACACAATAAAGGAGTCCTTACTATTTACCCAGGGGCTTTTGCTCCTTTGTCTAACAGAGGTATGTGATCCCCTTGGATATATTCCTAACTATCAACAAAACCACTCACTCAGCTCCTGTGAAGGCTGAATCAATAATTCATACCTACCTTTCAAAACCAGGGCAGCAGCAGTCTCTTACCTTCCAGTTCACACAACTTATTTCAAGCCCACCTAAGACTGGTATTTAGGGAACAGAACCTAAGCACTTGTATTTACAGCAGAATTTGTATTTATGGCATAATTGAGTTTAGGTTTGACACTCCTGGGTGAGACCATCTGCAAACTCAGGATGGTACATTTAACAGAGCTGACAAGGAAACTCGTAACAAGATTCAGCTTGGCCATTTCCTTCTTTAATAATGTAAAAGCTAATTTGCTTCAGAGAGAAACCTCCTAGTCTACATACATGAAAAGAGCCTCAGATCATTGCACTGAATCCCTAAACCACGTCAAATTAGTGGATGGGGATCAAATACCAGTGTTGCAGGTCCCTGCCCAGCAGCAAAGAAGCTGATGCTGCCCACTTTGAGAGCAGCCATGTCTGAACACTGCTCTCTGCTCAACACTTCCAGCTCCGGGAAGTTTAATAACAGGGCTGTGGATAAATGAACCTTTTATCCAGAAATTCATTGTGACCTAAGGCACTGAGCTTAGGAAAAGGCATTAAAAAGACTAATGTTTCATAAATCCCCATGGACAAGAACCAAATCAGAGTAAACTTTTTCAAGTTAGAAAGCCAATTTTCTGCTCCTGTATTAAATTCGAGAGTCTAACACTTCCAAATGATTACATTTAAATTTATCATCTAAACCTGAACACTGGTAGGCAAATGGCTCCTGAAAAAAGCCCAAAACACAAAGCCTGCAGGTACACAGACATACCTTAAAAAATTGAAGCCTCTCTCTATTTCGACCAAATTCCATCTCTTGATTTTTCAATACCGTCTCAGGCCTAGAAGATAACAAGTTTACAAGGACTGTCACGAGGCATTTCAAATTACAGAAGAACAAGTTGTAGTTTTAGCTTGTTTGATGGAAGTCTCATTTAAGCCTGCAGGACTATTTGAAGTGGTTTATTAGAACAAAGATAATTGCTTCCCTGCAGCAAGCCTTCTGTAAACAGTCAAACAGCTGACTTCACGTGTGCTGCTCCTGAGAACAGGTTTCTTCCAGGTATGGTTTGCCTAAAGCATCTGATCTCAAAAATACTTTAAGGCATCTATTCCAGCCATATGCTACAATACACAGAAGCTTTTTTAGCCCCCTGAGTTGTCTCACAGGCTGCACACCTCAAAACCCCACACAGTGAAGAACCCAGCCGTTCACCAGTTACTGTAAAAACACTCTCCACCCTCAGAACTAGCCCTCAGTAGCTGAGTAGAACATCAAGGCAATTGTAACTGTCCTCCATTCCTGTGTTTCCCTCCATGCCACAATTTTGTCTTCATAGGGACTCCTCAGTAGCCTCCTAAAATGAACTATCTTTTCTTAGTAAGTGTTGTATTTATTAAGATACTGATAGTTGTTGTAACAGAGTAATCCATAATTTAAAAGGAATAATCTCTGTTTTGAGTAGCAGAACGAGGAAGGGAACACATTTGCCTAGTACCAGGAAGTTCTCAATTTTCAGAGGTGCCTTTTACACCATGACCCTTCCCTTTCCTCTCTGCAGGAGCAGCAGTTCAGCAGCTCTAGTGCTCTGCCAAGCCCTGAGGGACAGTCAGTGTGACACTGCAGCTCCCTCACCACCCCTGCTGGGCTGTGCCACAGCACCAGTGCTGCTGAAAACACCACTCTCCTGCACTCCCACACCTGCACTGAGCAGGAATGTTCCCACAGCTACAAAATCACCACGACACTGAGCACAGCATCGCTGTGGGATGCAGATTGGATCAGCTGGTAAATGCTCCACTGTCCAGCAGAGGCAGATTGGGATCTGAACAGTCCCTCACACCAAGGAGGCAGCTCAAGCAGGAGGGTGATTATGTGTAATTGGCAGGGATGGAGCGGCACACACCGACCTGGTAATAACACAGCAACCCAGGGAAGGCAGAGATGAGCCTCCCCTGGGCTGTTACGGGGCACAATATTTACTGAATTGCAGCTCAGGGACAGATGAGGAGGATCAGGACTGTGAGATCCTGTAAAGGGTGGGGGATGATGTATAAGCTACTTCTAAGAGCCAGACGCTTGTGAAAAGTTATCACACAAAAGCTACAAACTACTTTTAGCAATAAATTAATGTTTCACTGATTTATTCGCTCGGGTTTGCTTTCCAACATACAGAGGATTACGCTCCTATGCTTTGCTGTCCTTGTGAAGAAACAAGGAAGTATAAAAATGTAATTTAAAAGTCCCAGCTGTGAGCCAATAGTTGGCCATCTGCACTGAGTTCAGTAAAGCTCTTCTTGTAAAAAAATAAATTTATAGTAGCCTAATTCACATCTGCTACATCTGACCACCTTCTAGCTACTGAAACCTGCCTATGGCACAGCTGAAAGAGGACAGACGTTTAAAAAAATCCCATCTCCATGAGCTGTCACAGGCAGAGCTCAACAACACAGCAGGTACAAAGTGACTTAGAAGAGGCTGCATACTCAGGCACGGGCTGCAGGTGGAAGGGGCAGAGGATGGGGGTGTTCTCGATCTGCGCGGAGAAGGGCGCGGGGTGCCGGCCGGACTCGCAGGGCCCGCCCCTGCAGCCGCCCTGGCCCCGGCACGGCACCTTCCGGGGCTGCGCCCGCAGCGGCGACAGCCGGGCCGGCGGCTTCGGAGCCTCCCCGCCGCCGGGGTTGGGGGCGTTCTGTATTGCACTGCAACACAAAGACAACGACAACTCCGTCATTAGTTTGCTCTTCCCCTCTCCCACCTTGGTTTTTTTTTTTGCAATCCCTTCGACAGATTATAAACTATCACCTGGAAAAAGAGAGTTATTTTACTACCAGCCTGTTGCAAAGTAAACTACCACAGGTTAAGCAATGCAGAACAGTAAGAAGTAAATGAACAGAACTGGACTGTCTGAAAGATTAACACCACACAACTCCTTCCATTTGTTCACAATAAGCCAGAAATCTCTATGAACAGCATTGCAAAGGCTGGTCTCAGGATTTTAAACTCGGAAGGTGCTCACACAGTCTCACCCAAACAGTAGAATCAACTTGATTTTTTTTTTTAAGACTGTTCTGTACATGTGCTGTTAAATCCACAGAGGAATGATTACAGGCAAAGCTTTCTTGAGGAAAGAAATGTAACTTTATTATTTCATTAGGTTTTTTATCCAAATTCTCAAAGATTCAGATAAGTTTTATACGCTATTCAAGTCAGTCAGAAGTAGGACAGAAATGCTGGAGGTTTTTTTTAAAAAAATAAAGTCCACACAGCACAGTACCCTCTACTTGTACAACATCCAGTCTGTGCAGGAGAGCAAAGAAAGCTTGTAAAAAACTAACGACTATTTATCTCTCAGTAACTACCAAATCACACAGCTGCAATTACAGCCACTGCTTTCTCCTGCTTCAGTAACACAGACAGATACTGAGTTATCAAAGGGCAGGAGAGTGCTGGCTCAGAGGATACCCCGTGTAAATCCCACCCCAGCCCACCAGACCCTGATCCAGAGGGTGGGAGCTCTGTGAAAGCAGCACAAACCACCCTGCAGGGAAGGGCTTCTTATCATGGCCCAGCAGCTGCTGAGACCCAAAAGCTTCCCAAGTGATGCTACAGAGCCTGGATTTATCATTACAAAGCAGCACATTGAGACCTCTTGCCAACACTTGGTCTGCCTGATAATTTTAGACTGGCCTAATTGCAGTGGAATCAGCTGTCCCTCCAGACACAGGCACGGACAGAGCACAGCACTGACATGGCACATCTGCAGCACAACAGATCAGCTGGAGCTTCTTCCTCTCCTACCACCAACCAGACTGAAATCCTGTGAGCCCTTGGAAGGCTGACAAAAATGACTCACACATCCATGTCCATTTGACCAGAGGCACTCTTCCCCACAAACTTTTAAAATTCCCAAAGAGCCTGAGCAATTTATGCAATTCTGCACGAGTTTGGAAGGCTCCAGGACGGAGGGGCAGGGGAGAAGGTGGAGGGAAGCCACATTATTTAGTGTTTCCTTCAGCAAACACTGAATAAAATGCAAGCTGTTCCTCTTCTGCAGTATTATGTTCCTAGCAAAGGCAGCCCCAGGCTGTGTTCATCACATCACTGCCTGTCAGACAAGGAAAACCACACTGGTAGTTTTCCAGTCCTCATACTTGTCCAGACTTCTCCAAGTATACTTATTCTCTCAGAAAATATATGCAGCCACATTTATCTGTTTGAACAATATAAACACAGCAAAGCAAAATTACAAACTCCCTCTGCTTCATCCTCTTGAGACATATTATTTTCTGGAAACCATGCCAGATCCTGTTATTTCAGCAAAATCCTGCCCAGAATTTGGATTATCAGTCAGCTTCACCCAGAATGCCTCACAAACATTCTTTCTCTCCTTCAAGAGCATTAATTTAGCCATTTTTATCCAGCCTTTTTTCAGATACCACCACGTCTCATTGCAAGGATCCACCCAGGACAAATGATTTGATGGGACAGCACCAAGACCTGAATGAATCCACACCTCAGTGTCCAACAAAAATGTATGGTTTGTAAAAGAAAAGTACATTACCATTTGCTGAAATCAATCTGCAGAGAATGGTCAACAGTGAGATCAGTGGGGCAGGCAGGGTTGACTTTCACAGGATCTCCTCCAGCATTTCTCACAGCTTCCCTCATGGCAGCAAAATCCACCATTGCTGGAATTCCACTTGCAGATGGAAAAACAGTACAACGTGAGACATGAACTCACCAAAACACACAAACTCCTTTTTAACATTATTTAATTCCGGATCTGGCTAAGTCTCCTTTCAGATGATAACCCCATTACGATATTCACTCAATTTTAAAGGGCTTCAATCATTTCTAAAGCCAGTGGAGCTGGTTCACCTTCCCCTCACGTGTGGGGACATGAACCCAGGACCACCTCAGAGACGAGCACAATTCTCGTGTCTGGCTGTGCTTCCCTGCAGAGCTGATCTTTAGATATTCCTTACCTTTATGGGAGAACCTTGCTGTACATTTTAACACCTCAGCAGGTATTCTCTGTCTAACAGAGCCACTTCTAAAGCTCATAGCATTTCACAAAACTATTTGTGTTGCTATGACACAGATCATAAGCACATCTGAAGTACAAAGCTGAGAGGGGGTAATGTTTATACAACACAGAACTACATAAACCTCACTGGCTTTGTCAGCTAAGCAGAAGTTACCTCAAATTTATTATTACTGTAATTCCTTTTTTTAATTATCTCACTTCTTAAACAGATTCAGTGAGACAGCTTCAATTGAATGTCTGCAAATTGCTGAAGGACTGCCCTTTTAGCTATGCCAGAGTCCGATCACAAGGAAAGTTAATATCCGCAGAGACTGCTTTTTAAATATATGTATTATTCATGATTCAACTGGATTACTCATTGTGGAGTAAGCAATATTTAATCTTCAATTATCTCAAGCAGGAATTCCACGTATTTCAGTGAACTGTCATCCAGTTGGCTACAGCCAAACATCACCACTTCCATTTGTGTTCTGGTTCTTACCCTTGCGGACCAGCAGCTTCAGCCTTGCCAACCTGCACTAAAGCCAGGGCACCCTATGGAACAACTCCTACCCTTGCATCATATGGAACTATCACAAGGAATCCACTGCAGAGCAGAAGCAGTGCACAGGCTTCCACTGGAAAAGCAGACCCTTGGGTATCAAATTCCCAAGCCCAAGGACTGCCCATCAGCTCAGTCAGTTCACACAGCTGCTTTTGAGGGTTTTGGCGCTCCCACACTTACGTGAAGTCTTGAAGAACAACTCTGGCAGGACAGAAGGGCACTTCGACATGGTTCTGTTTTGTTTTCCAGTCCAGGATGTTCATGGCATCCGTCTCCTTCACCAGGAAGCCGTCGCAGTTGCGGACACTGGACTCGAACAGCACTCGGATGGAGTAAGGCAGAGTGTCTGGGGAGCAGGGACACGGTGTCAGCAACACCTGCAGCTTTCTAAAGTTACAATCCCCCACTTCTGAACAACTCCACTTTTGGAACTGGAGGGATGAGAGCTTCAGGAGCCTGCTCCTCCAGTTGCCTTCGGGTTTGATCTTCCTTACACAATATGGACCAGTGTACAAAAGTGTACATACTGAAGGAGCTGAGTTATCCTACGGGATCTGAAATGGGAGATGCCCATGGCCTGACCCCACTGCGTGCAGACAGTGACATTTAGGAAGGTACGTTATGCTGGCAGGGGAGAGATGCAGGAACACAAAGCTGGAATTATTGATCAGAGCAAGCCAAAAGCAACAGCAATTAGAATATTTAAACCCACTTTTAACTGTAAATTTCACCATTGCATTACTCGAGATACCAAGCCAAAAGCATCCACTGCCAGAATATTATTTTAATAAACAGTGATATGAAGACCAGAAACTATTCTGCCATGTACCCTTTTAAAATGAATCACGCTTCATAAAATAGAGACAAGGGAATTTCACAAACTGTAACTTGAGTCAGTTTGCTACTGATCCGAATGAAGCTACCGACAAGCAGCAGTTTTCTGGCAGAAAAAAATAGGGAAATGGAAATATAATAAAAAGAGGGAAGAGGAAAAAAACCCCAATGTCACTATTCACAGCACTGAAACAAAAAAAATCCAGGTTAATTGATTTCTCCCCCAAATCCCATTATTTTCAGCATCATTCCAGCAGACAAACAACTTCATGAGAACAGGGAGAAATACAAAAAAAGCTAGTTAGAAGGAGGTGAAAGCTAAGTTCAGGTTTTAATAAAAAAAGGTTAGAATTGGTGGTCTTAACCTAATCCAGAGGTTTGTTCACAAACCATTAACACAGAATTTGCTGACCCTGTTCTCATTATTATTCACTGTTGTCTAATTAGACCAGTCCCTATTTTCATTGTAAGACTGGAGTGAGTTTGAGTATAAAGATGTCACCAAAAACACATGTAATGGCCTGTCATGCCACCCCTCACATGATTTCCAGGCCAAGTTCCCAGAAGGGACTGTTTTGGTTTCCCATGGGTTACCAATGCCAGGCAGTGACAAATCCACTGCCTGAGGCCGCTCAGCACCAGCTGTGGAGCACCAACTGCTCCTCTCCAGGAGGCACAGCGAGCTCCCAGCTGCAACCCTGTGGGCAGTAGGGGCTTCCCAGGATCCAGGTCACCTCCAGAAATGGGATCACATCCATCACAGGGCTCTCCATGAGTTCTGGGACTGCCGTACCTGCCTCAGGTGCTGTGGGCTGGCTCCCCCTGAGGGGACACAGTGAGGGGTCTGCAGCACCCACCACTCCCCAGAATTGCAGACAAGGGTAGGCCTGATGTAGAAGCACCCAGTGAAAGCACAATAAAAGCCCCAGGGTACAGGAAGGGACACTTGGATACCAGGAAAAAGCAGGTCACAGGCAGGGTGGTGAAGCAGAGGATACAGGAGGGGAGGAGTCTCTGCCCTCCCAGCCTGGCAGAGCTCACTGGGTAAAGGCTCCCCACACCAGCTCCAGCCCCAGCAGGAGCCTGGTCTACATCTCCACATGTCCCCTCTGCCCTAAATCCTTCTGAGCTCTTTCAGGTCCCCATTTCCCCGAAACTTTTCAACACTACAAAATCTCCCTAGAAAATTGGCAAATAAATCAATTAACATTTACACTAGTAATGTGATTAACATAAACAGGCACTTAATGCCAAATTACAGCCAGAAGCCTCAAGGCAGAGGGCAAACAGGTAAAACTGAAAAAGTTCTAGCAACAAATGCAGAGTGCAATTCCAGAGGCTGCATTTGCTGCCCCACACTGTGTCTAAATGTTATTTAATATTTTGCTATCTTGTAGTTAATTACAGAATCATAGAACCATAGAATCAGATGGGTTAGAAAAGACCTCTGAGATCATCAAGTCCAACCCTTGATCCAACACCACCACAGTTACCAGACTATGGCACTCAGTGCCACGTCCAGCCTCATCTTGAAAACCTCCAGGGATGGAGAATCCACCACTTCCCTGGGCAGCCCATTCCAAGGGCTGATTACCCTCTCTGTAAAGAATTTCTTTCTGATATCCAACCTAAACCTCCCCTGGCACAGCTTAAGGCCTTAATATGAGGCTTCCTACTTTTGCACAGAAATTTCTGCTGGAAGACAAAGACCCTCTTAATCCAGACTCCTGAGAGCATCTTTAGGAATACTCGTTGCTGCTCCAAGATTTATGGCACAGTTTAGCAGAAAGTGGTATCTTACGGTTGTATTTCCACTCCTGTCTTGAGGCTTTTCAAAAACCTGCTGTGGAACTGCCTGGTTTTGTTACTACCAGGGCACTGCTTCTCCCTGGGCAAAGCCACCAGCAGAAACTTCTCCTTCCTTCAGCTGTGCTTATCTGAAAGATTAACTTTGTTACCACAAGCAGGAGGAATTGGCAAGAGCCCTCAGCTGTTGCACAAAGTGTCAGCACACTCCCTGCCCTGTGCTCCCCTCTCTCTCCGCTTCAAACCACAGGGAATTAATTACTGTGTCAAATACCAGTTTAAAGTGAAACATCCATGAGGAAGTTTTTATTTTAACAAACACATCACAAATCCCGTGAATACAGAAGAATTCAGACCTTGCCAAACTGAAAAAAAAAATCCCAAATGTCTCTAGTAAGTACCTCATGTAAGTATTTTAGTTTAACATGAGAGCAAAGGGAGATGATAACACCAGTATGTTTTGATTCCCTGCTCCAGCTGGCACTGGGCAAAGCTCCCTCCCCTTGGTCCCCTCCCACCACACGTGCAATTGGGAGCTTTCAAAAGGCCCTGGGACAAGGAGACCCAATAAAGGCCCTTCTGGCACAGACCACTGTCACATACTAATGACAGGCTGGGATTAAACAAAGCCCGCCCTTCCTGCAGCAGAAGCCACATTCTGGCAAACACAGACTATGTGGGGCTGCTGGGGAGGTGAAACCAGAACTCCATGAAGCTGCACAAAACTACAGGAAGAGCTGGATGTGTTTCTGAAGGAGTTCTTTGTCCCTTCACTTCATCACTTCACTTTTTTTCCCCAAAGCATAATTATTCTGATTTGGAATATTGATGAAAACTCCAGCAACACCCCACTGAAAAAAAGCTCCAAGTATTACCGCTCCCAGCTTCCTAAAGCAGTGACAAAGTGGGCAACGCTCAGTTTCCAAGCATTAGGAATTGCTGCCTGCATTCCCCCACCCTGCAGAGCAGTCAGGGGCCCGTTTGCAGCTGGTCCCCCCACCAGTCACCCCCCAGAGCACCACCTACCATACTTGGCCCCTCCGAGCTTGGACACATCGTAGAACTTCTTCTGGGGGTGGTTTTCCAAAGCTTCAATGAAGGGCTGGTAGGGGCTTCCTGGGGAGGAGACAAACAATTACAGACACCAAGGAACGGGAGCTTCCAGCGCCCACAGAGCACTCACACTAGAAAGAGATTTTAGTTCTGATTTTACCAAAAATAACGTTCCTCTGGACTGTAAGTAAATGTAATAAGGACAGGCTTCTAAACGGATTGAGACACCTCGTGATGCAGGTGTGTGACTAAGGTGGATTTTAGAAGCACTTGCAAAAGCAGGTGCACACGGGTCACGCAGGTCACGGGCACAGCCCGCACACACCTGACCTTTGTTGTCTCGGTTTGCCATCTACACACTGGGCAAGGCACCGGCGCAGATAACAGAGCCGGGCTTCGGTACAGCGGGAGGCACAAAGCACTGC
>VXAY01003413.1:287423-321744 GCA_013399855.1 Oxyruncus cristatus
ACCGACCTGCGCTGGGAGGGTCCATCGCCGGCCACCATGTCCGCCTGAGGGACCAGGGGGGCGCGCGCCTCTCGCGAGACTGCACCGCGCCCCGCCGCCGCCGCGGCACGGATCTCGCGAGACTGCGCCGTGCCCCGCCCCTCCCCCGCAGAGGGACTGATGTCGCGAGACCGCCCCCGGAGCCGGGCAGGAAAGGGAGCGAGATCCCGCGAGGCTTCGCAGAGAGGGCGGAAGTAGCCGAGGGAGGGCAGTGACGGCTCTCGCGATAACAAAGAACGCGAAAGAGGAGGGGCCACCCCGCGGGACGGGCTGGGGGCGGGGCCGAAGGAGGAGCCGAGGGCGCCCCCTGGCGGCACCGAGCGGTACCGCGGGAGGGAGAGGATGGGACAGACCGTGTGACACTGTGACAGTGTGACAGTGTCCGTGTGACACTGTGACAGTGTGACAGTGTCCCTGTGACACTGTGACACTGCCCCATCCCCTCCCTGTAACACTATGACACTGTGACACTGCCCCTGTCCCCTCCCTGTGACACTGTGACACTCTCCCTGTGACACTGTCCCTGTGTCTGTCCCTGTCCCTGTCCCATTCCCTGTCCCTGCCCCCCTCCCTGCCTCTGCCCCTTCCTCTGCCTCTGTCCCAGTTCCTGCCTCTGTCCCTGCCCCTGTCCCACCCCCGGGATCGGCCTCTCCTCACATGGAGTCATGGAATGGTGAGGGGCTGGAATGGACATTAAAGGTCATTTATTCCCAGCCCCTGCCATGGGCAGGGACACCTTCCACTATCCCGGGTAGCTCCAAGCCCTGTCCAACATGGCCTTGGACACTTCCAGGGATCCAGGGGCAGCCACAGCTTCTCTGGGCAACCTGTGCCAGGGCCTCCCCACCCTCACAGGGAAGGGTTTCTCCCCAATATACAACCTGAATTTCCCCTCTTTCACCCATTACTCCTCGTCCTGTCACTCCAGTTCCTGATGAACTCCGGTTCCCTGTAGCCCCTTCACACACTGGAAGGAGCTGTGAGGTCTGCACACAACCTTCTCCTTTCCAGCTGAACAGCCCCAGCTCTCCCAGCCTGTTGTTGTGGGGGAGACGCTCCCCACTCTCTTACCAAGACCCCGCTGCTCAGATGGCAAAGGATGGCCCTGAGGAATAAAAAATTGCCAGCAAACCTCCCCCAGGGCAGGGGGTGAGAAGTGCCCCTGAGCTGGTTCCCTAGAGCAGGGCAGGAACATCCATCACCAGGGCCCAGGAGGGGGATGGCGTGTGCTCAGTGTGTCCCACAGCGGGGCCTGACCTGGCTCTGCCCTGTCTCTCGTACTGGATTTGTTTGGGAGGTTTTTTCCTTTCCATATCTTTCTGCTTTTCTTCCTCTCAAGTAATCTCTTTTCCTTAGCTGGATGATGGAATTTTATTTTTGTCTTGATCTTCAGGGCAATGGTGGCAGTAGAGGAGGCCACACTCCCAGTGGTGAGCAAGTCAAGCAGCAGTAGTTTCTCCAGGCTATAACACATAGATAATATCTGGGGTTTAGACACTAATGCAGCCAGAACTCACCACCAGTCTCAGGCAGCAAAGATTACCTACAGGATGTCTGTATCTCAGCCTCTAATTGACCCATTTTCTGCCTGCATCTGTTTTGACCTAAACTGCCATTGCCTTCCTGAACAGTCACAGAGTGACTTGACACACTGATTGCAAAAGTTATGCTGAAAACTGCACGAGAAACCCTAATTCCAGCCTCCTTTCCCCTGTTTTAGATTGCAATGATGCCTGGCCTACCTCTGAGAGACTGCAGGCAGAGGGAACAGCGTGGGTCTGGAGACACCCCTGGGCTCCTCAGGGTGCCAGTGACCAGGTGGCTGCTGGTTGTCTCCCGCTGTTGGCTGAGGACTGACTTTGGTGGGTCAGGTACATCCAGGGAAAGGAACTTTAGGGAGCGTCTTGTTCACGTGCCAAATCCTTCAGCCCGAAATGTTTAGGGGTTTGTGCCCTTCTTACACACCAGACAGATTCTTGGAAAGCAGATCTCGTACATATTCCATATATATTTATATATATAAATATTCCGAATTCCATATATTTTTTTATACATATAACAAAATGTTTGGCTTTTAATTTGTACCAAAAATTTGCTTACTATCACCCGAGCTACCGCATTTTTCTGCCTACTCTTTTTTTGTGTGATTCTTTCAGACTCGTGGAGTCCTTTTAAGGCATTGTGTAACTGTCTGGAAAGAAAGATGTTTTTGCAGTTTCCAGAATGTATTCCCTGTCTCCCAGCTGGCATCCAGCGTGCTGCAGCAAGTCACATTCAAGGGAGAGCTCATCCAGAAGAAAACGGGGCTGGGTGTTGCTGGTTTGTAATTAGAGCTGACAGAAGCAGGCTAAGCAGAGTCTTAGTGGAGAAGGGAATGTGAACAGAGGGAATTACTTTGTGCTCCTTGTACAAGAGGCAGTGACTCCGCAGAGGGAATTTCAGTGTCACCACGTTCCAGCCTTCAAACACAGACAGCGGTTTTGCTGCGGAAAAAGCTGAGCTGAGTATTGCTCTCAGGTGTGTGTTCCACAGCAGTATCACCTGACAGAGAGAACCCAGGGTAATGCAATACACTCCCCTAATTGTGCCCTTCTTTTGTCTTCCTCCCTTTTTCCTATGAAGATGGATGAAAGACAGCAGCAGGAAGCACCAGAGAGCACCCACGCCACACATTCCTCTGCAGGAGAAGCAGGTTGATCCAGGAGTTTGAAGTAGAGCCCTTTGAATAAATCACTTCTAATCCTGGCTTCCATATGACTGCTGTATTTAAAGCTCAGATGCAGTAAATCTTACACAGTTCTTGTAAGGCAGTGAGAGATCTTCAGAGGAGGAGAGTAAAAATCCTTATTTATCTATAGATGGAACAAAATAACACAGCAACCTACATTTTTATTCCACCTGAATGAATTTGTGATAATAAGGAAGAAAAAACTCGGGAAACCTCTTTGGAATATTTACTTTAAAAATTGAGGTCAGTCCAATCGATTGAGTCCAAGATCCACAAGTGAATGCACAGGGAGGGGTAAGACACACAGTAATCCATGCACAGACTATGTCAAAATTGGGGCAGCTGATTAAAAAGGTCACAAAGACATTTTGACATCGGTACATTTCAGGAACACACTGAAAAAAAGGGCTTGTAAAGTTCGGGTTGAACAATTTGTAAGGAAAAAATCAGATGGTCAAACTCCCCTGTGTCTTGTGCCACAGCAGCAAAGCCACAGGAATCAGGTGAGCTGTGAACTGAGAACACGGCAGGCTGGATATGTTAGTAATAACATGACTGGATATTTACTTTGACACGGTTTGAGACACAATCTTTGCCTAGGTAAATGTATTTATTCATTTTTGTAACGCAGTGTCCTCAGTGCCACCATGTCATCTTCAAGAATACGAACGTAAGCTTTGTTTTTTTATTGGATATTGCTTATAATCATCACCAAAAAAAATCCTTAATATCAAAATAAGTAGATTAATAGCTGCCAGAGGGAAAAGCATTTCTTCCCGGCACGAGTCTGTGCTGTGCTGTGTGAGCCAGTGTCACAAAAGACACTGGAAGTCAAGTTCTTTACCCATGCTAAAACTCCACTACGAAATGATACTCCCTGGATTTCTCATCCCTGGGATACTAGTTAACTCTGACCGGTGTTTGTTGCTTGATTCACTGACAACAATTCAAGTTGCTGTCATAGTTCGTCCTCTAAAATGCTGGCACTCAGGGAACCAAAAATTTGGTTTTAGTCTCTTGCAAGAGCTGCCCTTTAGATGGACTCACACAGCTCCAAACCCCCTCTAAAAGTCCCTGCCAAGCATTCAGGAGACTCTCAGTAAGTCAGGTGGTAATGCTGTCCTGTAAATATCTACACACAGCACATGAACTGTTCTGAAGTTCAGGCTGGGTGTGTGGAGAGGCTCAAGTATCATGGAAGTTGCTTTTCAAAACCTATTACTTGGGCTCAGCCTATTACTTTTACCTATTATAATATTACCTATTACTTTTGTTCTCCAGATGAAGGAAAGAGGCATTTAAGATGTTTTAAGGCGTTTTGCTTGTGAAAGAAGTGCTAATATAGAGTCTCCTTCAGGAATTGTGCTTGGGAGAACAGCCTTGCTGTGAGAAGTTTATTAGGACCGAAAGGGAAATCCAGTGAACAGGCCTTTACTTCCAAACGCATCGTCTGACAAAGGAATAGGGTGGTGAACTTTTGCTATTCTGAAACCAGGCACCTACTTTTCAGGTTGCAGGAACGTTGGGCCTCCTGTATCACTGAGCTTGAAAAATTGCCCTTTCTAGTTACTCAGCAGAGCCTGAGTGTGTGCAAAGCCCTTTCCCAGAGATGTCAGGAAGAAGAAGGAGTCTGCTGTGCCGATGGCAGATGAACTGACCTCTGAGTTGTGAGCATGAGGGCTTCATTTCAGGAAGTGCAACAACCGACTGGGGAACCTCAGGCTACACTGTCCAGGGCTTAAGGGCAGCCTGTGAAGTATCAGGCTTAACAGCCCAGGAGATGACATCTGGTTTGGTTCAGGCTGTGGTTGTTACTGACATGCCTGTTTTAAATGGATGGCATCTGCTGCCTTCTTCCCTTAAGGTTGCTGGAAGTGGAGAGGGGAGGCAAGTTCAGCTTTCTTACCTCAGGATTTTTTGCAAGCTCAGACGCTGCTGGCTGAGCTTCCAGCCCTAAAACCCCCAGGAACAAGTGTTTTCCCTCTCAGGGAGGTAGTGCTCACCTGCCATCTGCAATTTGGGGAGCCAAATTGCTCGCTTTCCTCACTCACTGCAGGAGAATGTTCCATTTGGCAAGTGCCACCATGGGCATTTCCCACACCTTCAGGGGGAAAGAGAGGGGGTGGAGTGCTGGGCACTGCTCTTGGGTGCGTCCCAGAGAGCCCAGAGCTCCAGCCCTGCAGAGAGGGATGGCAATCTGGCAACATCCACAGAAGGAAATTTGGGGAATTTAGTGAAACAGTTGGCAAGAATGATCATAAAGTCACACCTTTCAGCACCAGGCACCACAATTCCCAATTACCCAATTACCAATATGGGTGGTATTAAAGCTCTTTTTAACTGCTTCTAATATGGTGACAGCTCATCCACACCTGACAGTCTTCAGTCATCCATGGAAACCTCCACAGCAGGACAAGCCACGAGGATGTGTTTCTTTCTGGTGAGCTGGGATGTGGCTCACAGCAAGTTCTGCTTTCAGTTCAGTCACTGTGCCCCAAAGGACAGAGAGAGGTTGGGCGTGTGCTCAGCACTTCTTAATATCTTGCACTGTGTGAGGCTTTTAGCAAGATAAACCCCAACCTCTGAAGCAAACGCCCAGACCCATCCTTCCTGGAAACTGGGAACAGTCTGAGCTGGGAACACCGGATCATCTGTCTCAGAAAATGGTCCTCAAGTCAGGACTAGGTAAGAGTCCCACAGACCTGCGTGTTTAGGAGAACCCAAGAGGCCTACTGGGCAAGAAGTCAGTTGTGGGAGCAGACAACTCCAGTCTTTCTGCCTAAATCCCATCCAACACACTTTTTCTGGAGGTGGGAATGCCCCAGTTCTGCAGGGAGAGACCTTCAATCTATACCCTAAGATAGGAGGGTGCCCAAGCAAACCAGTGTGCCCCACCCCTGGCCCGTGGCTGTGAGGGGCAGTTTTGCTGCCACCCCACCCCTGCACCTCTCTCCACAACCCAGGGCTGTTCTTCCTCCCTGGGGGCAGGCAGGGAGGCAGGCAGAGTCTCTTTTCTGGCACCTCTTCGACTACTTGGACCAGATTTTCCCTTCCCAGCTATTGTAGCTCGCAGGAGGCTGGATCGAGCGGCTCCTGCAGATGGCATCTGCATCCTAGGGATGGAGTGAGATCTAGGCTGGAGCAAGAGCAGTGCCTGAGAGAGAAATCAAAGGAGCTCAGACGTTCAGAGCCCTCCTTCTGTTGCTCTGCTGCTCAGCATCCCACCGGCATCACCCAGCAGCAGCTCTTTGGCAGAGGAGGAGCTGCTCCAGTCCTGCTGTCCTACACAGGCACTCTCAACTATTTGCTTTCGAATTTACACCCTCTGTTGCTCACTTCCCAGTGCAGTCAGAGGCCTGAGTCTTCCAGCCCCTCTTCATCCCTGCACTGCTGCCGAAGATTTCTGCACACGCAGCAGAGGCAGAAACAATTGCTATTGCTGGTTGTACCATCCTCAGCATCTCAAAGTCTCCCCTGCACACGGCCTGTCCAAGGAAATAGCTGTGCTTCTGCCTCTGCTGAGCAGCCCCACAGCCGACGGGGGTCAGCTGGTTACAGCAGAGCTCCCCTGATCCATCACTAGGGAAGAGCCAGTTGGAGCTCTCCAGCCCTGGTGCCCAAGGCCAGTGCAGGGGGAAGAGCAGAGCAGGATAACCTGGCACCTCCAACACTCACAGCCTCACTTCTTTGTGAGGGCAATTCCATTCGGGAACCCCCCAGCATGCCCCACTCCTCAGTTCTGTGCTGAAGGTTGGTGCTGGGAATGCACAGAGGATGCAGGGCTGGACTCTGCTGGGTCTCAGGCAAACTCACAGGGAAGGAGGAGGAAGTAGAAGAGCAAGTCTTGGAGCTAAGCTGAGCAGGACGATGCAGCTTCCAGAAGAAGGACAGCAACAGCAGGAAGTGGCATTTGCTGGAAGCATTTTTAAAACCAGTTGGGGAACAGCTGTGCTGATTTGAATCCAACTGGACTGAAGTGCCTCCAGAAGAGCCTGAAGGCCCTTTGATACCCACCGCCCAGGCAATAAAATGTTAATCACCGCTGCAAGCCTTTGTTCTCTTCCAGCAGCACTTTTCCATTTAGCAGTAATACAGTGCCCCAGACCCCGGTGTAACACACACTGTGCACGTGTAACAGAGGCTGCTCCTGCTGCAGCAGCTCGAGCTGCTGAGAGCTGCAGGAGGCTCAGGGCACCAGTGACCATCAGGAGCAGTGGCACTGCCCTCCTGCTGCCACAGCACTGCCCTGTGCCTCACACACTGCTCAGCACAGGGAGGTTTTCTGGAAGGTGTTGTGGTTCTGGGGATTTTTACAAATGTGTTGAAGTCTAAGAGAGCTGTCAGGGTAAGTTTAAAAAGGAACAGGCTGAGGTTTGAAGGGCAGGTGTGAGATACATTCTCAAAAGCATATGAGATGATGAATCAGTAGAGGAGAGGCCTTGAAGGGCTACAGGATCATTTCTGACCTGGCCTAGTGAAGTTAGCAGTCGGTCTCCCTCTGGGAGGTCACAGGCTCCGGTGATGTATCTACGGTCTCCTTGGAGAACAGATTAAACCTTATTAATACAGGCTGCCAGCTGTTCCTCCAGCACGGATCTGTAAGGACAGCCATGCCAAGAGTGCGTGTCCCCTGCACCTACAGCCTTGCTCTTAACAGACCTCGGTGACAACTCCACAGTTTTTGTACGTGGAACAGGCCTGCCCTGTTGCTCAGGGTTCATGAGGGCTCAGGCAGTGCCTGTGTTATCACCCAGGAATGCTGTGAGGAGTTTGACAGAAAAGAACCAGGCTTTCTACTCCTCCAGCTGTTTCATCCCATCCTTGAATCCTCTCAGTTCCCTCTCTGACTCAAAATGTGCTTTTCCTCTTTAGTTTCATGTAAATTATGTCCCAAATTTTCTTAAAAGTCAGAGGAAGCAACACAAAAAGACACTCCATTCTTGCTGCCTTATCAAATAGCATTATCTGGAAAGTGATAAGGTGACCAGTATTCTGGCTTAGAAGTGCATACAGTTTAGATTTCTTTCTTTCTCTCAGATCTTTTCATCACTTCCAGGGACGAGGCTGCCAAAAAGCTCTTACCACAAGCAGGCATCTTCCATATCATCTGCCTGAAGCTCAGGGCATCATCTAAACCAGGAATAGGATCTTGGAACTAGCTTTGCCATGTCTCTGGTAATACTGTTGAGTGCCAAAATTACTGGGGCATTTTCTATAAGTGGGTGCTTTTTCAGTAGAAATCCTGCCCTGAACCCACTGCGTTTTCACAGCTAACGTTCCATGGCTGACAGGAGAGCTTTGGAGCCTCACCGATGTCTCTGGACCAAAAGAATTGTATTTCTGAAAACATTCTGACTATTTTCTACTTGATGCTGTTTGCTGAGATATCTCTGAGAGGGCACTAGAGATGCTGCTCCAACTGGAGCAAGTGGAGAGGCCATAACATACTTCCAATATATATCAGGACTGTTCATGTTTTCATGATCTCAGTGATGATTTGCTGCCTCAGACTCATTTGTACACATCCCTCAGACATTTTAAATAACCCTTCATCCTTCTAGTTCCTGTCTGTTTCTGCCTCCTTCTGCATTAATGGGCTTCATTATGCTATTACCTTTGCTGCCACCAGAATCTAAAGCTGAGGTGAATTCTAGGCATAGCTTGTTTCCGTTATTATCTTTATTTCAAAGGAATCATTTGTCTTCATTATCGGCAGCTGCATCCTGAAGGATTTTGAAAAGGTACATGTGATATTTTCCTCTTCTGAGAGCTTGGGTTTTATGCAGGGCTGCTCTCCCTCCCTCCTGCCTGTTAAAAAAAAGTTTCCGCTCCACTGCTGGCGTGACACAGAAAGTGTCTCACAGACAGGCCGGCTCTCACAGGAGCAAGAATCCTAAAATCCAGCAGATCCCAATCTAAACCCCACTTTTTCCCTGATGCATTATGAGTCAGTGTACCCTGATGGAGTTTCTTTCCCTCTGCACGTTTCAGCAAACTCCATCTTTTTAATTTCCTCTGTAGTTCTGCCTACAGCTGGTAAACTAATCACTGCCTGAGCACTGCACCTCAAAATATTTGTTTATGCTTAATGGGTCTGGCTGAATTTTCTGTTTCCCATCGTCTGCTGGTCTTCTTAATCTGTATCAATGTTTGGTTCACGGTCCTGAGCTCAAAGAACAATTATTTTATTCAGGGAAAGGAAGTGAAGCAGTAGAAAAAACCCAAGGCGTGAGCTGTGAACACACTTTTAGCATGAAGAGAAGCAGGGATTTTTAGCAATTGCTCAGGTAAGAGAGTTATGAGATCATTGTGTGCACTCACATAAATGTACAATTCCGTTTCTTCCCACTAAAGGCTCTGCATGGCTACAGAGCTCTGTTCCCACAGAATATTTAATGCTGCAAACATCTGGCTTGGGCAGCTGTTGAACATAGGTAATTTCAGCTTCACTCCTCTTGCCTTCAGTCAATCCCTCCCATAGCCTTTGTTGCTGTGACCTAGATTGCGAGCAAATGCTTTCTGATGGCATTTCAAAGGAAACTAATCTTGCACTCAAAGTGAATCACGGCTGGATTCATCTGTGCTCCATACTCGGTGCATATGTAAGTTTATTTCTGCCTCCATCCTCCAGCAGCAAGTCCTTAATGATCTGTCACGGGCTCACCTGCAAGGCACAACTGCCTGCAAGGAAGACTTCCAGAGCTTTCCTTCCTCCAAAAGCAAAGCTGCTGCTGGCTACAGAGACTCGAGATTTATTAATGCCGTTCAACGTTTTTCAAAGTTTTCATGTGCAAAGCAAGATAAAAGCCTTAATTAACAACTGCAAAAACATGCCATAAGACCGATAATGATGCTCCAGTAATTATCACGTACCCTAGTTATACTGTGCTAACCAAATTCCCCATCCAATTGTGCTGGCTGAGTGGAGCAACAGACAGTCAATAATACACCATGTGGAGAGCAAGATACCAGTATTAGTGTTTTCCTTGGAGTGAGGCATCCTCACAGCCTCTGGAGCTCTGGGATCAATAACGAGACACAGCAAAAGGAAAATACATGAAAGCAGCTACTCACAGAGCCCTTTGAAGTTGAAGGGTGTACTGTTAGATTTCTACATGAAAATGGTGACATGGAAATGGGCCTTTGAGAATGTTGTATCAATATTGGCACTGCAAAGTGAGTCAGGTCAGTCCCATCACGAGGCAACTTCTGCGTTGTTCATTTATGTCTCCACACTATACCGCCCGCTCCCTTCCTGCTAAAGGTGCTGAGGCATCTGCTGCTGCAAACCATAAACTTGTCCTTACTGTTTTCACACAGACAATGCAATTGTCCTGTTCATGCAATATTGAAGCCTTGATGTCACAGGGGGACAGTCTGACTTGGGCCTTGCTGGCACTACCACATTTACACACTCGCTCCATAAGAGGGACTGACACAGAGAAAGTGCTGGACGTGTGGACTCGAAACGTGCACTGTCACTCTCTCACGTGTGGAAGGGTCTGAGTTTGCATCCCTCTGAAGTGTCCTCTCATAGACTAAGAGCAATGGAACAGAACAACACAACTCTCTTTCCAGTCCCCTCCCAGGACACCACTGGTTATCCCTGCTTATCCACAGGTTATCCCTGCACACACAGACCTGTTTCCCCACATAGGGTGCTCCGTGCTGCCCACTGCAGCTAAGGCAGGGATGCAAAGGGGTATGAGATCAGCTGCAGTAATTCCTGGCACCGAGGCCCAGGGCTGATGGGCTTCCTTCCAGGGACATCTGGTCATTAACCCCCACAGAATAAGGGCTTTCAGGTCCTTTCAGGCAGGACAATGAGCTATATGCTAGGAAAGCTAACTTCATGCAGCAGAGACTTAATCACACCTTTTGGGACTTTAAAAGCTGGTAGCTATTGATTGAGGCCAGGGTGATGAAGTGAGGTCACAGCTGCCTTCATCCTTCATATGGGGTCCATGGAGACCACACGTAGTAACATGCAGAGTTCCCTATTGATTCAAGTGGCTTGGCAATTAAAAAGCCCTGTTTTCATCCTTTCAGTCATTTACCTTTCCCCAGATGAAGCCAAGAGACCCCAGCCAGCTCTGATGGCTGCCCAGCCAAGCTGGATGCGCTCAGCTGTAACTCCAGATAAAGCTGAACACAGCTCCATGTCACACAGTCGAGGGCTGCCTGAGACACCCCCCAACAGATGGGACAATGTTTCCCAGGCACAGACGGAGACCAAGAACCCAGTGAAGTGAAAATGGTGTGGCTCTGGAGGAAGGCCTTGCTGTGGGGAGAGCTGAGAGGGGAAGCACTGAAGCAAGGCTGTGGGAATGATTTGTTTTCTGCGCTGCTCTAATCCTCCTCCTGTCCCCCCAGCTCACCACTGGAACACAAGAGATGCCAACCTCCACGAGGATCATTTGAGCCCCGTGGGGAAGGGAGTGTGTCTTTCTGACTCCAGGAGTATTGCCCCAGGGCATTTACAAAGACTGAAGCTTGGGAGGGCCTCCAAGCACCTCTGTTCAGCAGGCAGCACAGTGGAGCTGGGGCAGCAGAGGGGCTCAGTCCTCCTGTGCACTCCAGTAGTACCAGTGGTGAACAGCTAAGGCAAAGGCACAGTCTCAGCCCACAGGCAGCTCTGGGGCTTAAAGCGCACATGGACTTCCCAGCAGGGAAGGGGATGTGTCTTTCCATAAATCTCTTTGTTGCCTTGATAAAATAAAAGGCCATTTAATCTTCTGAGCCGCAGTTTTGTAAAACAATTGTCAGAAGTCCCCAGTTTATCATGCGCACGGATGATGAGACAGCAGAACAATGCATCCAAGCTGCAGAGATCTCCAGAAACAACAGAGGGCTTTGCCAAGTGTTGTGGAGAAAACAACATCTCTGATGAAGGTTTCATGCAGGCTGGATGCCTCCTGGCTGTTCTTGCAACATGAAGCATGAGAAGACGGTAGTTATTATACCAATGCAGGACAAATTATGCCCCCAAAGTCATACGTACAAAGGGTGCTGTTACTATTTTTACAGTCAGAAATGCAGCTGGCACTTTGCAGATGAACTTTCAAAGAAATCTTTTCTGGCCACACTGGTGGTTTCCCTCAGTAGCCTTGCACCAACATCTCCCACCTGGAGTGTGTGTTGTGTGTGTGCAGGGACAGCACATGCCAAGCAGCCCTTGAGAAGGGGCCCTGTGGCTGTCAGGGGAGCAGCACCGAACCCAGGTCGTAGCCCTGGGGCTTTGCCCAGGTGGGGTGAAGGAGCTGTGTCATAGAATCATAGAATCATAGAATCAGACGGGTTGGAAAGGACCTCTGAGATCATCAAGTCCAACCCTTGATCCAACACCCACCGCGGTTACCAGACTGTGGAACTCAGTGCCACGTCCAGCCTCATCTTGAAAACCTCCAGGGACAGAGAATCCACCACTTCCCTGGGCAGCCCATTCCAATGGCTGATTACCCTCTCTGTAAAGAATTTCTTTCTAATACCCAACCTAAACCTCCCCTGGCACAGCTTAAGGCCGAGCCCTCATGTCCTACTGCTGGTTCCTGGGAGAAGAGACCAAACCCCACCTGGCTACAACCTCCTGTCAGGGAGTTGTGGAGAGTGATGAGGTCTCCCCTGAGCCTTCTCTTCTCCAGGCTAAACAACACCAGCTCCCTCAGCCTCTCCTCATAGGACTTGTGCTCAAGTCCCTTCACCAGCCTGGTTGCTCTTCTCTGAGTGTCCTTACGTGTAGGGACACTCCTGCATCTATTTTCAAGGGATAGAAGTGTGTCCCCCACAAACACCCTCTATTTGAGTAAATGGCTGCAATCCCTGACCATCCACCTTCCTGTCATTCCCTCCATTCCTAGACTCATCCAGAAAGCCACATCCTGACTCTTCAAGCAGGGGCAGAGGAGCAGCAAGAACTGCTTCCTTGACCAAAGGCAAGTTGTTTTGGGCTGCTGGCTGGCACTGGCTCTGTACTGGATCCTCTACCCTGTTGCTCCATGAGGGCTCACATCTGTGTGAGACAAGGTCTTCTCACACCTTATTGCCATGGATAACCCTCCAAAGCAGCTCATTTCTTCCATCTTCTGTGCAGCAATACTGAGCTGTGGGCAGTGCAGAGACTCGGGGGACTCCACTGGGAACACGTGCCCAAACTACAGAGAGAAGACTTTATTTTCAAAAGCTCCTTTACATATATGTGGGTAACTGTGGGAGCATTATTATGCAGTTCCATAGGAATGAGCTGGGAATTGCTGCCCAGAGTGCAGGACAACGCAGGGATTATACACTTCCAGGACTGGTAACTGGGAGGGAGATTCATGCCGTTCCCAGCCGGTGAGCACCAGGATGTTTGTAGGTTCTCATCATTTCCTTTTGAGACTGATCTCACCCGTTCATGAGCACGTTGGTGACCACGTGAACTCTTCTCTTTACCAGAGGGGTGTTAGTGGGCTGCCGTGGGACGCTTGTGCTGTGCCCAACACAAAGAGCGCCGGCCCCCTGCCATCCCCAGGGCTGCTGCTGCCCGCGGCCACCCAGCTGTGACGGCTGTGCCTGCGACAGGAACTGTGGCACTGCTGAATCAGCTCCAAAAACTCACTGAACCCCTGCCCTGCTTCCAGAGAAACGTCTTGTAAATTCTCATCCCAATATTTTCTTCTCCGGGATGCAAACTTTTTCTCCTCAATTTCCTTCTGTATTTACTTTGGGTTATTAGATGATGAAATCTGGCTAATGGGCACCCTAATTATTGCAGCACCCAAATGACAGGCTTCGGGCAAAATTATAATTACTTATTCAAAAGTATTCATAAAATTAACATATCCTGAATAAATTAAGGCTTAATTTAACAGGCCACTGCACTTATTACAAGCATTTAGCACATGCAATTGTTTAAACTTAGAAGACAGCAACTTACTCCTTCACAAAATATCAGGGTCAGAAGTAGATGTAACTATAATTTGCCCTAACAAGAGCAAATGTCAAACAGTTTAGGGAGCTACACAGCAATTTGTTGAAATGCATGTAAGTTAAAAAGCATACAAAAGAAGCTCTTCCCAGGCTTTTAATTACAGCAAAGTGTTCCAACCCTTCCTTCAGTTTTATTTCTTAGCCAAAATAAAGAAGAAGAAAAGTGGCAAGAAAAAGTTATAAATTCCCTTTCTATTCTCCTCCTCCCTGTCTTGGAACAGATTCAGGCCTTTATGCTGAGATCCTTCTGTGGTTCCAAGTATTATGTTTGAGATTTTTTTTTAACTTTTACACACAATGCAGAGTGTTCCCCACTGACATATTAACACACATCCCACTATCTGTGGTGAGAGGGGAAAGAGCTATTCGTGTTGGTGTGGAAAATGTTGTGTGCCACAGTGCCAACCCCCACGTAAAATCAAACAGCTTCGGGAAAATAACGGAACGGGACATTTAACAGCAGCGTTCGCCCCACCTGAGGAGTGCACAGTGTCCCCTTCTGTCACCAAGCTGTGTCAGCTGGACATCTCTCATTGTGTCCCCGCCTGATTTCCCAGGATTGGGGCGAGGGTTTTCAGCCGTGCCATCTGTCTATCCGTCAGCAGAAGGTAGAAGGGAATGACTTCTGAACAAAATGGGTCACTCCCTAATGAACTGGAAGAAAAGCAAGAGAGCCCCGTGCTCATCTTCAGCTGCGCCTGCCGGAGCTGGGTGAAATCCGCGTTCTGTGACACGAGGGCTGTTTCACACACACACAAACACACGCTGCACCCTTCTCACCTCCTACTTCCCTTTCTTGAAAATGTGATCTTGTGTCCCCCCTGCTTGGGACCCTGGCCATGGCGTTAGGAGAAACACTGCAAGACGTCCCCCATCCCAAGTCCTGGAGTATGTTGGTGGATATTTTTCCAGCTGGATGAAATATTGGTGATAAATCAACAAATTAATTCATTCTCCTCTTACTTAAACAAAGCAAGGAAGAAAGCTCTGTCCCTGAAAATGGACCTTTTAAAGCATCCTGACCATTCCCACGGCTGCCCTGGGACCTGTTCTGAAGATTCTCTGTGTTGCTGCAACAAAGTCAACAGCAGCAACGTTTCTGTCCAACCCGTGCTAATGGAAAGTATTCCAGATCCTTCCCGTTTGCTCTTCCTGTTCATCCCGAAGTATTGATATCAAGTTCATTAAAGGAATTACGGGATAAATCACACTTGAGAGAACATGATGCCAGTCAGGTCCAGATGATTCCAATTTACTTCACTAAAATACTTCTGATTAAAACACATTGCTGGTGACGTGTCTAAAAAGGAACTTGGACTTCAAGCCCTGTAATAACTGCAATATGTTCTCAGTCTCTGGCCTTGCCACAGACTGCATAAGCTCAGTGTTAAAAACTCCTGCAAAAAGAGTTATTAGGTGCTTCCTTCAGAGACAGACTTTCTCACTGCTGTCATTGCTGATGTCCTGGCACATCCTAGAGGGGATCATGCAAATTAATATCGATATTTAGATGTTCCAGACTCACCATGCATCATCATGGCGCGGTGTCAATTCTACATAAACTTCCACATATGGAACATTTTAATAATCTCCCAACTGCAGCCAGAGAAATAGAAAGCAACAGCTTCAGCAATCAGCAACCCCTTAATAGCATCAGAATCTCAGCATTGACAGGGCCTATGTATTAATGTTCAAAAGATCTGAGTAACATTGATAGCACTGCTTTCCATCGAGATTGTTTGTAGTCACTGACCTTTCTCCAGAGATGCTAAGATATCTCCTAGGTGTATTTTCTGGGTTTATGCCACAGGCCAGAACAGAAACTAAACACAAAAGCAAAGCAGACTTCTTGTTTTACTCACAATGTACAGAAGCCCTAAGTCCTTGATTCTCAAAACTTTCGTGTACCTCAGTGATGCTGTCTGTCTCAGCCCGGCCTGAGATGCCAAAAATTCTCCATGCACTTAAAAAGGTGAGCAATCCCTTGGTCTCTTTGATAGGGGTAAAAAATTCGTGCCTTTTGTGTGTGTGTGTGTGTGTGTGTGTGTGTGTGTAACACAAAGGTGAGGAAATGGGAGTGACTGGGACACAAGCACACAGAACTATTTACAAGGCCTGGTCTGGAGGCAGAGTCAGCCTGCTAAAGGGATGTGCAGGTTCACAGGGGTCTCAGGGAGGACTCTTAGGGACTGGATTTTGGGGGAGAGAGGCCCAGAAGACCTTTGCACTGACCCACTATAGCTGTTGGTATCTGCAGTTTCTGTAGGATCACTGCATTTCCAGTTGCACCTTTATCTCCTGGCAGCAGCAGCTTAAGACACCAAAGCTTCAGCCCTTTGAAAACTTTCTGTGAACTCATCAGAACTTGTGAGGAAATCAGTCCCCCGGCTCCACACGAACATCTTGGGAAGATTAACCCTGAGATACACATCTACAGGGCTTCTCAGAGACCTGCAGGTCAGGCAGTCACTCAGACTGTCACATCCTTTCTGCTCCAGCAACCAAACTGCCTCTCCCAGCAGCGCTCTGTGAGGAGAGAGCAGTACCTAGGAGAAGACTGTGGCATTGTCTGCTGCAGAAAGCATTCCAAGCCTCGCCACCTCCCTCTCTGGTTGCAGTGTGCGACCATACAGCAAATTCCAACGGCAAATTGTGCTCAAGCCTGTAAAAGAGATCAGCTGCCGTGTTCCTCTTTGGTCTGAGACCACGGCAAAGCACGGTGTGCCCGCCACACTTCGTGTCAGCAGAGCGTCAGGCTGTCCCCCTCCTGACACGGCAGCATTCAGACAGCACGTATTTTAACAGGATTCAAAGACTCTGCACTCTGCTGCCATGTGGGATTTGGAGCTTCCCGTCAGAAATGGTTCTCTTTGCACTCAGAGTGCGAGAAGTGATCACTTGAGCTAAAGCAGCAGCAGCTCTCTGGAGCATTCAGCATCAGTGGGACAGCTCTGAGCCACACAGAAGGAGCTGGTGGGACGGATCTGTGTGAACTGAGCTGGTCAATGTAATATCGCATTTCTAGCTGGGGTTTGTTTTTTTCATATTTTGAGTTTCCCACAGTGGATTATTTTGAATCTAACTTCACTGCCTGGCCTGTTTACTGGTTAGGATGTTTATTTTCCCTGAAGAAAAACAATAAATGTTTTATGAAAGCAGCTTAAGACGCGAAGTATGAAAATGAAAATCAAAGGAAAATCCTAAAATGAACTCTTCTTGCCCTAGGGCAGAGAATATGGCCTCTGTATCCGAGTGTTCCACTCATGTGGGGAAGTTCTGCTGTTGTGAAATGCTGCACAATGTGCCAAGTAGCTGCAGATATCTGTACAACCTTTTCTTTGTCTCCTGGAGCAGTGAGTTATCAGTGTGGTCCCCGCAGTGCACAATCCCAAACCTGCAGGCACAGGAATTGGGGATCAGTTGCCCAATCCCAGCCACCTCGGCTGTGATGGCCCCAGGTTTTGTCCCCGCTCTGCTGCTGCCTCTCCAAGAAGAGGCACAGCCCTCCTGCAGATCAGCTCTGTGCAGATCTCTTGGATACACAGGACATCTAAAACAGCTGGAGACCCCCACGTTTAGGCACCCGAACACTCACTTGTACTGTGCCCATTGGACCAGCAGGACTGTTGAGGCCATGGCAAGACAAAGCCTTCAGGCTTCAAGGAGGAAGAACTGACCTTCTTAGCTCACTGTATTCTGCCCTTGTGTGGAGAAATGCTCTCAAACTGTGTCCGGGTCTGGGCTCCTCAGTTCAGGAAGGATATTGAGGTGCTGGAGCAGGTCCAGAGAAGAGCAACCAGGCTGGTGAAGGGACTGGAGCACAAGTCCTATGAGGAGAGGCTGAGGGAGCTGGGGTTGTTTAGCCTGGAGAAGAGAAGGCTCAGGGGAGACCTCATCGCTCTCTACAACTCCCTGACAGGAGGGTGTAGCCAGGTGGGGGTTGGTCTCTTCTCCCAGGAACCAGCAGTAGGACAAGAGGGCTCGGCCTTAAGCTGTGCCAGGGGAGGTTTAGGTTGGATATTAGAAAGAAATTCTTTCCAGAGAGAGTAATCAGCCCTTGGAATGGGCTGCCCAGGGAAGTAGTGGATTCTCCGTCCCTGGAGGTTTTCAAGATGAGACTGGACGTGGCACTGAGTTCCACAGTCTGGTAACCGCGGTGGTGTTGGATCAAGGGTTGGACTTGATGATCTCAGAGGTCCTTTCCAACCCGTCTGATTCTATGATTCTATGATTCTATGAAACATAACCTGTATGGAATAAACTCCCAGGGAAGAGCCCCGATGATGAGAAAGTTCTTGGCAACAAAGCTGGAAGTGCCCTGGCCGTGGGCAGGGAGCCCTGCAGGAGCTCCCAGGGCACGGGGATGTGCAGGACAGCAGATGTGCAGGGGGGGTTGTGCACAGAGTGGTCAATCCATGTCACCAGGCAGTGCTTGGAGCCACAGAGAGCTTCCAGCCCGAGTGACTGAGTGTTAGAAGAGCAGCAGGAGGGGCAGTTCTGCCTCCTCCCTGGCACACCTCTGAGCCAGCTCTGCCCCTGGCTGAGTGAAAGTGCTGCAGACAGTGTGTCTTTGGTTAGAATCTGGAAGACAGCATCCATATAATCCCCGGGGCCCTTTGTAGACATCCACATGCTATCCAGTAATGAACAAAGCTTTTATGTAACCCTCAGGTGCTCCACTGTCCTGGCCCCTTTGCCTGTGGAAGTCCCTCCCTCCTGCGTGCATGAAGCTTTCAGGCCCCTGTTCTGCCAAGCAACCATTTAACACTCAGACAGCATGAGGCCACATTTTTTGTGGATGTGAGCTACAGTAACTCTACTCTGCTTCCATCACCTCATCCGGGGAGGAGTGAATTCAGGAGTTTTTACACAAAAAGTGGACAAAACTGTCTCCCTGTTGGTCACCCTGGCATCAGTCGACTCCCATATTCCCAAAGGAGCTTAATCTCAGCAAACAAAAGCAAAGCAGGAGACAACTGCAAAGTTTTTGGCCAGTAAATTCACTCCAAATCCTTGTGTACCTTGATTTGAAGAGCTTTTAAATCCAAGAGGACTCGCAAAATGCAATTTGGCCTTTGCACTGTTTCAACAATGAGCCATAAAACTAACACCCTGGACCAATTCTAGTCTCTGTTCATATGAATTTACCATGCACCAGTAACTTTAATGTAACTCCTCAAAAGTCAATCAAGTGGTGAATCTTCCACACTGAAATTATTAAAGAAAGGAACTTCTGTCATGCCAGACTGCAAATGAAGCTCAGGGGAACAGCTTTAGGGACGGAAGAGGAAAGCTCCCAGTTATTCAGGGTAGCTCATGTCTCAAGAGCCTGTTTTTAATCATAACCTCTACAAGCTAGTTACACATAGCTCATGCTTTACTACTTGGATAGCAGCTGCCAACTGGATGGAAACCTGACTTGGTATTTTCCAGTTGATGGGAAAGTTTTCTGAAGGATATTTGCTTGAGCAGCACAACAGCTTAGCATGAGCCTTCCTAGAAATGAAGCACAGAAATTCCTGCTTCCATTAAATCACTGAATCCCGGAATATGCTGAGTTGGAAGGGACCCACGAGGATCATTGAGTCCAACCCCCAGCCCTGCACAGGCCCATCCCCAAAACTCACACCCTGTGCCCCAGAGGATCATCCAAACCCTCCTGGAGCTCTGGCAGCCTTGGGGCTGTGCCCACTGCCCTGGGGAGCCTGGTCAGTGCCAACCTCCCTCTGGGGGAAGAACCTTTTTCCAAACTCCAACCTAACCCTGCCCTGACACAGCTCCAGCCATTCCCTGGGTCCTGTCCCTGGTTCCCCCAGAGCAGAGCTCAGGGCCTGCCCCTCCTTGGGAAGCTGGAACTGCAGTGAAGTCTCCCCTCAGTCTCCTCTTCTCCAGATGAACACACCAAGTGCCCTCAGTATCCTCACACGGCTTCAAATCAAGGCCCTTCCCCATCTTTGCTGCCTCCTTTGGACACTCTCCAATGGCTTCAGATCGTTCTTATATTGCAGTGCCCCAAGCTGCCACAACACTGAAGATAATGCACACACTTCAGACAGTGTGAGTTCACACCATGCCCTGCTGAACCCTCACAAACGGTGCACGGGGGCTGTTTTAGACACAGGTAGAAGAGGTGATTGCCAAGAGTGGCATATTTTCCTGGAATGGCAAACCAGCTCTGCTGCTTACTGCCTTTGTCTCTATTCCTTGCCACATCAGCTTGTACCAGCCCCCACATCCCCCATCCGCCTTGGAGGTGGAGGCAAAGTCCCCTGTGGTGTTGGTGGGCTCCTGGTGCTCTGGGATATGACGTGTGCCAACACGTCCTGCAACACAGTGCTATTTACTGCTCAGCCTTGATGTGGCAAGACAGTCTTGTCTGCATCCCTGAGAAGCTCTGAGTTAGCTCAAAGCCCGCCACTTTTTGTGGGGTCCCTTTGGCACAGCCGATTGCACAAGCAGGCCCACATGCTCCTGAAGTGGAATTTGCCTGGAACAAAACACCCAGCTATTTTCATTTGAATCTTAAAAGGAGACAGAAAATAAAGATAGATCATTGTCATCCCCCTTCGTGGTTTCAGTCTTACTGGGGGGTCGCTCCAGCTGCATCCAAACCAGAGTGAACCAGTTTCAGCCCTCGTCTCAAGGTGAGCTAACATGCACTGTATCGATTGGTACCAATGGAACCAAGGTCTTGGATGCAGGATTTGGCTTAAAAATGGAGTGTGGAAGAAAAGAACACTCTTTCCAGCTGCAATATGGTATCCTAAGTGCCAGTGGCAGGGAAAGCAAGCACGACCTGTCAGAGCAGAGGAGACACAAAACGCTGCTTGTTTGTCTCCTCTTGTGCTTCGGTAGCTCACACTGCAATATCTAGAACAGCTGGCTGACTCCCCCACAGTCCTATCCTCTGCACAGCTATGAGAGTGATGAACAGACACAGTAATTTGTTTCCCATGGATGTCCCAAGATGATCAAGACTTGGGCCCGTTCTGCCGTTCTGAATATTGAGCACAATCCAGTGAACAGGGCAGATGCTCTGCTAACACTGAACCTCTTAAAAAACCTCGTGTGACTGTGTGACATGAAGCAGATAAATCACTCTTGCAGAGCAGAAGGTTGGTCAGATAGGGTTGGATATTGCACTGAAATAAGCAGTGCTCCTAGCCTCAATCTCCAGATACTTCCAAGGCTGAAGAACAAAAGAGTTTCTGGTTTATTAGTGGAATGTCTGTTCAGCTTGAAACTAATACTTGATAGTGCTGCAGCCAGAACTCCGAGCCAGAACAAATACATTAAATTTGGTGTTTCTCTCATTCTTGAACTCTGGCCCTGCTTTGTGAAATACTTAGTTGCTCAAAGAATGAAATGTTGATTCACCAGGAGTGAGAGTTGTAGCACAGAGCGGGAGTGAAGCCATGGGAAATTCTCTCTGTCCCAGGTGAGAAGGCAGGACAAAAGCAGCTTTCCTCGGCTCTACTGTTTTTTATGGCCCAAACAAGTCAAGTCTGTCAGATTCTTCTGGCTCTCTGATCAGGCCCGAGGTGCTTGGGTGTGATGACACACAGCATTAGTCATGATCACACTGTTATTTGTCCTGTAGATGCAGCTGGGGTTTGTTCTTGGATAGTGCATGTCTCAACAGGGAAAGTCTGGGCATTCCTCAGAGACACAGCAGGGAAGAGGCTACAGATCTCGCCTTGTCTGGTCTGGTTCAGCTGCATCACAGGACACAGGAGTGGTTTCTCAACAACCCTCCCACGGGGAGAGGACAGAAAGAAGGAAAGCAGCAGAGCTCCGGGTTTGGGAGAGCAGCTCTGCAAAGGGTCCTGCCATTCCTTTTCTCCATCCCTTTGTGTTGCCCTGGGAGGTGTTCCCTGTACCTGCCAACAGCACTGAAACTCCACACTCACTTCAGCAGAGGGCAGGAAGCGTTTCAGTCCTATCCAAAGCACTGCTGGGTTTTCAATTAAAAACACCCCAAAACATCTGTGAGTTATGCCCAATAAGTTTAATAACTGAGGAAACCATAGCAAGTGACAACTACAAAATACAAAGCAGACACGGAAAACAAATGGCATAAAAGTGGGAAGGAATAGTGTCTGCACTGAGAAATGAAAGCAAAATACACTGAACAGAGGCTCTGGGTTCAGATAGAACACACATGGTCACATACAACACCGCATTAGGAACAGCACACACAGATACTCGTTACACTGGGGGATTTCACAGTTCTCCACTTCATCCCAGATGACAAGCAAATTGATGTTTTTACTCTCTTACATAAATTCTTGTGCACACAACATCATCAGCACCAAAGGTCTGGAAAAGAAATAGAAATCAATCAGAAGAGATGGAACCAGCAAACATTTAACACCATTTTGAAATGTTATTTTTACTATAGTAGCTAGTTCTACAGCAGAAATACATTTTCTTACGTCTTTTTGACAGATGAGAGTAAAGAAAGAAGTCATTTTGGAAGAGGAATGCAATCTAAGTGACCCTTTTTCCGAGGCGCGATGAATTTTGTCAGAATGATAAATGATGCATAAATTCCCTTTTCCTATAGTTTCTTGGCACACATTTATAAATAAACATGAGAGAAGAAAAGAGAATTTGGAATGTGCTGTTGTTATATTTAGAAGCAGTCGCAGCACTTTGAACTAGAAATGCTGAGGGTGGAATTCAGAGGGCGGTGCCACGGAGGTAACTCTGTGATATCGGCAGATACAAACCCCAGCAGCTCAAATGAAGCGAGGGGAGGAATGATGAGGAGCAGATGGACACACACCTATGACCCGTGAAGATAATGCTGCTGCAGGCTGCTGACACCCCATCCTGGGTCGCCAAACCCTGTCTCCCAGGCTGCAGTGTGGGCAGTGGCAACCACAGCCTCCTTCCAGGGCGCTGTGACCTTGAGCAGGGGGCTTGTTAGGGATGATGAGGATCTGTGGGGCCACACAGATTATCAGGATATGCAGGCAGGACAGTGATTGTGGCAGCTGTCGGAGAAAGCCACCTGAATCCCGAAGTGTCTGCCTGGAATTTCAGGTCTGGCAGGCTAAAATCTAAGCAATTAAACGTGAAGGAAATAATGGGTGCAAGAGTGAGCAAACAGTGATTGCAGGAAACTTCACGTTCAGCTGCACCAACAGACAGTTCTGAGCTCGGCACTAACAAGCTGTGAGGTGGATATTTGGCTGCAGCAACTGCCAAGGGCTCACTGAAAGCTATAAATTAAGACCTACCCCAGTGTGTTATGAAAATTCAGCTGGACTATTTGTTTTAATGCTTTCTACACCTGTTTTGGCCAACTCTTCTTTGAAAGGACTTGGCTTTGAAAGTGTCTCTGGCTTACGTTTTGTTCACATTATTGAGGAGACAAGTCTGTTAGTATTTTGGGGATATAGGCTTTGGTTTTATGCACATCAGTATCATATAAATGTTTATATACATTTTTAGCTTATACATGAAAATGTCTGGAAAAGAACATTAAAGGATGTGGATAGTTCTCTATTGTCCCCAGCACCAGCTGCAAATACCCTTACTATGGCTTCCTTCAACATTTCCAAATTATACACAAAGCCAAAGTTACTTCAGCAGGAGCTTTCCAGAGAAATGCAGTCAGTCAAGACCATCCAAGCCTTGAGGTTGTCTTTGTAAGGTCCCTGTGGCAATGGCTGTTTTTCTGTGGCACAGTCAGGCACTGCTAAACACAGTGAAGTTTGGGTCCCCTGCTGCTCCCTCAACACAAGTCCTGAACAGTAGTAAAACAGCCCCTGTGCAGTGTTCCCCCGGAGCTGGCAGGGCCCCAGCCTGACAGTTGGAGCTGCACAGCTCTGCAGCCACATCTTGTGATGTGAGGGGGTGCCACAGCAGCCAGCGCTAATGAGAAAGGCTGCAGCAGCCAAAACTCTTGTGCCTCCCCAGGCAATTAATTCAGGTCTGTTCTGTCAGGGGAGTTAAGAGAGAAACTCCTTCCCCTAAACCTGTGCAGCAGCAGTTATTCTCAGAACAGGCCAGCAGCTGGACTGAGAGGGAGCACTGCAGGGAGGAGTAGGTTGAGATGGATGTGCTCCATACTGCGAGGGAGCCACTGGAGGGTCTGAAATTCCAGTGTCCAGTTCTGAGACTGTGACCGGGGCAGAGCTTGCTCCTGAGACATCAGCCGAGTGTGAGGGGCAGCCTCCTTGCAAGACTCACAGGAGGGAGGGTGGAAATGAAGACAAAAACTTGTGGAGGAAGGAAAAAAGAAATAGTAACTCTGGGAAAGCTCAGTAGTGTGGGTGAGTATCGGCACACACAGATGGGCTGCTGTGCACTCAGTCCCAGCTTGGCACACCCGTGATACCAGTGCATGGGCCCTCCATTTTGTACTTCCAACATCCAGCTCCAGATGGACTTCTGGACAGCGGAAGATCTCAGGCAAAGGGCTGCATTTGGATAATAATCAAGTGCAGAAAACGTGGACATACCCAGGGAACCCAAATCCACAGTGAATCAGTTGCTACACACAAGGATTGTCATTCTCTGCAACACACCGGTCTCACGGTTTGGAAAATCATTAAAATGTAACACGATGATATCTCGAAATCTAGACTGTAAAGAGGTAAAAATCACGCAAAGCCCAGTTACAATTACTCTGGAGTACCATGTAGCCACTGGGCACTTCTCAAACCATCAGGTATCCTTTCCCTGAAGACCCAGCTTAGGTTATGTGGCCTCTGACCTGTTTTGGGAATGAGTTGCATTTTTTGGCACTTAGATTTTATACCTTATACCCATTCAGATGATTAATAACCTAATTGAAGCACATGAATAAAGGGCTTTATTGTCCCAGTTACACACATGGTTTCAATGTGGACGTACATAAAAGGTGTTCCCCTACCTCACTGTAATTTATTATCACTGCTGATGAACTCCACTCAATGTTACTAAAGAAAGAAGAGAGGAACGCGTTCAGACTTGCTACATTCCTTTTCTTGTGGTTACTCCCAGAAACATCTAATGTACAGCTGGGCCCAAGGTCAGGGGAGGACCCGAATCAAAAGGCTGTTACTCCTCTGTCCTTCACACGTAAATCCTTGTATTCAGAGGTAGGATAAAGAGTTTAGTGTCTGCAGTTCTAATTCGAGATTCGAAAGAAGTGATAGTTTCTATCAGAACAAGCTGACTTTAATGATTTTTAGGACCTAAAGCAGGAGGACTTCCCAACAAAAAGAAGGAGACCGAGCAATCCTGGCTATTTGGCGGTGAAGTTTCATCAGAGCAACTAAAAAAAGAGCAATGCTACCGAACTGCAATTCAGATCTGATGAGAAGATGCAGGATTTTCCAACACCACCTTCTCATCAGCTTGCAAAACACTCCAAGGCAAGACTTCTATCTAAATCTAAAATAGGATTTTAAATGTGCAGTGACTGCAAATTGCAGAATTGTTTTCTTCACTTGGCTTGTCATAATCTGTAGCTAAGAGTCCAAAAGCACACTGCAAACAAAGCCCTGCGCAGCGGGATAATCCAATAAATTGACCTCTCTCAGTTCACTCAAAATCTGATGACCACTGACATCATGAGAGATTAAAAGAGAATTACAGGGCAGTAATATATTCTGGTAGGAGTAAATCTGCTTTTTGAAGGCCTTCTTTATAACCATTTGCTGAGGAGCCTCTGTGATAAAGGGAACCCACGGTATAATTAGGAAGACTGTCATTGAAACAATCACCTGAGAAAGATCCCTTCTGCCAGTGTATGCAAAAATCCCTTTATCTGCTCATAACTGACCAAAATGCAGAGGCAACTTGCAAAAGGAAGACAGAGTGTATCAGCAAACTGATGGAGAAAGGAAGATATTATTTAAATGAATGCTCAGTAAAGGGTTTGTCCACAAGCAGACCTCCAGGTTACCCAGAATAAAGCCATAAATCCTCACAATAAAGGCATATGGCATATTTCCTTCTTCCTCCTGACCCCCATAACGCCTTAGGAAAGAGGTTGATCCTTATGGAGCCCCAGAATGTGCAGCCCTCACTCTCAAACTTGGGTATCAACCCTATCGACTCCCCCTCGCTCTCCTCAGGGTATCAGCGGACAGGACCACGCAAAGCCAGGCCATTCATCCAGGCTCCGAAATGTCAGGATTTGTGTTTGGGCTCTGCTGAATTACACAGATTCCTCAGAGTCATGCAGCAGATCAACGACAAGGGGAAGAACAAGAGACAATGGTATCTCCCAGTAATAGTCTTGAAAGCCAGTAACAGAGAACATCTAAGCTGCAAGTGATATCATAAAAGGCTACATTGGGGATGGGGTGCATCCGAGATGGAAATGGCTGTGGCTTCTTTCTTTGTTCGGGGTGTGGCCCAGACCAGGGGAGAGCAGGGGCTGTAGCTCCCTAAGCCCCCTTGTAAATCTGCTCATGGCAAAGAGTAAACTAAAGCATTTGGCCCATGCAACACACACGCCTGCATTATTACAGGCTTCTGAACTTCAGGGCTGCTTTAACGAAGTCAGCAGCGACCCCCTCACACTGAGCTCAGGATGAGCAGACCCTCCTTTTGATAAATGATTTTATTTAAGATCACTCTGCAAATGCTATAGAAAAGTTAAACACGGGGGTGGTTTAACACCGCTCAATACAAGGCTTGGGCATTCGGCTGCAAAGCGTGTTTCCAAATCTACACTGACCCTTCCCACCCGCCAGGTTTGATTTTAAAAGCCAGCAATACCATTTAAAAAATGTTCACTCGCTCATCAAGGCTCCACAGTTCACTAGTTTTAATCAACCAGGGCCTGGTTTTTCTGGGGAGGGAATGCAGAACAGAAACCATGCTTGAAACCCCCCCTAATGTTCTGATCTTTGACCCTCGCCATAATTGATTCTGAGAACCCCTGTGTGATACGTGAACTGTGTCAAATGTGGTCAGAGGCTGTTTTTAAAGCCCCTCTTCAGTAACCATCCACTCTAAAATGTTTGTGTGTTCCAGGCTGGACTTAAATCTACGGGGGCTTGAGCAGCCCTGAAAGCAGCAGCGCAGCTGAAGCTTGAATAGAAATGTGTCTCATTTGAATAGCTGATATTTGTAAGCAGCATCCTTTAACTTTGGAAAGAGCAGACCTTTTGTTCTTCTGACTTACACAAATGATTGATAGCTCATTAATGTCCCTGACAAAAACACACAGCAACAGCAAAAACATTATAGCACATAATGAAGGGAAGAAAAGGCACTTAATCCTGGGTCATAATTTTCACACAAGTAAAGGAAATATATATTTGTGTGTTATACTCTGATCTTGATTGCTCAAATGCTAATCCAAGTACAGATTATGAATCTGGACTTGCAAATACAGATGTTCTGACTCTCTATGGGCATTACAGTCCTAAAGCACAATACAATATAGTGGCAAGACAAATAAATGTGGACTTTGATGGGGAAATATCCTTTTCATCCTCCCTTGCTTGCACATTTCACACATTTTTTTATCTACATTGTTCAGTAATTCTAAAATTGCAGCACTGAAGTCCCAGCAAGTGCATCAGATGAGATTAGAACAAACTGCTCTGACAAAAGTAGTTGCAATGTTCTGAGACATTCAGACCATCTTTTTTACAAAGCAGAACTCGATCCTTCTTCCCTTACTCCACTGAAAAAGAGTTTTTCTAACAGGACTTTAGACCTACACCTGCCATTGTATGAGCTAAATCTTATTCATCTACGGGTAGGAGCAATTTCATTCTCCAAGCTGCAAGGAGCCGAGGACAACTAAAGGCAACTGGCACCTGAAGGTAAAGAAAACCTCTGCCAAATAAATAGTGTGTTTCCAGCACCCGTGTACCAGAGGACACAGCCTGGCATGGAAGGCCATCATAGTGCTCAAGGGAATATCTCTGAAGAACGTAAGGAATTCTTCTGCCAGGATGCAAGAAAGACTGATAATTTTACAGTAATATGGTTTCTATTTTAGCTCTGTGGTAGTCATGGCAATTCAACACTGATTTGGCTGTTTTATTATATGTGATAATAAATGCATTTCGTTTAACATGGCGTGTTGGAGAGAAAAGTGCATCCTTCCACTAGGAAAATGTCATAATCAAATGGATCCCCTAAGCAATGCAGCACATTAGATCAAAATGATGTGGCAAAGCTCCAACATTTATGCAGCCAGGATTAACAGGGTAAAACTAATTCCTTACCCCCTGCCTGCTACCCCAAGCCTTCTTTCAATTTGTCTAACACAGTTTGGATTATTTCCTGCAACTTCTTCCAAAACGGGTAGGAATTTTCTTGATTTCCTCTGCAAACGTATGTAACAGCTAAGAAGGAGTCTCAAGACTTCTGGAAAGATTTCTCTGGATATAAAAACAGAAGCAGAGACTTACTGAAGCCCATCAGAAAGAGTAAAGGGAGAGAAAACATTTCTCAGGTAAGCAGGGAGGTTTGAGAAATGTGAAGACAGGAACTGTTAAATATTTGAAGTGATATGGGCAGCAAAACTCAGTGAGAGGTGGATTTCAGGCCCTACAGATCCCTAAGGAAGCTGGGAGAATGGAAGAAGAAAGGAAGGAGAAGACAGTGAACGATCTCTTCCTCTCACTGTGCTCTTAGTTTGGAAGAAGCAAGGCGTAAGTGGGGGTTTACAGACTCAGAACCAAGGAAGATTTCCAGGCAAGACAAACTAATCTAAATTGAATCTTAGTTTGCTGGAGTGACGAAAAAGCTGAACACCCAAAAACCCAAACAGCGGAGAGGCAAGAGATCAAAAGGGCCTTCCCACTGAGAGCTCCTCTTCCTACTTTGTTCCCTCTCATAGCTGAGGAACACACCTCGGCCAATCCCTTCAGACAGCTGAGCTGTTAAAGCCCAAGCCTGGAGGGAATATTCTGGGGTTTTAAAATTAGGGACCACAGACAAGAAAATGTAACCTACCCTCTTCCATCTCCCTGCAAGTAGTAGAACCTTTACTGCCTCTAGTTTCAGGTTCTCCAGAGGAGCAGAGACCTCACACTCACCACCTGACTCCTCACTGCTGAGCTTTAGGGTGTCAGGAGATTTGGAACGTTGTTAACCCGTGTATTGCAAAGATCTGTACATTCAGTCCCATCAAATGTCACGAGGGCTTGAAAATACTTGTCCTGAGGGCCAATTATTGTCAAAGGACTGAATAAAAAGAGGCCACTAAGCTCCAAAAAAGAGGTAGTAGAATGGAACTGCATATCATATTGAAGAGTAAAAACCAGAGGGAATGATCTGGGTCACTTGGAAACACTGTATTTTTGTAGTGGCCACGGTAAAATCAAACATTGCAACCAAAGAATAGAGCCCCAGCCTTGCCAGAGAGGGGAAGTGGATAACTCTGGGGAATCACAAACCAGGAAAAGTGCTTGGGATCACGAGTTCCCAGAGAAGAGTTAACAAAGTCTTTGCACATGAATCAGAATAATTTCACATAAGAGCAGTGAGATGAAGTCGTCACTGCTTCAGGTGCTAGACTGCTACCAAAACTGTCTGTGCCATCCTGGTTTTCAGTTTAGAAAGGGAGTTGATACACTGGAGGGGGTTAACAAAGCACTCAAAGAATGACTCAGTGAAAGCTTCCTTTACATTGAGGAGCTCAAGGTCTTCCAATGGTTTAGCTTAACAACCAGAAAGTTCTTCCAAGAGGTGGCTTGATCAGGAGTGTTAAAAGAAGTATTTGTAATAGAAAATTTAGGCTCTTTTATACACAACATGTAAAGACTGGAAGTTGAATCTACACATGCACAGATTAGAATGTCTATATTTTAATGGCAAGGAAATGAACCAGTAAACCAACTTAGGAGAAGTTGTGAGATCCTATAAATGGAAATATTTTAAGAAGAAGCAAGTTTTTCTAATTTATATCCTAATGCGGGAAAAATAATTAATTGAGAAAAGTTTAACAGACTGTATTAAACAAGAAAAAAAAGGTTAGATGGCTTTACAATCTTGGAATCACTCTGGTTTCTCATCCAACTTCATTCTTGCTCCCCAGCAGGGTAAGTTCCCGTTGCTGATTGCAGGAGGCAGTTGTGTTCTGAGCGGCTTCCCTGCTTTGCTCGGAGCAGTTCATTTAACAGTTGCCTCATTTGCCTCTTGCTTAAATAATCAACTACAGAACTGCGTTGTTAGAAAGCTGGAAAAACTCTAGTTGAGAACATACTCTGTGCACTGCATTACATCCAAAGATGCAAAGCAGAGATCAAAGTGCTTTGCCTCCTGAAGTGTTGCGATAATACAAAAAATTCCAGTGGTTGAGTCAAAAGAAATTCTCCAGCACTGGGGTATTCATTCAGTAGAAAGCAGTGTGATTTCACTAACAGCATACACCTCCTCCTAAGCGGTGGGTGCACAGTTCTGAGATGTCTGGAAAAACATTAACAGCTTAAAAGCTTTTAGTTTATACTTGGTTAGGTTTGGGTCCTGTTATTGTTTCAGATGCAATCTCAAAAACAGAACTCCAACTGCTTTAGAGAAACACTGGGGAGGCTGTTTGTTTTCTAAAGTGCAGAGGTTTAGTCAGTGTGATAGTTTGGAACAAAAACTCCCTGCTTTGATGTTTCCTTACCCCCACTGCAGCAGCCCTGTTTCCACTTCCAAGCTGATGAGGCGTTAACAGTCTAATCAACTATTTATCCGGAACGCACCGGTAAGAACACGTGCAATGAAACGATTCTGAACTCGAGCTGAACTGTGCTGCAGCGTCTTCCTCAGTTCTGGGTACTGCTAAACTGAGGTGGAGTGACTCCCGAGGAAAGGTGCAGTGCAGAGAACTCAACTCCGACCGAAAGAGGGATAAATCTAAGAGAAGGCAGCTGCAGAGGTGCTGCTCAAATGCCCCCAGCACCCGCTGCCAGAGGGGAGTCACACACGAGGGGGGACTTCGGCCGAGAGCAAACGTGCAAACCTATGTATTTCTGAGAAACCTGTGAAGGCAGTTCTGAATCTGATTCAGAGATAATCAGGGAATTGGGGAAGGAAATTACATGTTTTCCATAAACATGAGAGATTAGAGCATGCTAACAACATGTACATCTCTCCCTCTATACACCACGTGACTGTGGATAAGAAGCAAAATATTATGCACATGCCTAAAAAAGAAGATGCTCCAGAAACGAGGTCAAATGCCTTTATCTCACTTTCCCCCGAGAAAATCTGCAATAAACCAAGCAAATTCTTTGGTAGTGTGCATTTACAGAGTAGAAGTGGCCCACTTGTGGCTATTGTACAAGTAAAAGTATGGGAAAAGTTATAACAATCAAATGCAAGTCAGAACATGCACATACCTCCATTTGTTCTAAAAAAAAAAAAAAAAGGAAAAAGAGTGATTTATTAATTGTATGGGTAGAAGATTATGAAAATGGTAGTATTCCAGATGGATTGAAGTAAGGAAAAATAGTAAGTCATACTATGTGGCAAGAAAACCCCCTGTTAATGCTGTGCATGTGTTGAGCGGGTTCAAGGTTCTTACCAAAATCAGCTCATCATTAGCTAATTCTCGAGTCCAGTATGTTTTGGGGCCATCTCCCTCAATAAGAGTTTGTTTGCAATAGATCTTGTTTTCATTCTCCCAAGTGGCCAAACTCTGCAGGCAAGAAAACCATTAGGAAATACATTAATTATATTCCCCAGTAGCGCGAGACAGAGACACAACAATGAGCAGCGGAGAGAGCAATTGCTCACTAAAGGAGCAACACACAGACAGATAAAGGAAAGTGGTGACATCCAAGTTAAGGTGCGAAGGGGCATCTTGGAAAGCGGTCTATATTAATAACAAAAGTAATTGCTAACGTGTCTTTGCAGGGTGAAGCCACTCAGTGTCCATAAAACGCTTGTTGTTGAAAAGCGTAGTGTCTGTGTTCCCAAACATCCCTGTACACATGTGGCTTGATCTGACATGTTATTTATCACCAGAGTCCCCTCAGAGTCAAAGCATAAACAACCCTATATATCATGCTGTGGTCATATATAATGCGGTATTTGTCACCTACAATCTTTCCTGCTGTATGGCGCTGTGCCAAGTTAGCTGTATATTAAACAGACTAGAATAAATCACAACCAAATTAGAGAAACTTCGTTAAGAGTTCGAGTGTTTGCGACATTACATTTTAAGGTTGTGGGTCCGGGCATTTTTCAAAGCATTTCAATAATGACTATGAAACCACTGGAAAATAAAAAAAAACTATAGGATTTTGTTTAACTTTCACGAACAGGCAAGTCTTTGGCTTTTCATTCTAGCACTGAACTGTTATTGCACAGTGCAATGGAACAGCTGTGCAGGAGGATGCCCTGTAATGAATGTGCGAGTAATCACTTTATAACTACACAGGGGAGACATCCATTAGTCTGTGATTATATACATACACATCTATATACATGTGTGTGGGTGCATATTTATGCCGAAATTCAAGTTAACACTTCCCAGACGTTCAAAGGGAAAACCCGCTTTACTTTAAGATTAGCTGCTTACTTTATAAATATTTTTCAAAACAATAGGTTTTATAAGCCAACAAGCCATTCTCAAGTGGCAGTTGTAGAAGCTTTGCCTTGCAGTACAACTACATACGTCTCCCTCTTTGTCTGTATGAACAATGGATCAAGTTGTTTGACAGAACAAAACCCTCCACCCCATAAAATGTATCAAAATCTATCACCAGTCAGCAGTTCTGCCAGATATTGCAAATTACGTTCTGGAGTATTATTTTATTCTCTGTCAGCCTCTGCTCCGTGGCCCCATCTTGGTTATATATACACACAGCAGTACAACTTATTCCTGAGAGTGGACTATAAATAATTCCATAACACATGGAAAAAATTTACTACTTCACAAAAACACATTTCTTTCAGGTTTTTCCAACTTTCATAGCTTACAGCCATAATTATTGTTTTTCCATCTGCAGCAATAAATCCTTCTCTAGAAAGCGGGTCACTTTTATTGTATCTGCATTATGCATGAAGACACTAAAACACTACTTCTGCCGAACAAGATAAATTAACAAAGCCAGCAACATTTCCTGAACAAACTGTTAAATATACAGTAACTCATCCCAGAGATCAAGTGGATGTTTTAAGCGTTCACTGACTCCCAGAATCTCCTTCCCTTTTTCCTAAATTTAAGTTCATGGCAACTGCACCAAAGACAGTAGGTTCTGAATTTTTAATGGTGTAAACAGTCTCAGAAGCTGGCCCGAGAAATAGGAGAGACCGTATTTTGGAAAGTAGATTATTTCACCATCATTGGGTACTTTTAAAACTGGATGCTCATTTGGGACTACATTCTGATGCTCTATATTTGTACTTCATTTTATAAGAGTTTTGTATGTACTTCTTTTATAAGTGTCAGAGTAAAGTGCCCAAGGAAAGCCCAACTAACCCGTGCCTTTGATAACTCTTTCCAAAAGCCAGCTATGACCACAGCCCAGGTCCCCAGCACCTCAGATTCCATGGATCTACACCAGCGAGAACCTGGTGACTGCTGCTGACGCTGCTGACTGAAATCTCCCTCCATGGCCACAAAGTGCTTACAAAGGTCTCACACACAGAATCAAGCCCAAAACACTCCAGTGAGTGCCCTCTATTCTAATTTCTGCTCAACGAGATGGTGTAACTATGGCTGGTATAACACCACCTGAAAGTCTGTCTTACACTCTGACGAGCAAACTGGACATATGCACTTACAGGGGCATGAAAGAGGATTTCAGCCCAAAACTACAAACAATCTGTGGTCCTGCTTGTGAACGCCTCTGATTCAATCTAGGACAAAAGTTATGTCAGATTTGTGCACCAAATCCTGACTCTTGAGGTCTCTCTCGCTCCACCATTTCCAGTGTTTCTGTCAGGGACGGAGGCTGGGGAGAGCTTTCCCTGCAGCGTAAGTCTCCAGGGGAGAGGGAAGCAAAAAGAGACAGACAAAACCCTGCCAGCCAAGGAGCTGGCAAACAGGTACCTGAACTCTGCTTTTGGGAGTGCTATTTTTTGTCGTGCTCTGTTGCCTTCAGATTTCAGTTTAATCCTGCAAGAGGGACAAGAGCAGTGGTGACCACCAAGAACCCCCAAAGAGTGCCTTCTGGCAAGAAGAGGATGGAGGGCAGCAAAGCCACCGCCCGGGGACACCGGCAGCCGATGTGTTTGTCCCATCTAAAAAGAACGTGGTAAAACACACACACACACCCCCCAGCTCTCCTCCTACCCTGCACTTTCGTCCATCCACCGTCTCCTCCTCAAAGCTCTCCCCGATTTTGAAGTTGATCTCGGTGGTGCGGACAGTGGTGGAAGTTTTGATGTAGAACTGGTCCCCGTCCTGGCGGATCTCCACGTGGGGTTTGGAGGCGGCTGCCACCGCCACCTTCCTGAGCATGGCGTTGACACCTGGGCAGAGCGGGGAGGAAAGCAGAGCTTGACGGCTCCGGCCGTGCCCCGGGCTGACCTCGCCCAGCATCAGGCGGATCGGGGAGCGGGGCGAGGGGCCGGTGCTCGGCGCGGACCCCCCGGCAGCGCTGCGGGGTGGGAGCTGCGGGGCCGCGGCGGCTCCGCACGGACCGCGGGTGCCGGGGGGATGGCCGGGCACAGCGCCGG
>VXAY01003413.1:322342-359713 GCA_013399855.1 Oxyruncus cristatus
CCTCCCCCCGGGCCGGCACGGCGCCGACAGACAGCCGGCCCCCTCCCAGCCACGGCCATCCACCCACCCATCCATCCGTTCATCCATCCTGCCCTCTCCATCCATCACTCCCTGCCCGCCTGCTTTGCAGCCCCCCGGGAGCCTCCTGGGGCTGCCCAAGTAGGAGACCCCACTTGTCCCACAAATGGGGGACGCCGAGGACTTGATGAAAGGCCCCAGAGGCAGGCAGGGAAGGCAGCGGGCAATCCAACCAGGTGCAGCCCGCCCAGGCTCACAGCGGGTTGATCCCAACACGGCACGGCCGGAGCACAGCAATCCATTACAGCGAGCTCCAGAGCTCCCCACACTCACACCCCAGTGGGCCCACACACCTGCCAGCCTGGCCAGCACTGCGGACAGCCACCGGGCCACAGGGTGCCAGGAGCACAGCCTGCCCCAGCACTGGGGACAGACACCGGGCCACAGGGTGCCAGGAGCACAGCCTGCCCCAGCACTGCTCACTGGGACAGGCATGAGGCCACAGGGGTGCCAGGAGCACAGCTCTTCCCAGGGTAGGGACTTGTAAGGAAGCTGTCACTGCCCCTGAGCCGAGTCTGCCCCTTTGAGACGGGTGAAGGACAAAGAGACAGACAAGAAACTCCCCAGCCACAGCCACACACTCCCTCACTGCTCTGTGGTGCTTTTGGCAGTAGGTGGATACAGGTGTGGAGCTGGAAGTTGTTCCTATGGCATCAGAAAGAACAGTGCCATGCTGGTCACAAGCTTTTACGGAGAAAAACACATGAAGCTATTTCACACTTCCTTAAATTCACACCAGTGTGCTGTAGATTTGAGTGTTGCTCTGTGCCTCTCAGACTTTCCAGGACCATTTCCATCATCTTTACTTTGAATCCCCCAGTTTCAGGTCAAAGGTGGTACATTGAAGTTCCTTATTGCAGCTGATTTATCCACAGGATTAAGGGGAGTAGAATTTGACAGGTTAAGGCATATGGAGTTTTTCTGCTGCTGTTGTGCGTAAGGAAATATTCCAATCATTCAGAGGTCTGTGATTTCCCAATCAGAGCAGAGCCAGATGTATTTTAATTAGAGGAAAACCTTTGCTGAGCCACCTTCACAGTACATTCACAACCCTCCTTCACCTGTTGGACTCTGTCTGTAAAATGAACACATAGATTACCTGAGGTGTGTATAAAATGTGTTTACTCCTGAAAAATTAATGGATCTGGGAGTTACTATGTTGGGCAAGATTCTCCAGCTCCTATATGCTGAAATTTGCCCTCATTTTTTATCCCAGTATGAGTTTTACGCGAGTAAGAAACATAGAGCAGAACCAAATATTTGTCTGTTGATTGCCAATCTTTCTTTAGTGAGTTTTATTTCTGCCTTTTCAGAAGGATACCCTGGAGACCTGGTGTAGTTCTTTAACTGAAATATTTTGATGGAAAATCTGGGTTGTTTTTTTTTTTCTCCAGGAAATGAAAATTTAAGTATGGAATATCTGTTTTCAATAACAGGGTTTCTCTAAAAAAGAAACCAAACAGAACAACAACAGAAACCAAAACCAAAAACCAGAGCACGAAGCATTTTTCAGTTTTTTAGTAAATGACAATAAATTAGTCCCCCATCTGAAATCCTTTTTTAACAATTCCCAGTCGGCTCAAAGAAAAACACTGGTGGGGAAAAAAAAAGACAGACACATAAATAATTTCCCTACTGCAGGGAGGTTTAAGACTTTCAAACATAAGGCTGCAGGCCCAACAAACCCACACCAAGTCTGTGTATTGCTGTGAAACACTGAAGAAGAACCCTGCTCAGTCCCTCAGTTTGAGCTTCCCAACTGCACCACTGAAAACATGTTCCCAAGGTCCAGCCTTGCTTCCAGAACCCTGCAGAATGTGGATACCTGGAGTATCCCGGTGACATGGCTCAGCCTCTGCAGGACAAAGTCCTCAGCCACCTGTGAGAACGAGTCTGTGCCGCAAAAACCACACAGGAACACCCGTTTCTACCTGAGAAAATGGGTTGGCCCAGAAGATTTTAAGGAGGGACAATTTGCTCTTTACAGGACCAAAGTTCCTGTTCTTTTGTTTGCTGCACCACTGATACAAACAAGAACTACTCCAGCAGATGTCACCTGAGAGTGTTTCTAACTTGGTCCTGGGGGTTGGACTGTGGCCACTGACCTACTTCATGAAGACCAGGAGGGAGCCTTCAGAATACCCTTCATCTAGAACGTGCATCAGGCTGGAAAGAAGAAGTGCCTTTGGCCAGGAAAGGCTCTATTTTGCACTGGCAGCACATTGAGCTATTCATCCTAAATACGCAGAATCAAATGACACTTTTATTTACATTATAATCTTATCTAAAGACCGTGAGGTACTGTTGCACCTCTGCAGTACAGCTGCTAAAACAAAACCCAGCTCCGCTCTGGGGTGTCTCAGTGGCTCTCCCTGGCAATCTGTGCATGTTCACACCTTATTTATCTAGGGAGGCAGTTTCCTTCCAGCACTGCCCGCTGCAGACTTAGCAGCTACTTAGAATTAGACCTGGAAGTTCAACCCCAGAAAGAGTTGTCCCTCTCTGGGACCGAGGGGCCTCTGCTGCTGGCACGGGAGGGAGACAGGCACGAGCATTCCAGAGTCAATGTCTTCCCTCTCACCAGCAGTTCTTCACGTACATGCAGTAGATGAACAGACCACCAACGCCCTTACCCTCTGAGTTACATTTTTTTCCGTCCTTTCTGCATGCTTCTTCTCTTTTCTTTCAAATAATTTATGTTTTCCCTCTCTTTCTCAAAAATAAGCCCTCGTGTTTCTCTGGATTTACTAATTAATTTAAAAGTCAGCAGGAGTTGAACTCCAAGCTCCTAAGGAAGCTAACTTCACTCCAACCAAAGTTTAAAAGCAGAACAGCTCTATTATTCCAGTCGCTTACGACAGCCAAAGCTCAGTGAGAAAAATGGCCTTTTTGTTTTTCCATTTGGTGTTTCACTGTGGATTGTAATCCCATTGCGTTGTGGAATACAAATCCCCACTTAGGCTGGTAAGGCAACAGAGTGAGATGTCACTTAAGTGGCACCAAATTTCACATGGTTTATGCACCAGTTACACAAATTATTTATGCAGATGATAATTATATAAAAGTCAGTAAGAGCTGAGTTTCTGTTTGACAAGCTGCGATCGTATCAGCTCAACGCTATTAGATTCATTTGCATGCTGAACCGTTTGAAGGACAGGGAAGGAAAAGATAAGGAAGAAAATATGGAAAGAAGCTTGAAGGAAAGGGAAACAGAGCTGGGATGTAAGACCCATAAGGAATATAGCTCTGTTAAAAAAAAAAATAAGGGAGAATGTGAGTTAGGATCAGTTTCCTGCATGTCTGGGATCACTCAAACGAAGGACAGAAACAGTATCACTGTGGCTGATAGGACTCAAATCTCTGCTGTTATAAAGTGAAGAACACAAAGCTGTACTGACTTATATTAGCTGAGAAAGCTGCCCATGGACTTTACTTTAGCCCTCCCAAAGATCCTTATCCTGCCACAGCAGCAATAGGAGATGTTTATCAGGTCATGCTGAAATAACCCAGACTAAATGGCAGTTTTACTTTTCTTTCAATCCCCTTCTGTATGTGATTTTCCCATCAATGTTATGGAAAACAGTTTGATTTTCTAAACATGCCCCTCAGCACTTTTTTCCCCTTGGCATTTCTTTTATTTACCTGAATCCCCTCAGGCTGATCCTTCCCTGCAGATGGACCTAATTAATCTTTCCAACAGGCGCCTCTAAGACAAAAGAAAGTAATATATGTGCAGATGGGACCAGGGCACTCCATCATCCACACAAATTAGTGACCAGTGATGTGACCAGAACTGTCCCCTTGAGGTTATTGACTGACCACTGGGAAGTCACACAAGGCTCAGTGCAAACAATGGATTTCATTTGCTAAGGTGGTACCCTAGGTTAAAAAAAAAAAAAAAAAATGGTTTAAGGCAGGATAAATAATAAAGGAATAAATTATTTCTGACGCCAATAAATTACACAACTGGAAGGCAAATTGCCATCGTACATTTACCTGCCAAATTAACTTACAATGGGCCTCCAGCAGGACAACGGGTGAAATGTGATAGGGATGTATGCAATGCAACAGCATTTCTGCAGTGCTGCCTTGTATCTTCTACTGCCCTCTCATTAAGCTGAAAGAATACCCAGTATTCCCAAGCTAAAATGCGGGAGGGATTCCCAGTGCCAAGTTATCCTTTTGGTTTTTGGGACCTAACTAATAGGAAAGTAAATGAATTCTCGCATTGTTAGAGGCAGACAGGAAAGTGTTTGCCAGTTTTATGTTCACTAAGAAAAATAAATATTATCATTTTAGTTCCTTCCCCATAATATTCCCCTTCAAGAGGAATTAATTGATCTGTGTTGTCTTCCACAATCAGGCTTTAAGCTGGCCACCTGCTCTTCCTTTCTCCTGGTCTGCTACAAGAATACAATAAAGTTGAGAATTGTTTTCTTAACCAAAGTAAAATTTGCTGCTCTGACTCTGAAGACAAAGGGAGTTTGACTGTCTTTTCACTTGGGCATTAATTCTGCAGACTGCTGAGCAATTTGATCCTGACCCAGCACCGTGTGGTGGCCATGGCAGTAACACAATCACCATGGACTGTGCCCTAGAGGTGCTCCTGGGGGTGTTTTCCTGGGCCAGCACCAGAATAAAGCCACAAATATCAGTAGAGAGGAAAATCAAGATCACTCAGTCTCAGATTAATGTTGTGCCTGTAATATAAGTTAGTTTAGAACACTGCTTTGGAAAACCACTTTCGAGCTGCTAAATAGTTGTGCAGGATGGCCATGCAGAGTAACCAACAGCCAGCAGAGATTTTTAGTAGCTGGACCTCTTAACGTCCATTTGAGCAGTTGTAACGTAACAAATCTGAGCACTGACTGAGAGTGTGGGGAACATAAGTGACATTGCCTTCTGTCCAAACTGTCCAGCCATCACCAGCTGCCTTGCACAGTTCCTGTCTCCCAAAAGTCAGATCCTCCATGTGGCTTGGCAGCTGAAAGGGAGTCATCAATCCCCAACCCCCCGGTTCAGATAAAGCGGCATGGCAGAAAGTAACAGTTTGGAAGCAGCATTTAACAATCTGCCAAGTTTAAAACACAGTATTGTATGAACAGGGGAAAAAAAAAAAATCTACTCACATGATTAAACAGAGCTTTCTGGTTTGTTGGGTAAAACAATGTACTTCAGAAAGAAAAAACTAAAACAAGGATTTATTGATTTCAGAGTCCATGGCCTGGGGTGAAAATCATTCTCTGTGCATTACATGTGTTCTAATGGATTTTTTGTGGAACTGTGAGTCACGGATGGCTCTCTGAATGAAGAAGATCCTGGAGAATCCCAGGAGACTTTTGACAAAGTAGCAAATAAGATATTAACCTCCTTTTCTCTTTCCCTAGCTTTCCTCTCCTTTAGCTGAAGGAAGCAGAATAGAATAGTGCATTCAGATTGTTTCAACTAATTTTGGTGATGCTTCCCTTCAGCCCAACACCTTCACTTCAGACTAGACAGTGAGCAGCTCTTTAAGCAGCCAAGTCACTGGCACTTGTTCACAGGCAACCTAAGGCAAGGATCAGGCTGGGAGAGTAGAGGATTCTGAGGCAGGAGCTTCCTGGGCTCCTGCTGTTGGAACATGCTGGTCCACATAAACCTCTAGGAAACAAAATCCAGCCAGCTCCAAGCCAGAGTCTTCCACAGCTATGTCCAACAGTCAGCAACAAACGTCCTGCTCCCCTATCAGAGGCTTTTAAGGAAATACCTCATGTGATGTATTTATTGGATGTCTCCAAAGGTGCACTTCAGTCAGGCAAGAGTTGCTGATAAAGCAGCTCTGAAAACCCAGCCTTTCCTTTGAGCTGTGTCTGGTCCTTTCCCCTGTGGTCACCGCAGCAAACTGAACGGTGTTAGAGAAGCGAGAGTGGTGCTCTGTGTGTCACAGCCTGGCTTTGCTCCTCCAGGCACTGCTGGCGTTCGGTTGTTCAATTGGAAACCCTCCCTGTAAGCCCCAGCGCAGAAGAGTTGTTTCTGTTTCATGGAGGGGTTACCATGACATTAATAAGCAGGGGGTTTTCACAGAGGCTTTCAGGAACTCAGCAATTCTCATTTGCTTGAACAAAAGGCATTAATAAAGCTGTAGCTGTCAATAGAAAAGGCATCAGACTGTGCCAGCTCTCTGAAGAAAGGCAGGTCTATTAAGATTGACTTACTCAGGCAGATGGACTGAGCGTGGTCATCGGAGATTCCAAAAGGATCTTCGTCTCCCGGGATAGAGGACCACGGTATTTTTTCCAAATGTCCAGAAGAAGAATGAGTGAATTCAAAGGAATATATTCTCCTTTAGGTCTGGACTGAACTCCCACCAGGGCCATGTCCTGAAGCTATAGAGGCCGTGCCATTTGCACAATCATGATGCCCTGACCTTTGTGTATGTGCTAAATTCAAAAGCTTTCCACTACATCTGGCAGACAAAAAGAAGATGAAGAAACTTAATTTTCTCTTTCCTAACAAAACAGAGTATTTAGCATTCCACAAAAATTAGAACCAGGAAATAGGGATTTCATCCGTTAATTCAATTTAAAATCCCAAATGTTTTTAAAGGGTTTTTGATCAGCCCATTTCAAAGCAATAATCAGTCTAAGCATTTGAGTTAGTTCTTACTGATATAAAAAGCTTCCAGGGGAACAGATGACAATTTATACTACCAGAAGATGAGGTCTAGAAATATGTGAGCCATAGGTGTTCTAACTCCTATCAGTCCTTCTTGCAGGATTTGTTTTGTCTTGCTAAACTTTGCTCAGAAGATGACCTTGAGTACAACTGCTCCTTCCACTGTTAACCCTCTGACCTTCTAAACTAACATCCTTTGCTCTTTCTAATTCAGAAGGTTTCTGGGGCTTATTAACTGAACGGGCCAAGTGACCGTTCCCAACAGAAACCAGAGTCCCTGACAACGAGGTCATTGTTTTCCAGGCTTCCTCCCTAGTACTAGATCTGCAGATCTCAGACTGAAAAGGAATAATGCAGACATTCTTTGTCTAAACATTATCTGGAAAGCATCAAGATAACTCAAGCCACTTCCTCGCCAATTAAAATTAGAGGGGTCATCTCTAGGGACCTGAGTGATTATGGCCACAGTTTTCAAACGTGGATGATGAAATTTGTAGCAGACTATATCATGAGGCATCTAAATAAAAGAACCTCAGTCTTCAGGATTAATAATAGTTTGAACTCCCACTAATGTCAGTCAAAAGAAAGGGTACTCAGCTCTTCTATGAATCACAATATTTTTACCCCTGAGCCTCCCTGTATGCTCGGGTGAATAGCTGAAAGCAGTCAAATTTGGGAAGTATGAACAAAATTCTCAAAAGCAGATGCTGTGTTTAGGCTTCTACATTTCGAGTCTAGGATCCACAAGATCTTTGTATAATACATCCTGGAAAAGCAGGAATTCTGGCCAAGATACAGGGCCATACTACAGGGGCTTCAGTCCCTTAGGAACTGCAGATCGTGGTCATGCAACCCATTAGTACAAACAAGTCACTTTTTTTTCTCCACGTTGTCCCATTTTCCCAAGAGCCCCTCCCGCAGAAGAGGCCATGGAAAAGCTAAGAACGTAGGAAATCAATTCTGCACGTCTCCCAACGTCTTGGAAGCCCCTCTTCTCTTGGAGGTGGTGGCAGTGAGGGGCCTGGTTCTCCCGGCAGCACCACCTAGCGCAGAGCGCGCTCCGTGTCACCGCCGGCAGCTCTGCCATCTGCAGCCCAGATGCCTTCAGCCCCGAGCAGCTTCCTACGAGCCTCTGCCCTCAATAACGGTAACAGGAAAAACATGGGAGAAGGACAGGATGTCGAGTCAAGTAATCTCGGGATATCAGCTCTCAGGGTAGGGCTGGGTGAAACACCACAGCGGAATTTCAAGAGGGTATTTTTATAAAGGCCGACAAGTAGGAAGTTTATTATATGGGTACGCTATTAAAGGGGGAGTGCTAAACTTTAAACTTGGTTGTGCTGACGGAATCTCTTTACTTTTCAGAAGAGGTGACAGAAAAAGGGGCCACAGTGAAGCTGCAGGGATATTTAAATTTTCATTTTAATGTAATATTGGTTTATTTTGTAAAGGACAGCAACATCTTTCCGCGTCAGAAACCTAAACAGCAATCCCAAACCATAAATTTTTAGGGCAAAAAGCTAAACACTTCCTTTTTACTATTCATTGCTGTGGGTCACTGAATAAAGAGCACTCCCCTCATCTGAACTCAATTTCTGCCACCAGACTGGGGGCAGACTTTCTAGCCCATGCAAGAGATTCTCCCTTTAGAAGGGAAAAAAGGGAAAAAAAAGAAGGACTTTTTTGTTATATATCATTTAGAGTTTTTGTGACTGGGCAGATGGTTTACAAAAGAAGAAATGTCATTACATGCACATTTTAAAAGCAATAGTCTGCAACCAAAAGAAAAGTTCAATAGTACCATGCAAACAGCCAGACCTAAATCAGGAAAGACCACAGACAACACTCATCTTTTTCAACTCTTTTCTAATATTCCATTTAAAGGCCTTCCCAAGACTAAAACACCCCATTATGCCATATGCTATAGATGTAGATTTTTCCATTCATAAGTAAAGGTAAATGATATTTTCTTGGTGCAAACAAGTCAATGTCCATATCTGGGAGCCAGGCTGTCAAATCTCTGCTAAAATGAAGGCTACAAGCCTAAGCAGGATCTCTAAAGAGAAATGGAGCCCATATGTCAGAGGCCCAACTTCAGAGTATCACAGCTGGAAAGGAAGAAATTGTAGTATATCGATTAATTTGGATTTTGCTTAATGACCTATGACAGAAAGGCACTGAGTGCATCTTCCTTTCTGGAAGAGGAGGGGTTCTGCTCATCACACCACTGACTTCGAATGGAGTCTCTCTAATGTTTTTTGGTTTGGTTTCTGAGGTTGTGTGATCCACTGCCAGAGCAGTAGTAATGAAGTTAGTACACTAACCCACTCAGAGGGGCTTCAGTAACGGAGGCTACTTCCCTGGACAAAGAGATGTTCCAATGTCAGCAGCAGGATTGCTGGGAGGGCTGTCTGTGATCTAAACCAGGAGGGAAAGTGAGTCATTTCAAGGCAACTAAACTGTGCTGAGGAGCTTGTTGTGCTCCAGGAGCCTGAACTCTCTGTCTGGTAAGGACGGGACACAGCACAGAGGTCAGGAACTGTGGCGTTGCCGTGGCACAGGTGTGGCACAGCAGGCAGGACGCCCTGGCAGTCGGCCCGTGGGACACCAAACAGCTCTGCTGCCAGGTGCCACAGGTGGGAGCTGTTCCTGCAAAGCCAGAAGCTGAGTAGGAGCCTTGGTCAGCAGAGGGCACGAAGAACTGGGTAGGATGCAGAGCCTTGTTTCAGTCACAATGGAATCCTGCTCTGCAGACATGACACACGAGGGCAGATTGTGACACCAGCTACAGTTGCCTTTGTCCACTCACATGTGAAAGGTTTGCTGGTCTTCTCAAGTGACACCAGCAAACCTCTATGAAAAAAGAACTATATCTTGCCGCTTATGATTTGGAGATAGCTCAGCTCTGGAAAACCGTATTTGCCTTTGGGAAGTGGGCTGAGCATCATGGACTTAATAATGAAACACTTAACTCATTAGAACAGTTACAGACACAAAACACAGCGTTCACCTTCCCTTTGAAGGTAAACAGCAGATAAGTCCTTCTGACTCCCTGCTGTTAAATCAGACCTTCAGTCTGATGATTTATTTCTTGCTTCACGACGACACTGCCTGTAGCTGTGATTAGGCAGAATATTCTTCCACAACAACCTCTAATGTGCCTCCCGTGTTTTTCAGACTAATGACTGTGACAGCACAGTTTGCTGCTGGCTAAAGGTTTCAGATCCTGTTTTCTGTGACAGTTCTAAAGGCTTGGCTGTACCATGCTCACGTGCAGTGAGGGGTGTGACACTGACTCTGTACAGGGTGCCACACCACGAGTCACTTTGGGCAGGAAGAAACCCCACAAATGTAGTGTATTACTGGGTCAAGCCATTATCTCACACACCTCACCAGTTCAGCTGGCACACATTTCAGAGGGAGTGCCCAACCTTGGGAAAGGCCAGGCACAAAACAGGGGAAATGTTTGAGCAGTCATACTGTATGATCCTGATGAGGGAACCAGCCTGTGCAGTCAGCTCCCAAAGGTCATTCCTTCCTGTGGCTCCTGTGACATTATTCCATCTGACAAGGAGAGAAGGTGGGCACCGCGTAAAATATGAAGCAGACTCTCAAAGGCCATGGAAAGTGAGACAGGAGCAGGAGGGATAAGTGACACACTGAAAAGACAAAGTGACAGCTGACTACCTGTGTGGGACTCTGACTGAAGCTGTACCAGTGGTACAGCTTCCTGAAGCGAGAATTAAAAGCCCTCAGTACCTTGCTGGTCTGTAAAACTTGATTTTTGTTCGGCTCAGACCTTGGCTCTTCACAATGAACCCACTAGTAAACCGGAAAAAAGGACCTACACCATGGTCTCCCAATGCTAAATGTGTATCAAAAGTGGACTGTAAATAGTATGTAAGGCCAGGCAGAGCTCATGTAGCACTAATTAAGTGCATGACAGCCCTGACTATTACATGCAGAAGCCTGTTCCCTGCTGCTTGTGGCAGCCCAGCAGCAGCACACCAGCACTCTGCTTTCAGAACACATTAAAACCTTTCATCCCCTGGCCTTGGGCACTGACAGCAGTAGGAAAGAGAAGGTCATTTACTCATGATACCACTGCTTGTTTGGAGTGGTTGTGCTCCATTGACTCTTTGTGATCTCTAGACACCACGGAACGGTGAAGCGGATGAGAATATTAGGGCAGCGCCGTGTACATGGGTGGAAGATGATGGGAGTGTTAGAAACATTCACTTTACAAAGCCATCAGGCGTACAAGCCAACACACTGGAACAGTTTTTAAGTTCTTGGCATCTCTCCCCCAGGCTAATTGCTTCACTTGTGGGACAAAAAGAAATAACTGATCTTTGGAATTTTATCAGAAGAATATGAAGAAAAACCACAGCCCTTAGCCTGCAACTTAAAAGAATGGTACTGTAGGGATCTAATGTTTTATTACTACCAATCTGAATATTATGTCTACATAAAACTGATATAAATTAAAGGTGCCACAAACTAAGAAATCCAATCATACGTGTCTGTGATTTTCCTGTAAATTCCTGTAAGTGTAAAGAATTGGAGACGAAACATCATTCTGATAGTCTTTTCATCTCATTTACCCTCTGCAATGTTGGCTCAGTAAATCCTGAGCTTGTTGGATTTTCTTCAAATCCTGCCTGGAGCCAGCTCTGCCCTGCAGGGTTAGTTTGAGTTTGGGAGTGGGAGGGAAAGCTCATGAACCTTAACCAGGACTGGGCAGGGTCACTGTGGTCCCCCATGAACATGCAGGAGCAGGGTCACAGCGTTTAGCTGTTCCACGTCCCCTTTTATATCTTTATCAAACAAACATTATAGAGAAAAGCATTAAAAAAAAATAAAAATAAGCGAAGTGGTAGCAAAACCCCAGACCTGCAGGAGGACTCCAGGCAGCACCTCCTTCAGTTTTAAACTCGTTGCTTTAAATTGGTTGGGTTTTTTGTGTCTCACCAGGGTGCCTGTTTACAGCGACAGGATGAAAGCAAACTCCCACTTTCAGTGAGAGGCCACAGTTGGATTTAGTAAGGGGAAAAAAAATTGGAAATTAAGTTTTAAAACTTCTCGTTATATCCCCATCCTCACATGAAAGCTCAGTGACAGAACAAGCCTCTGGGTCAGGCAAGAATAGAAAATGAAGAAGATGCTACTGCAGTTCACGTTTCTGGAGGAACCCCCGTGGCACAAACCTGCGTGGGAGGAATGTGGCAGAAACACAGCCCTTCCCTGCAGATGCTGCTGCTTTAGGAAATCAGTATTTCTCAACCACGTGGATCAGTTCTATGAAGATGAACTCCTGCCAGAATGGAAGTCACTGTACTGATATCTAGGAAGTTCACCTGACAGAAAACCAAATAATGTCTTTCACATACATACACTTTTGTCTACAGCACCTCCTCACCACTCCTCCCTAATACACAGACCAGTGCAAGCCAGAGTAATGGAACTTTATCTGTGGGACTGATTTGTCTCCCTCACTGGAGCTATTCAAAAACCATCTGGATGCAACTCTGTACAATATTCTCTGGGATGACCCTGCTTGAGCAGGGAGGCTGGAACAGATGACCCACTGTGGTCTCTTCCAACCTCACCTATCCCGTGATCCAGTGCTTTCACTGTTACACAAGCACTTAGGAAAAGGCACTGCTCGACCTGGAACATTATGAAGATTCAGCTATTGGCTATCACTTTCATTAAATGCATGTCACATCCATACTCAAAGAATATTTTCCAAAATGCTTAGAAAGGTGCTCTCACATGAATGCACTCCTAGCACAAGTGGCAACGGGGGAATACACTCCAAGGGAGAAGATACGGAAAAGCAGCTAATTACTTATTTATGCCACTTTCGGTGTTTAAGACGTATTTTTACATCAGAGTCCACATAAACCATTGCTTTTTAATATTTTAAACCCACCCTTTAGTAATGTCCAAGTTTTTAGTTGTTGTCTACTCCACAGTAGTTAGTGCTAACTTTCTGATAAAGCATAAACACACACAGGAACAGACCTTGACCCACTACACAAACAAACAATTCTTCATCAGGGCAATGAATTTCAGCTGCCATTCTGGGAAAGCCTAAATCTTGGACTTGAAAGGAGCTGTTTTGTTCAGTAAAACTGTTAAATCCAATCATCTCTCCATGACTGCAGGATTCTCTGTGGCCACAAGAGCTATTTCCAGCTGATATCATGATATTTAATTAAGTCTCCGTTAATGCTCATTTTAAAGCAGTTTCATCATTACCAAGAACGACTGCTATTAACTGCAAAGAGCGTAGCCCTGGGCACAGGAAGATCAAAGAGTAATAAATCAGCTTACTGGCTCAGCGAGGCACTTTTAAATCTATCCATAACTGTCTCTGAAAGCTCTCTAAACTAGCTAATGGTGCAGTATTATAGTTGTGATTGTATAGGAGTTGATTTAATTATGCTAATTATCCGCAGTTTTCTTACCCCAGTTATTCCCAAACACGAGCTGATGGATGCTGCAGTGGGGGCACTCATGCACAGGCATCCCTTTGGTGCATTTGTAACGCTGCTAACGTGGGGATACGTCTGTTCTCCTCGCTCCGCTCTTTCGAAGGACACTGATTTTGGCATCCACCCAATTATTTCATCTGGAGATTGTTTATTTTATCGCGATAACAGTAATAACAACAATAATTCAGAGCAGATTTCCCTGGCCTTACTCAGATGGGTCGTATGCAATCTCCCAAGGAAGCCCAGTGAAATGCACTGTTGCACGTTAAAAAGAGAACCAGGCTCCACTTGTAACGGCCCATCGTTACAAGATTATTGCTGAACCTTTTGTACTGAGTGCCAGATGATAGAAGGGCCACGGTTTGTAGCTAGGAATGGTCTTGAGCGTGAAGACAAGTAGCTTGTGCTTGGCAAGATAAAGTTACAAAAGCAGGTGAGTCTGTACAAGAGTCAGAATTGTTACAGCAAAATGACTGTGGATAGAGCAATTCAAACCATCAAGGCAGAGAAGAGAATATTATAGCAGCAGAGACTCGAGTCCCGGGGTTAAAGTTTAGCCCTGTGGCTGCCATTAACGTAGAGGTATTATGGGGAAAGACTCTACGGGCTTCAGAGGTGGGCAGATAATAACACAAGAAAGAGGCAAGTCAAATGTGAAGTCTGAGAAATACATCAAATGGTTATGTTTTCCTCAGTGACTGGGAAAGACAAAGGGTATGGGGAAGATAATGAGCTCTTTTTGGCTAAGTTGGACTCCAGCTGGTTGGGAGTACAGTGATTCCAATTGGAATTGTGGGGGGAAAAGACATTACTCAGAGGTACGTAAGAGAAGAGATTTACTTCAACAACTGTGCTTTAATAATTACAAGCTGGTACTAATTTTACATTCATTTTACCAGCTCACTTCTACCTGCAAGTACAGCTGAACAACTAGAGCTACACACAGAATGCATTTCCTTTGCAATGGTGGGGAGTCAGAAACATCAACACCTTTGCCCAGAGCTGGAGGTCTCCAGCAGAAATCTGCAATCACCTGCTAGAGCGGAGTCCTTGGATTCATTCTGAATCCTCGAGTTTGTTCCTCCTTCTCTAATTCAGATCTATCCTTGAAGTCCTCTTTTCTGCAGTGCTTATTGTCTCGTGGGGCAGACTTTACTTACGCTCCCCGCGGATCCTTTATCACACCCAGGCCTCACAAAGGGATGCCAGTTCTCCGTTCCTGGAGCTCCCATATCAGTGCTTTTAATTATAACAATTTGGAGAGAAAATATGCACCTAAACCACAAGTATTACACCTACAGCAATAGTTTTTCTGAGCATGTGCATTTGCAGTGGAATGCACTGCAATGATGGGATGGTCTGATCAGAATTCAGTATATGGTGTAGGTTTCAGAACACAGGGCATGGGTTCTGGCTTCAGCAGAGGTGAAAAGAAAATACAGCCACTCCAAAAAACCCAAAAAGATTATGGCTCTTCCTGAGAGGAGTTTGGCATGGTGTAAAAAAAAAATCGTTGTCTTGCTGGGATTTCATCAGGGCAGGACCAAGTAGCAAACCCTGGGATTTCTTTTCTTCTTTTTGAGGTAGTGACCTAAAAGAGGAGGAGGGGAGATGAAGGAAGCTCTGGAAAGGGGTGCTCGTGTTCCCCAGTCACTGTTTTGCAGCAGCAGTGGTTTATGGACACTGGGCTGCAGCAATATCATGGGTAGCAGAGAGCACACCCCCTGCCTCTCCCTCCAGCACTCGGGGTGCTGCAGTTCACCCTCCCCGGAGCCCAGGATGTGCCCACAGCACCCAGTTTGTGTCCTCTGGCCTCAGCAAACGGGTTTATGTGACTCACACCAGCTCGACTTCACCACATAGAAACAGGTAAGGACAGAAGCAGTTTCCTGCTTCCCGGGGCTGTTTCCTTTCTCCTGCAGTGTACCAGTGTGAGAACACCCAGGTCAGCCCCAGAGGAGGCTCATATCCACTCGAACATGGAGTGTATTCCACAATTCCCTGCCCATCTTCCCCTCTGCTTATGGACTGCCTCCCACATCTGTTTTACCCATCAAATCCCGGTCCAATTATGTTTTCAGCAGTTTGCTGAAAAGTCGGTCAATGAAGTGCCTGGAAGGACCTGAGACTGTGTTTTCCAAGAGATTAAATTCCTTCAAGGGCAGAGTCTTCCTTTGCTGCCTCACACCTCCCTCTTGAAAACATTGGAGCAGTTGGGGAACTGTCACACTGGATCTTGTTACCATGCCCTAATGCAAGGAGACTGGAAAGTGACCCAATTCACACAAAAAGAAAAAAAAAAACCCACACAACAAAGTGAAAAAAACCCACAAAACAAACAAAAAAACCCAATCCCAAACCCCAAAACCCAACACACAACCCCCCCTCCAAAACAACAAACAACCCACAAAAAGACCCCACAACAAAAGAAACCCCCCAAAAAAACACAACAAAACCCCCCAGAGCAGCAGTAGCAAAAAGAATTTGAGCAGACAGCAATGCAGAGACAGCAAAGCAAAGGGGCCTGTGTTTACTCAGCGAGCTGGTATTTTCTTTAAGGAGTTGGACATTGTAAAATCCTCAGAGGCAAGCTCACTCTGGTAACAACTGAGTTTCGTCCACTTGCACTTGGAGGAAATCTGGCCCTCCAATTCAAGATGTTCATTACTCAGGCAATCAAAAACCCTTCTGCTTTTATTCAGTCTTTCTAAGCTAAAAGTGTCCACTGAGACCACGACTTACAGGCTGCTCTCTTGAAATCAGCACCATATCAGCAGTTGCTGTAACATATTTCTATTACCACGTGTAATAAGCCCAGGAACTTCCCAGCCCTGGGAAAGAGGCTGTTCTCGCTGGGATTGGCACAGAAGGAGAGGTGAACACACATGCAACACAACTGACGTCGTGCTGAGGATAAACAGCCAGCCAGGTTTGTGCTCTTCCACGCTCAGGGTCAGGAGGAGAGGACTAGATCCTGGCTATGCAAGACTTAAGGCTCCAAAGTATATCAGATTCCAGCTCACATTACTAAGTGTCCTTTAACTTTTGGGCATTCCTCTCCCAGAAGAGGCCTTCTCCTGGGCCTTGCTCGGTTCCTCAGAAGTCAAAACCTGGCACAGGAAGCAGTAGATGGAAACAGGAGACGACTTGCCCTTCAGACTTACACTGGAAATCTGTCATTTGTTTTTTCTTCACATTGTAAATTATTCCAATTCTAAACACGTGCTGGAAAAGCTGCTTTTCAAAATCTAAAACTGCTGCAGAGGATCATGTGCCAATATTTAGACCACCGGCTGTGAAGCTGAATTTCCCATTTTCTCTTCTGATGTTTGATAGAGCACCTTTCATGTTGAAAGGTGACTCTTCTCACAGAGGCCCCCACAGCCCACACACATTTTATCAAAATGTATGGAGACTCTTCTAGGAGCATCCCCAGCTCAGGAACTGACCAATCTGACCTAGGCAAAACATCAGCGTAAAATATCTCCTTAAAACTGATTCAGTTTTAGGATTTGGGCAACAATCTTCACTGAGGAGATGGGAGAGGGTTTTTATTACCTCCGTCTCTTGTTACTAAGGCTCAGAACCAGCAATTTACTCAAGCATCATGTTTGCTTGTACTTCAGTGCTAAAACACTTAGTGCATGCTTGATCCTGTGCTGGGCCAGGACCTGAGCACACTTGTGTGTGCTCAGTTCAGCAGAGCAGAAGAGCCAGACAAACCCCTCCACTTTCTGAGCACTCCCATGAAATCCTCACGTATAATGGCAGCCCAGACAGGGCCACTGCTGTCCCTTCTCTCATTCAATATGGAGCTACTGGGCCAAAACTCGTTCTCTGCTTTCTGAGGCCGTGTTTATGTGTTGTCTGTTTGCACCAGACTGGTGAATGCTCTGCTGGCCAACACTCAGGTAGTTTTCCTACCACCTTGCTCGGTGTTAAAGTCCCTATGGCACAGCTTTTCCTGTCAAACTGCCAGACAGGGACTCATCACAGTCCCAGCCACTACTGCTGTGACACACTGCATGTCACAGGAACATCAGTGATGGCACTCACATTCCAAATACTCCGGTTAATTCTACAGTGACTGCAGCACTTCAGACAATAACCTGCTGAATCTCTGTCAGTAACAACACATGAACTAAGACCAGTAAATGAGAGCTACTGACTGCACTTCATGGGATTTGATGGTGCCTAAAAATCACTGTCTTCCTTCCTGACCTGGGAAGTTTTGGGGTCAGTGGGTAATTGTTTTCAGGCAGGACCAGCTCTGGCCTAGGTGTCATTCCAGAGATGTTGTGCACGACTTCCTCCATTAGGCAGCACCACGAGCTAAGTGGGTCACAGATGTAAACAGGGCTCAGTCCAGCTGCAGAAACTCATTTTCCTCTTTCAGCTGAAGCAGAAGGTACTGGTTCCTGAGCAGTGCAAAAGCCACTTCACTAACACTGGTCACACATCATACAATGAACATATTTGGGGCTCCTCACCCTCAGTACCTCTAATTCTACCCTCGAGGGCCAAGACACCACAGGGAAAATTGCACTCTCAGTATTTTCAACGTATCGATCTCTAAAAAAAACCCTTTCCTCAGGAGTTTTCCACCGTGATTTTGGGAACTTGGAAGTTCAATTTGGAAGGGACGCTTGCATTTAGATGGTATTTCCAAGCCAGAATTGAAGCATGTTCTGTCAAAAAGCTCAGGGTTCCAGGTGTCACCTCATAAATTAACTCAAACGTTAAAAGTGTCAAAGGAAAAGTTTTCTTGTCGGAGAAAACCGACAGAACTGAAGATTTCCTGGTATCACAGCATGGATGACAATTACCTTACCTACAAAATCTATTATTTCCTCATGCCACGCTCCTGCTCATGTCAGTAACACACCACTAAACGTAGGTGGACCAAAGCAGTCAAACAAGCACCTCATTACAAGCCTGGAATTTTTTTTCCCCATTATATGAAACACCCATCACTGGTACAATGTCAAATGCGAATGAAGTACTTCTGATGGGAACCCACTAAAGTGTCCAGCACTTTATATGAGGTATTTATGGAACCGATTCAGTGGAGACTCGAGAGCGTGTTCGGGACTAGTAAAATCTCTGGGACGTGAGCACACGCTCTCGCTGTGCAGAAATAAGTGTGTTGAATCACCCCTGTAAAACGGGGTTTCACAGCCAGCAGCTGACACAACGATTTAACAAACCTGCAGCATCTCGTCCAGAGGCAGCTGAAGGTAACGTTCCACCGTGTGCCGTGCCCAGTCCTCCTCCCCCTGACTTCCAGGGGAGCCAGAGCATGAGGGGCACTGGCATTTATCCCCCCAGCACAGCTCCTCTGTGCAAGGTGGCTGCACAGGGGCTGGGGAGCCAGACAGGCACACTGAAGAAGAATAAGCCTCTCTCAGAAGGAGACAAGCACACGAAAGAGGTTGCCCAGCAAAGTCCTCAAAGCAAACGGCATGAATGAGACAGTGTTGATGAAGACAGAAGTGGCATTGAGGGCTGCAATAACAAAGCGGGGCAGTGACATGAAGATAAGTGGCAAAGTAATTGGCTGGTCGAGCCAAGTGTATCCATATATTCTCCCTGCCAGGAACCCATGCAAATGGACACCAGGCATGGAAGAGCTAAGTGCCTACTTATGTAAATATATTCTAGATGGTGACACAAAAATACATAGGAGCAAGCACTTACGAAACGCAACTAGAGCTTTCTGAGGGTGTCTGAGCTAATTATTACTGACCTTCTTTGGACCCACTGCCAGTGAGTGAAGGGTTTTCTCCCTGAGTTTTCTTACTAATTATTCTCAAAAGCCAGAGTTGTGTCCTCTACATTTGATCCTGTAAAAGTTTTCCATATAAAAAAGACCCTTGACGTTACAAAGGTGTCACATTGCCGGACCAGTTTCTGGCTCCCTACTCCAGCAAAAAAACTGGCTAAAAACCAATTTTAGCAGCTAAGTGGATTGTCAATTTATAAAGAGATTCCCTAAGAAGCATAAAGTTAATAGCACTTTTCAGTGGAACAAATCACACATCCAGAGACTGGATCCATGATGCCTTCACTTCATCATCACGCGTTAATTGTGGTGGAACATCATCCTGGAGAGCAAAGTTTTACTGCTAGATTGGATGTATGGGTCGAAACTCTGTGCTCTGTATAAGCCAGAGCCAACTCCATGCACGATGTTTGAAAGGGCCTTATTTCAATCCTGAGAAATGAGCACCAGCTGTTTCTTTTATCGTGGCGGCCTTCTGTGGAGGTGTTCAACGTCTCGGGCTCGTGGTAAGGCCTCAGAAACTCTCTCTGACCCACATGTTGCCCCACAAAAAAAAAAAGGAAAGCTGTGAGAGAGAACAAAATAAAGAATAAAACACCATAGTTCTGATGAAACAAAACAAATAAATGAAGGAAGAACTGAAGTCTTCTCACAGGGATAAAGAGAAGACAGGCTGAAAAATAACGTTCGGGTTCAGTCACCATCAAGCACAGACCAGCTGGTAGAAAATCATGAAGAACAATGACTTTTGCTTTTTGTTTGTTATTTTATTATTCCTTTCAAAACAACTGTGCTCTGAATGGTTCCCTTAGATGCCAAAAGCAGGAGACTAAAAGGCCTGTAATCACATCTCACCATCCCGGCTTCTCTGCAGGTGACAGTGGGGATGAGGTTGCTTCCATGGAGGAGAGAGTCTAGTTGTTAGGATTTATTTGTTTAATTAACTGCTTTATTTTCTTCTTTTCTTCCTAGAAGCAGCTGTTAATTCACTCCAATCTCTCCATTCTGAAGGAACCTCATCCATTCTGAAGAAAAGTGCTCTCCAGGCCAAGCTTTCCCCTGACCAGAGCCCCACCAGGACACCTCTGGCCAGGGAAAGATTTGTTCCTGCAAGTGCTAAGTTTTATATTCATTCCTGTTAGGTTGAGTCTCTGGCAGTTCTCATTTTCCTTTCCATTTTTGTCTGTCCCAAGTATTTTCCCTGCTTGCTGAATGAGTACATTGAAATACTTGCTTTCTTGCTGGTGGAACACTTTAGTATTTAAGTGTAAACTTAAAGCAGTGTCAGTGTGTAAGTACCCCCTGAGTTAGAGCACATACCAGGAGGGCTCCACTCCTCGATCTACCACTGACTAAACTGGCCTCCTTGCTTCAGATTTCACCCTTCTGTGAAAGGGGATAATGATCCTTCCTTAACTCATAGGGCAAGAATGTCATTAATATTTGGACTTGGTTTCAGATTCTTGAAGAAGAGCTTTTCCATTATATCATTTCCCTGTTTTGGCCAGCCCTGGGACCAAAGACGTGACTGCAGATCTAACTGCAGTAGTGCCAAGTCTGGTGGGTGTGGTGCCATCACCTGAAACATGCAGTGCCTTTGCAATGGATGTTGTTGGAAACAAGACAAGAGATTTTTTTAAAGCAAAACCTCGATTTGAAGCTCTGCGAACTTCAAGAAGTTTTATATTCAACTCCAGTTCCCCAATTCAGCGGCTTGGGACCATCAAAGACAAACCTGTGAGTGGAAAAGCATATAAAGTTGCAAGAAAAGGGAAGAAAGGGGACAGCAGCTGAAAAAAAAAAGATACCGTGAAATAAGTGAGCAGAGGAAAAGCAACAAAAGCTGAAAGTTCATCAAATCTGCATGCAAGGAACTGGACTTGTTTCAAGAGTGGAACTGAAGGCTGTATCAGGATCTTGCTTTTACCTGAACTGCCCCAGTGCTAATGCCCTACAGTGCTGACACAGGCTGTACAAAACATGTGGATGTGCTGTCAGTGCCTTGAGGGAGGGCACAGAGATCTGAAATGAAAGAGCAAACAGTGCAAATGCCATTCCAATTCCCTGCCAGGAGCACAGCCCCCTAATGATCTCCTAGAGGCACATCAGGTAACAGAAGCAGAGGATTCTTAGCTCCTGCCACAACTGTTCAGGGTCCCCAGACACAGAAGGATGTGGAGTGATTAATGTTTCATTGTGAATGCCAACCCCTTGCTCCTGAAAAGGGGATGGAGATGCTCTTGCTGCTGCTGCTGCCCCACAACGGGTAGATGAAATACATATATAACTATATATCTATATATATCTGTAGTTGCATGCAGACTCTGTGCTCTGTGAGAAGTCACCCTTTGTTTCTGCAGTGACTGCAGGTTTCTGTGACTGATCCTACACTGAACCCTAAGACGGAAAATCAAACCCAAAATTGATGGATTGTTCCTGAAAGGGGCCTGGAATTGGATCCAGCCCTCAGCAGGTACAGTGTTACACGGTCCCTTTTCTAAACTGCCATGACCTGACTCTGAAAACCACAAAAACACATACCTGTGTATTACCACTCTGGCACACTGCACTCATAACTTAAATACCATCCCCATTTCCCTCAAAGCCACCTGCCAATGAATTATTTAGTGTGGAGCAGGGAGAGAAGTTGACACGTCTGACATCTGAATGCTGTAGTGTTGCTGTACCTGCAGAGCTGGAGCTCCCAGTTAATTACTCAGCCTTGCTGCTGTCGGGAGGTTCATGTGCCTTCAAGACCTTAATAAATCAAGGCTTACTTGGCACTGGTGTGGTGTGTGAGGCTGGGCAGGTGCTGGGCTGTGAATGCTGACCTGAACTGGGAATGCAATAGCAGGACACAGTGAGTGGCTCTCAGCCTGCCGGGTTTGAAGCTCCGTGTTTTGCTCTCAGTGTGTTCTCTGCCACTGAGCTTTGGGCTGGGAAGTGCCTTTTGCCATGTCTGTGTGGCACCCAAAGTCGCAGCCTAGTTCACCTCTCTGTGTAAGCACAACATGAGGGTGACCACGGTGGTTTTTAATATGTCATGTTTTCCCCTTGAGCGTGGTTTAAAAGCTGTCATTTCAACACACTTCAACAATGCTAAAGCATTATTGTGGTTAGGGCTGAAATACCCACACAGACACAGCACGTGCTGGTGCTCCAGAGCAAGGACAGACATACAGGAACACGCTCTCAGTTACTATTCCAAGGAGACAGTTTATCTGCAAATCAAACATGTGGCACACTTTGCTTCAGATTATCCTCTTGATGCACCAAAGCAGCATCTAATCAGCTTTCACTCTAACAAATACAGATTTGTGTCAGAAGTGATGCAGGAAATAACACCCAGTCTCACTCTGCACTCACAGGAGAACAGTAACAACCTTTTCCCAGGAGGGTCTGAGGTGTTGAGGAGAACTTTGCATGATGTGAAAACTCTAGGGGGGGATTAGAAACACTTCGTCAGTCAAAGATTATGTTACAGTCCTGCAGTACTCTACACAGAACTGCAGAACCAAATCCTGATTGTTTGAACATAAGGTGAAAGAATTACGTTTTAAGTGCACATTTTACAAGAAGAGTTCTTAGAAGAATCCCAGTAAGAAACAGAAATGGAATAATTTCTTTTACTTTGGGAAGATGTTTACCATTGCATCATTGCTAATGGGGCTTTCTGAAATTCAATACTTTATATTATGCCCTAAAGTCTTCTGAAAGCTCAGCCTAATCAGAGAACTAAGGATTCTGTAATTATATGTAAAAGTCTGTAATTATGTGTAAGAGTTTTACCCAGATTTTCATTCTTGACTGCAGAGCTGTGTTAAGATGCATTCAGAATTCCTGCTTTAGTTGTTTCTCTGCTTACTCAGACAAGTTCTATTGATCTCAAAGAGCTTTGTGTACACATAAAAACAGATTAAAAGCTGTGAAAGACCAGATTTTTGTCTTTAATTTTAAGCCTCGGGGAATCTGATTTATTCTCCTGAACTTTAATTCAGGCATTTTTTTCCACTTCTAACTCAAAGGAGAGGCAGCAACTTGAAAAAACTCAGCTTCCAAGAAAGTCGTACCTTTTTTTTGTTGTTGTCTGAAATAGATGATTAGTTGGGAAACTTCCTCCCTGGAGCAGCAGGAGCAGCTGAGGGAGCTGGGGGGGCTCAGCCTGGAGAAAAGGAGGCTCAGGGGGGACCTTCTGGCTCTGCAACTCCCTGACAGGAGGAGGGAGCCGGGGAGGAGTCGGGCTCTGCTCCCAGGGAACGAGGGACAGGAGGAGAGGGAACGGCCTCCAGCTGGGCCAGGAGAGGCTCAGGTTGGGCATGAGGAGGAATTTTTCCCTAGAAAGGGTGGTCAGGCCTTGGCAGGGGCTGCCCAGAGAGGTTTGGAGTCCCCAGCCCTGGAGGTGTCCAAGGAACGACAGGACGTGGCACTCAGCGCTCTGTTGGCAAGGCGGTGGTCAGTCAAAGGTTGGACCTGATGGAGGGCTTTTCCAACCTCAGTGGTGCTGTGGCTCCGTGAAGTCAAACCCTCTGTGCGGTGATCAGAGCCACGGGCAGTGCTGCCCCCAGGGCCGCCCGGAGCGCGGGGGCGGTGGGCGCCGTGCTCCGTCCGCCCCGGCCCCGCTCCAGCCTCAGGCAACGCGCCCAGTGAGCTCCCCACACGGAGGGCAGCCCTCGTGCTCCGTGTGCCCCCCGCCCCGCGGGGCATCGCCGGCGGTGGTTCCACAGCCCAGAGACGCTCAGGGCTCCTGGACAGCACTGGGAGAGCGGGAGGGACGGGGAGATGCCATGGCACTGCAGCTGTGAACTGAGGAACACAACGGGGGCACCTGGGATCGGGGGGCTCAGCCCCGCTGTCCCTGAGGCCCCTGAGAGACGCGGGGCCGCTCCCGCCACCACCTGGGGCAGGGGAGCCTCCCGGCCACAGGGCGGCGCTAGAGAACGGCGCGGCGCTGGGAAGGGGCGTTCTCGCCGCGCTCTCGGTGGTAGTGACGTCATCGCGCCGCGACGGCGTCAGGCGCTGTGCGCGGCTGTTCCCGGGCTGCTGCCGCAGGGATCGCTCCCACAGAAATGACCACGCAGGTAAATAAACACACCGCCTCCGCTCCGCCGACTGCTGGCTTGGCTGTTTGTAGGCTACTCATGTGTAATATTAATTATTTTTTCTTTCTAGTACGGTATTCTCTTCAAGCAAGAGCAAGGTGAGCGAACGCTGGCACTGTTGGTGGGTTTGGGTTGGGCACTGTTGGTGTTCTGGGGAGATTGAAGTTGGCAATGGCAGGTGTAGGTGTGAGCAGAGCTGGTCGTGATTATATAAAGGGTAGATCTGAGTAGCCCAGAGGTTGCCGTGCTGTTTGTTCAGCGGTGACTTGGGTCACACAACACTCGTGTGTAGTGAAACAACGCAGAGGGGCTCTGGGAGAGGAGGGCAACTGCCAACACTGCACTCAGCCATTTCAGCGCTCACCAGCGCTGCTTGTTGTCTCCTGTCAGTAGAAACCACTGAGTCTTTCATTTCTGTGCTTGTCTCCCCTCTCAGCCCACGATGATGCCATTTGGTCGGTGGCCTGGGGGAAAAATAAAAATGATGGTTCCGAAACGGTGATCTCTGGTTCTCTGGATGACCTGGTGAAGGTCTGGAAGTGGTGAGTGCTCCATGTTTTAACCAGTTTTAGGCCTTGGAAGTAGTCAGTGCAGAGATGCAGCAGTTTTGGGCTTCCACAGTGCACAGGGGTTGAGAAGTTACACCAGGGAAGGGGTGGGCTGGCACACAGAGCTGTTCCCTTGGGCAGGAGAACTTCACTGGTGTGGGGGGGCTTTCTCATGGAGGGGGGCATTCTGGTGGGCTCTGATTGCCACAGAAGGAGAACCCCTTTGGAAATGCACATCAGACTTTACTTTTGTCTGCCAGACAACGCCTGATTTGTTTCTAAATCAAGGAATGAGAAATGCAGCCTCTGATGAGACAGTCTGGAGATATGTCCTGTGAAAGGAATAATGGAAATAGAGTGAAAGTAGAAATGACAGCTTGCTTTTTTATTAAAAAATAAATAAATCCTGATAACCCTCATGGAGGTGCTTTTGCAAAGAAGTTGTTCTGTCTCTTGGGCCAAGCAGTGTGAAGTGTGAGCTCCACTTCAGTGACACGGGGAGCTTGAGTGTGATTATAACCTGTCCTGCTGTGCTGACAGAGGAGCTTTGGCTCTGTGGGCACCCCCAGCCTGCTGTGGGATGGACGTTTTTGGGTGGTTCACAAACTGAGGGTGAAGTGCCTGCTCAGCAGGAATGTGGTCAGTGACTGATTGGTCAGTTCTTTGAGCACGGAGAGTTCGTGCATCACTCTCTTCCCATTCCACGGGTGGAGTTGGATCCCCCTTGAGTTAAACTGGAGGAACGTGGGTTGTGTGTTTGCTTTGGGGATCACTCAGCACCCCCACAGCTGTTCATGACTGGGCTTCCCTTCCCTTTGCCCCCCCAGGAACGATGAGAAGCTGGACCTGCAGTGGACCCTGGAGGGGCACCAGCTGGGGGTGGTGTCTGTGGACATCAGCCACACGGGCTCCATCGCGGCCTCCAGCTCCCTGGACGCCCACATCCGCCTCTGGGACCTGGACACGGGCAAGCAGGTCAAATCCATCGACGCCGGGCCTGGTGAGTGCCAGGGCTCAGCTGCTCCTGCTGCCAGAGCTCACAGGGCAGGGCTGGCTGTGTCGGGGGACTGCTTGGGCTGTTTTAATCTTGGTTTTGTGAGCTCAGCTCCAAGCAGCGCCAGACAGTCGTACGTTTATTTTTATGCCTTCTCAGGCACGGGTGGAAAGGCTTTTTGCTGTGTGCACCAAAGCAGGAGGGAAAGCAGCTTGCTCTTACAGATGCATTGATAAAAGTATCCTTGATCGAAGGATGTTTGGAAGAAATAATTCAAGTGCTTATTCAGATTAATTTACAAAGAAACTCTGCACTGAATCTGAGCTCTGTGTGTGGTGCTTGTTTCTGCAGCACATCCAGCCCTGAGCGAGCAACTCAAAGCATTTGTCAGTGGTAACAATGGTAACGTCCTCCAGGCCGGAATTCAGGGCTAAGATCTTATTCCAAGTATTTCATAGGTCCACTGGCAATCCCTAATTGTTCTTGAATTAGTGTGCTAGGTAATGAGTAGTTCAAGAACAACCTTGCAGTGTTTTAGGTAATTAATATAAAGTTTATAGAGAAACACCTGTGAATTGCGTTGTGCCAGATAAACACATTGCACTGCTGTAAGAAATGCTGAGTTTTTACTTTCTGTTGCAGGAATGTTGCCCTGTGTCATGTTTGTGTATCTGCATTTCTCCTGCACCTTCTGTGCTTTGCTGGATAACCAATGTTGTTTTCTTTTACTGGTTTTAATATTTTTTTTGCACCGGGGGAAAAGTAAGAATTTAGACCAAACTGAGGTGGTCTTAAGTTCTCAATTTATTGTTCCAGGAGGGTCTAATAAGATCAGGGTGTTGCTATAAAATGTGGTCTTTCACTAGACATAAAGAAACGGCTCGAGCTGTGCTCCCTGAGTTACACAGAAGGGGTAACTTGCATGAGTAGAGTTGAGAGTATAAAGAGTAGTTAAGAGGATTAAATGTCTGAGCAGATGCACCCAGAGCTGACAGTGTTGAACAAGAACTAGAAACGGCAGCCAGGGGTCCAGCTAACTCATTTTTTTTCTTTTTAACACAGTTGATGCTTGGTCCCTGGCTTTTTCACCTGATTCCCAGTACCTGGCAACAGGAAGTCATGTGGGGAAAGTAAATATTTTTGGTGTTGAAACTGGAAAGAAAGAATATTCCCTGGACACCAGAGGAAAGTTCATCCTTAGCATTGCCTATGTAAGAAGCACAACTGATAACTTCTCATGTGAAATTGCTGTCACAGTGATCTGTTGTGAATAGATACCTCTGTAAATAGGTATTTTTGTTTCCATCTGTCAGTTTATCTCCACGTAGCTCTAAATGACAGCCATACTTTGGTAGTTCCAAGCACAAACTGTGTGACATTTTTCCCCCTCCCTGCATATATGGAAAATACACTTTGATCTTGCTTATACACATTGAGAATATCTGAATAAGTCGTCGTAAGGATTTCTGGAGCTCAGGGGTCTTGCACAGATCACTATTTGTGAAAAGCTGCCAAGGGAATGTCAGGGGTTACACAGCACAGATGCACACAGATGTTAAATCACACTTGTGTTTTATTACAGAGCCCAGATGGAAAATACTTGGCCAGTGGAGCAATAGATGGAATCATCAATATTTTTGATATTGCCACTGGAAAACTCCTGCACACGCTCGAAGGTAATGGTTTGGTATTGGCAGTACCCAAGTTCTGGCCTCGTTCCCCCACAAAATGAAAGGATACAGTGCAAGTCAGAATGAGCTCCAACAGCCTTGGCATAAATGAGGTGATGTTTTTGTCCATTAAACAGTACTGAGTTACTTAATGTGCTCTGACTTCAACCACTTAAAACGTTTGAGGCGAACTGCAAACTCAGGCTTGCATCATCAAACCCTTTCAGAAGACACAGTCAGTGGTGCCTCAGTAAATTCTTCAAATTGCAGTTCCTTGTATTGCAGAGGGAAACAAGCTAAGCCAAATGTGTGCTGCCAGGCATGTGGTTTTTCTCATGGTATCAGTTCTGTAGCAATTTATTGCTGTTCTAAAAAGTAACTGAACACTTCCTGTGGCAGAAGACGAACGCTTTTCTAACAGGTAAATGAGCTTTTAATGCTCACGTGGTCTCTGCCCAGTTTAGTTCGCCGAAAACCCACAACCCACTTCAATATGAAACCATCCTGTAAAATCTGACATAATTTCTAGTAAAGATCCACAGCTGAGAAAAAACTCTTTGTGTTGCAGATGCCTTCGAAGTTGAGAATGACTGTCCCTTTCCATTCCCTGTTGTGGGGAGAGGCCTGTAGAGCCTGAAGAGGCTGCAGAGGTTGAACAGGGGATGCTGTGGTGGTGCAGCTGTCCTGAGTCAGAGCAGTGGCTGTGTTCTGAGCCCCGTGTCTCTCTGAATTGCAGGTCATGCCATGCCCATCCGTTCCCTGACGTTCTCCCCCGACTCTCAGTTGCTGGTCACGGCCTCAGACGATGGATACATCAAAATCTACGACGTGTAAGCTGGGCTCTGCAAGGGGTGCTCCCAGGAGAGCAGCTTTGAGAGGGGCTGAGACTGCAAAGAACACATCTGACCCTCTGCTCTCTGTAGTTGCCGTCAGCTTTTGGTGACTTCTTTATGTAACAAATAATCTTAAATTGTAACATGCTACATCCTCAGATAGCTTGTAAAAAGTGCATAGGTAGGCGACGGCCATGGATTGGAAACAAATTACTTTCCTTGTATTTGCCCTGTGGGGAACAGGCTGGTTGTTTTGTGTATCTGTCCTGGGAGTTTGTGTTCACTCTCCTTAAACATCTGGTCTGTACCCAAGAAATCGTATTTATGACCCATTTCTGTTCAAAACCTTTGAAGACCCTGGGGAGGAAAAGGCACTGCTTCAGTGATCTTCACTCCCCTAAACCTTCATTGCTTCAACCTCTTCATGGCGAAACTATTTTGTCCTCCAGTGTATCTTCTTAGTGACTTCCCTGTGTGTTGTTTGAAAAGCAGAGTGTGTGGTAACACCAGCTCAGCCTGGCTGAACCAATGTCCAGAGGTCACCACCTGTTGAACCATTCCTGACTGCACTAGCTCCACTGTATTCCTGTAGCTTTTTCCCCTGGAATCCACAAACCAAATGTTAAACTCTGCTCTTTCCACAGGCAGCATGCAAACTTGGCTGGCACCTTAAGTGGTCACGGATCCTGGGTTTTAAATGTAGCATTTTGTCCTGATGACACCCATTTTGTTTCCAGGTATTGAGGACTTTTAACTTGTTTATGTTCACTGGAGAAAAAAAAAAAACAAACAAACAAAAAAACCCCCAAAAAACCCAACGATTTTATATTTATAAAGGGAGATGGATCATAAAAAGTAAATGTGTACAAATATCAGTGGGATCTATAAGGGACAATAAGAGACTCAAGAGCCAGTAGCAGTTGTAGTGAACAGTATTTTATAGCGTAAGTCACCCCATTGCAGTGCTGTTCCCGACAAGTGAAGGACACCCGAGAAGGGCAGTTTGATTCCAAATAGCTGAAAAATTGCTGTTGAGTTAAAAAGTACAGCCTGAGGTAGTAGTGCATTAATCTACCTGAACTGTAGTGTTAATTCTTAAAGCAGCTCAGGCAGTTGGGGAGCCAAGTGGATGGAACAGAAGTTTCCTTATCCAGAGAACTTGCCTGAAAGAATTTTTTGGCCCAAATGGGAGTCCTCGTTTGCACATTGCAGATATTGGGACAGTAAATGTATTTTCAAGGTAGCTGGGATCTGGCAGAAGATGCTCTCACTGGCTACTTCATCCCTGTGTTAGAGGGGTGAAAGAGGGTTCCTCGTGTCTACCACAGAGGCCTTTCAGTGTTTGCATTGCACTTCAGTTAATTTATTACTTTAAATATCGATCAGCATTATTTTTCTTTCAGTTCATCCGACAAAAGTGTTAAAGTTTGGGATGCTGGGACGAGGACCTGTGTTCACACCTTCTTTGACCACCAAGACCAGGTACGACCGTGGCTCCCTGGGTCACTGTTCCCAGGAGAACTTGAGTTGCCGGAGTGGTGCACATTTGTGCTCCCCCTGGGGCTGCAGCTTGGGGCAGGAACTTTTAAAAGTGTTTGTGATTATTGAACTTTAATTAATTAACCTAATATTGAACTAATACTCCAAGTGTGTGTAGGGTTGATCTCTTCCAAGTAATTAACATTTTTCAGGCCCAAATAAGGGCAATCCTGAGTGGCCAAGAGTCTTACCAGGCTGTATTTGTTACCTTTGGCTGTGATCTTACTTGTTGCTGTCGCTGGCACACCATGTGCCTGTGTAGGGGGAGAAATGCTTATTTATAAGGATGGAATTATTTAGGCAGATGCTTGAAAGCAGCCTTGAAACTTGGGACTTTTTCCTCCTCCAAATGTCTGTAATACCGTGGGATTTTTTAAATTTATTGCTCAATTAATAAATGATTACTAATAAATATTAATATTTATTAGTAATAATAATAATAAACCTGAGAGGGGAGGAGTTAGGTTTCTACCCATTTACTCTTTGCCCAAATGTTAGGTGATAAAATAGCAAACGTTGTATTTTAATAGATCACTGAGCAAGACTTAACAAAGGAAATTATTGCAGGTTGTATTTGAGCTCTTTCTTCCATAGCAGTGTTTTGCTGATAACCTTCTTCTCAGTTCCCTACAGCTGTGGGAGTTTTCGTACGGAGGTACCCGGTGGCATTTGATTTCCCCCGTTGCTTTAGCTGGTGTCTGTAATCTCAGGAAGTTTGGGGCAGGCAGAGTTGTTGGGAAGGTTGGGTTTTGGTATTAATGCAAGAGAGTGCACAAAATTGCCCCGAACGCACTGCTGTCAGTACCCCCACTGTGCAATCCCACAGGGATGTGCTGGGTCCCCTTCCCCCTCCCTCCTGTCACTCTGATGGACAGGGGTGTCCCTTCAGAGTTCATGTAATTGTCTGAAATCAGAGGACTGACCTGAATTCTGCCAAGTTTTGCACTGGTAAGGAAATGTCTCTCTCCAGTAGCCCAAGGATAAACCAGCTCATTCTCCAGTGGGTCAGTCTGCATGAAGAACACTTCCTCTCCTGCTTTCCTGCATTGTGAAATACTGTTTTCAGGAAGGGCCGCAGCATGGGCAACGGTGAAAATGCTGGGGTTGGTCTAGGCAACTTTCCAGCCTTTTTCAAGTATCTTTAGATTGTGTAATGCACTGTCACTGGCTGCAGGAGCTTGTCGTGCTCCTAGATGGCAGTGTCCCTCTGTGATCCACCAGCCTCACCTGCTGGGAAAGCAGAAACCGCAATTGCAGCAGCTCTATTAAGGAATTTTAAATGATCCTCCCTCTTCTGCTTGTTGTAATAAATAGAACTGCCACCAAGACATTCTTTTTCTTTGTCCTCTGGCGATAACCTTGTGTATCTTATTTGCAGGTTTGGGGAGTGAAATACAATGGAAGTGGGTCCAAAATTGTATCTGTTGGAGATGACCAAGAAATCCATATTTATGACTGTCCAGTTTAGATGTCTCCACTCAGACCCTCTGGTGAGCTCCTGGGGCAGTTTCAAGCACTGCTCCTGCCCTGTGTTATTTTTTAGTACGATAAAACCATTTCATACTGACCTGCCAACCCAGATATGTTTATATCCCCTTTTGATTTTGTTCAGCCTGAGAGAAGAGCCTTACTTTTTTTAAAATAAAAGCTACGGATGCAAGTCCTCGTGTCTAATCCTTGGAAAAATGTATTTTTGGAAATATGTAGTCATGGGTGAAGTAACTGCTCAGCTAATCTCCCCTGCCTTTCTACATAAATAGACTGGAGCTGGAGAGCATTGGCCAAGTCTTATTTTAGCAGAAGGGAAGGGGCTGAGGCTGGGGTGGAGGAGTGGGAATGACACTGGGCTCATCCTGGTGCTGCCCCCTGGCTCAGCAATTGTGGGGTACACTGAGCTCACTCGCTGTGCTTTAACTGCCCTAAGAGGTGCCAGTTGTTTCCAGCCCTCACTTCGTACAAACACTGCTGGGAAATAGGTGTAAAAAAGCTGTAATGTGATCACTGCACTGCAGTACCTGGTCATGTTATAAAACAGCAGCTCTGCACCCAAAGCCCGGGGGTTTGGTTTATTCGTCCTAGTTAAGGCACAAGTATACAATGCCCTGGAGGAAGTAAAAACCTTTCTAGGGAAGGCTGAAATACAAAGCTGGAGCTTCTGAAAGGTCAGCATTTTATTGGGAAGTATTTGCCTGTATGTAACACAGTAGAGGACAGCTTGTAACCTTGAGTCACACTTAACACAGAGAGAAGCAGCTGAAGGAAGGCTACTGTAAACCCCGAGGAACACAGGGCAGGGAGGGGGAATGCTCCTGAAAAATACAGCGAGACAGGTACTGAGCTCCACTAGGGGAGAAGAGGCCGAGCTTAGAAAAACTTATTAAGGAAAGGGAGCTCGAGAGTGGCTCAGAAAGTAAAAGAGAAGCATGAGAAAATGTGAAGTACTATTTATTAGAAGTTATTCTATGTTTTATTCTATGAAATTCATTTTCCAGTATGAAAGTATTTACATAAGACACTCCACTTAGCCTCTATCCATATTGCCCAAGTCTTAGAAATAGCATAGGTGAAATAAATTGAGAACCTTCACAGCAAGGAAAATGTTTACCAAGTCAGCTGGCTCTCAGCTGTGTGACATTGGCTTTATATAGAAAGACTACAAGAACACAATATAAATTAGTTACAAAAAAGGTGATACTGACAGCGCAGCAACTCAATTTGCTGAACACAAAAACCACAAGCAGTGGCTATTCCAGCCATGCAGTTTTCATTGTGAAAATTTACATGGTAGATGACATCCCCTCCACCTTGCTTTAAGATGTCTGACATTGTACTCCTGTTCTTGGACCCTCCTCGTCTTCCTCATACGCCTCTCCCGCGCTGTTCCGGTAGGTTTGCTCGTTGGGATCAAAGTCCTCCAGGTCCACCTGATCCATGTCGTCTGTGACCATCACATCTTCCCGGGAAGGAAGCAGAGCTTCCAGCAGAGACAGCTTCTCCCTTGGGAGCCAGTAGTGCTCTGGAAACTGGACCTACAATTGCACAGGGTTTTTTTTTTTAGCGAGCAGTTACCACCCCTGGTGCAAACAAGAGCGTCGTGGCTACAGCTGAGTATTAAACTTACCAAGAATTGTATAATTAGGCTGCCTTTGTCCATTGGGGATTTGTAGACGGGCATCCCTTCGTTGTAGATACACTTGAGGTCACCGTGTTTGATCACCTCACCTACAGGGAGGCAGGAGTTGTGAGTGAGCTCGTGTGGCGTGACAGGCCCTTCACGACCCCGCGCAGCAGGGCTGTGACAGGCAGTGTTCTCACAGCCCCTCAGGGACAGTCCACGCAGTTCACAGGACTGAAAAGCACTAAAGCCAAGCATTTGGGCAGTTTGCTCTACTGTAAGAGCAATCAGCTTTTCTTGGCACAGCCTTCAAGCTGAATGAACAGATAATTCAGCAGAATTTAAGATTCTCGCCCCTAGAATTTTCCTGGCTATTCACCAGCTGAGGCTGAGCTTTATTAAGCAGCATTTGACAGCTTTAGCTGTAACTCTGCATGTTTTAGAAGGAGTGACAAGAATGACAAAGAGCCAACTAAAAGAAATTACTGCCCAGTGTAGTTTGAATCTGTCACATTATCTGGTTAGAAAAAACCCCCAAACAAACACAACGATGTCCCCAAAAAACTCCAGTCCAGACATGATGAAACAGGCAAGCAGTTGATACAGCTTATATACAGAATGAGAACCCTTAAGACCTACCTGGCCTAGATGTGATGACGAGAACTCTGTTATCCAGAGTTTCAATGGTCTTTTTGAAACCACATAAAGCCTCTGAGAGCTGAATTCTCATTTTTGTGATTAAGTCATGTCCTCGTCTCTGAAAGACACTGTGATCCTTTTGATCAAGCACAATGATAACATCACCGGGCTCCAAATCAGGTTCCTGGTCACCTTCTCCATGGAACACTATCTTCTGACCATCTTTCATACCTGGGGAAGAGAAACCCATTTATTCTCAGCAGAACTGACCGTAGGCTGAGATCAGGGACACGGCACAAGTGCACAGTCCTTACCTTTATCAACATGGACTTCTATGATCTTTTTCTCCCTCACCACCTTACAGCCATTGCAGTTGTCACACCTGTCCTTGGGGTTTATTCTCTCCCCTTGGCCTTTGCATTCTGGACACACGGTTTGGATTTGCTGTACCATGCCAGGTCCGATCTGCTGCACTATGACTTGCATTCCTCTTCCTTTGCACACAGGACATTTTTCTACTGCCCCTCTCTTTCCACCATAACCTTGGACAAAAGAGTTGGATTGGATCTCAGTCTCGGGAACAGTTACTCTGCAGCAGTCAGGCTGGAACCCACTGACTGCAAGAGCATCTTTAGGGTAACTTAAGAGTGGTTCAGTAACGAAATGTAGTTGCGGTCACCAAAAACATGCCCCACAAGCTGGAAGCTTCCCCAAGCTAAATACTTGTACAGCTTATTGTATTAGCCTCTGCCCCACCTCCCAGGAAATCCTGGTTTCCAAGGAACTACCAGCACACCGAATTCAAGATCCAGACATTCCAGTAATAACTGGAAAAGAATCTGCTTGCTAAATATTTAACAGAGTACTAAGTTACAAGACCTTATTAAGATTTACCTCAAAGGAGACCAGTCATTCTGGATACTTAGTAACTGTAAAGTGAGTTGCATAACACAAGCTAGACTCCTACCCACAGCAATTAGAAAAGGTTTTACAGAGCAGACATTCACATTCAAGTTCAGGAGGAAGAGCCTTTTAATTTAGGTACCCCTAACTATAACTCAGTGAGTTTTGGTCTGCCATTAGAACAATCACTTCATCCCACTGTGTTTGAGAGGCATCATAAGCATCAATAAGAACTAAATAACCTGGCAGACCCTTAGGGAGGAGAGGGGAGAAGAAAAAGGAGAGGGGAAAGTAAGAAAACCTCCACACTTTGTTCTCAGCCCCAGACAATTCCAACACACCAAAAAAATCCCTTGAAGTAAGAAGGGTTTGAAACCACTACTTGGTGGGTTTTTTTTTTTACCTTCACACTTTGCACAAATAACATTCTTTTGCAGTGCCAGTTTCCTTGTAATACCATTATATAAGTCTTCAAGAGAGACACCTAACTGGTGCACAACATTTTTGCCTTTAAAAAAAACAAAAGGGAAAGGTTAATACTTGTTCAGCTGTTGTGAAGACAAATGTTCATGCACAGTCTCACTGAAGAAATGCAAACTTCAGTCCAAACTCTGAACATAGCTCAGCCCCCTTAAAAGCAAGTGCAGTTCCATCAGCTTCCACTAAGCTGCACCCATTTATGTCCAAACATAAAAGTTGAGCTGTAATTAAGCAAAGCATCATTAAAGCCACCCTATCCCTGCCCTTACTCCTAGTTTTATAAGCTTAACTGAAACAGCAAGATGCAAGGACACTACCAGCTTCAGATCTGTGAATTCAGAAGTTGCTGTTATGCCTACCTATGAATTTCCATGCCACTTCATAGCATAATTTCAATGATTTTACAGCAAGTCACTACTTGCTCCTTCAACAGGCACTGGGCATGGAAAAGACAAAAATCATACTGTGCTTTTGGTAGCACACAGTTTCACAGTATTTCTCCCAAATGTTTTCATGAGATTTAACGTTAATGAAGTTTAAGTTGATGGTGTCCTTTGAAGCAAGTTGCCCAAAGCATATGAGCAAGTGAGGCACAGATCTGGAAAAAAGTAACTTAGAACAGGTTTAATTCAACTGCTGACCTCATAATATTTCCCCCTCCCCTACAGACTACCCACACCCCCTTTAACAAAAACCAAACAGAACTTAGCAGAAAGATTGCTATGGCTAAGTTAAGTTATCTACTGTATTAGAATCTTAATGCTAGAGTAACTAGAAAAAAATCATAGTTTACTTATTCTATTGTTGCAACAAGTCATATCCACACTATGTGCACTTAGCAGAACAGCAGTACCACAGCACGGTGTTTTATGCTGAAGTGCATGGTTAGAGTTTCTAGAACTTGTTTAGAACTGAGTACCTCTTCTCTCTCTATTCATTCGGCCTCCACCACCAAAGAACATGTCAAAGATGTCCATGGGTGAAGAGAAGCTGCCGCCACTCAGGCCTCCTTCTTTAATAGCCTGCTCCCCACCCTGGTCATAGAGGTCCCTTTTCTTTGGGTCCGACAGAACTTCATATGCCTGGGATATAAGTTTAAACTAAAAAGAAAAAAGAAGCTCTGAACAGCTATGACCAAGAGGAAAAGTAACCCTCTCATATGCAACTCCACCTTCAGATCGAGCCCCTACAGCCCCCTCCTGCAGCATTTGTGTGTTTCCAACACGCAACTCCTACAAGGGTCCACTTTTGTGCAGGAAAACCACCCGTTTTTCTCCCTCTCCCCCCTCCTCCCATATATTAAGTGGGCTTTATTCAGAGTCACATCCAACTTACAAGCACATGCAGACTACACCTGGATGGCTGTGGTAGTTGTAACCACCACTAGAAAGCTCTAATAAATCCATTTAGAGGGACACGGTGCTGTCCCCCGAGTCTTGCAGGTCCGCAGCTGCTCACGGCCCTGGTGCCAGTCAGCCCTGAGCTACCCAGGGATCCTCCAGGCCTGCTGAGCTGGTACATCCAGCTACAACTGAACAGGGATTGATGTGACCACACACCGGGGCTGCTTACTCATCACCAACACGAGGACTTAGATACCAATCAAAACACCCACTGTATCAAAACAATCAAGGATTTTTTTTAATAGCCATAAAGAATTTCCTATTACTAAGATTACCAGCTCAATTTTTAAACATAATTTTCTATTACTGAACTGCTACTCCCATTTAAAACTTGATTTGCTTATGATCAGGTAAAGTGGTGTAAGCAAAAAAAAAAAAAAAGGCATGCCAAGAATAAAAGCAGAAAAGGTTACCTTTGACTACTGTTTAACTTGAGTTCTGTAAATTAGTATACTAGAGACATAAATCTATTCCTATGTTAAGGTATTATTAGACCAGCTTTTAGATAAACAATCCCATTCACGGTTGTCCATAGTTCTCAGATGGTGGTACCCATTTACACTCATGGCCAACACGTGGAGCTGAGAGGGTCTGTGCTGAGAGCGTGTTTTTGTTGTACACAATCCACCCATGTGCAGCCCAGCGATCCCCTGGGGATGGTTATTACCTTGTACATCAGCATTAGCATCTTCCCCTGAGGAAAAGCCCTCCTGTCCAGGGACACAAACCCACCCAGCACAGCAGTGCTGGCAACTGGACCCACCACCGGCCTGTGTAACAGCACGGCGGCCACTGGGACACTAAAAACCCTTCCAGCTTTGCCTCTCTTAACCCGCATCTCTGACGCTGATCTCCTGCAACCACGGGGACACTGGGAGGAACCACGTCCAAAAAGAGGAATTCCCGCACGGGCCTGGCAGGCCTGTTAGAGACCTGGGAGCGGGGGAGCCTCCATGTAGTGGTGCAGGGAGGGCAAAGCAGCATTTAAACTACAACTACGGGCCCGCTGGATGGAACAACGCCCGCCCTGCGGGGGCGCAAGCCCTCCTGCGGCCTAAGAGGCCCGGCCCGACCCCGGCCCTGCCCCTCGCAGGGGCCGCCGCAGCCGCCAGGAGCGGCCGCCTCAGGGCGGGC
>VXAY01003413.1:360042-417073 GCA_013399855.1 Oxyruncus cristatus
CGCGCCCTTTATACGGGCCCCGGCCGAATCTTCTGGAATGACGCCGCGCGTGACGTCACGGCTGGAACGGTCTGGAACGGCCGCGCGTGACGTCACCGGCGGCGCGCGCCGGGGAGGAGCCGCGGGCCGGGCGCGGGGCCGAGTGTGGGGCTCGGCGTCCGTCCGAGCCTGGGGCTGGGCTGTGGGGTTGACCGGAGATTTTACAGCCCTAATGCCGCAGCCTGTACAGCTGAGCTGACGGGGGACGGGCCTGGCTTTCCCACAGCGCTGTTAACACACAGACCTGTACGCGGGCATTGGAGTTTGCCCCTCAGTATGAGCTGCAAACTAACATCCAGGCTAACGTGATAATGCAGGCCTGTTCTTACCGCTTCCTTTATACGTATATACACATTGAAAATTTATATTTCGCTGTGTATATGTAGTGAAAATTTCAACATCATAAATGTGTTAAACAGAGGCTTTACATAGGCTTTTCACTAGGGTTAAAATGTGACTGTGGAATTCGAAATACATTTTTAAAAAACTCGTATTTTATATGTTTGTATTGTAGAAACAATTCTTTCTGCCTAGGCCGGAAATGTTCCATCTGTGTCAGCTTTAGAGACCTGAAATCAGGCGGGCTGAGGGGGCTCATCCTGAGGGAGGGACGTGCTGGGGCTGCTCCCGCAGACCCCGAGGGCCTGAGGGGCCATTTCATGACAGCCACCTCAGCTGGGGCACCTTCCCTCCCTTCCCTGTGGAATCCATTAATTCCCGTCAGGGAGAACCTGGTGAGCACCCTGGTACGAACTGCCCCGCTCTGGGCACCGGGTGCTGGCTGGGCATCAGATCCGGTTAATTGATAGGTTGTGTCCCTGATGCCTTGTTCCTCAGGATTTCGGGCCTTTTAAGTTAATTGGGCTGCGCCCCTGCTCTGTATCTGTTTGTTACTTACCTGTTCCTCAAGCCGGCCTGCCGAGAGCGGGCTCAGAAGCTGGGGTAGTTTTCTTCTTTCTCCAGGCAACCACAGGTCCCCAGTTAATTATTTACTGCTCAAGGAAAAGGAGGTAACTGGTGCTGGTGTGGGACCTGAGCAAAAGCGCGTTTTTGTAGACGATGGCAACTTAATGCTGAGAAATCTCAAGTAAAAAATACAGAAAAGCTGTATGAACTGAGAACAGATTTTGTTTGAACTTGAGTTGAGTAGAAATGCTTACAAGCAGCTTTTTTTTTATTCCAGGAAACAGCTTTTCATTCCTGGGAACAGTTTTTTAAAAGCCAGAGCATCTCCCCTGGTGACAACCCAAAAGTTGCAGTGCCCTGCCCTGCCAACCCCAGCACAGGTTAGGAGTCAGGAGGACTGGGAAGCAGAGCCCTCCTGTGTTGTCTAACAGTGGGAAATGGAGAAAAAGAAAACGGGGGAAAAAAAGCAATGTGGGGTCCGCATGAAAATTTGCCATCATTTAAAGCTCTGGTGCCGTTATAATGAACTTCCTACTGTATTTCAGGTAAGTGCTGTTGGAAGATTGAATTAATGCAACCTGCTTGTATTAAACGTGTAAACGTACTGACGAAGGGGGAGCTAATTACAGGAAAACAACCCAAAATATCAGTGAAAGGAACAGTTCAAAACCACAAGAAAGAAATCAGTGTGGGTAACTATTATTTTCTCTAGGCATAAATATCAGCAGCTGAACATGTAAATCTGTGGTTTGCAATTGTGAAATTATAGTGACAAGTAAATACAGAAATTATTTTCTAAAATAACTATGGTAGGTTACTCTGCAAACTTGTCAACTGAGAATGATATATCCCTTCTTTAAGGGAAAAAGGTTTATTCTAGTGATGGTCTTCACCTTAAATTCACCATAATCCTGTGGTCCTGAACATAATATTTCTGTTTAAGAAGAAATGATAAATCTGATAGCAGCTTTGCAGTAGCTGAATGTTTCAGCAGATGAGAAGCTTTCAGAGCACGTATTGAATTTTAGAGCTCAATTTATAACATGTTGTAAAAAGACAATATATAATTTCTGTGAGTAGAAATCGTTGCGTAGGTGTGTGTGGATATTGGTAAATAGAATAAGAACTCAGACTAGTGGGTGGTTTCTTGCTGTTAACATTTGTTACTAATAGTAACAGCCAAAAACTTGGCTTAAGGGCATTGAACCTCCTGCTTCGTTTACTTTCATTTTGTTAGAGAGAGCTATCAGGTTACATTGTCTTTAAAATTCAGTATTTGTTTTCTCCACCTTTGGTTCCAGGTGATACAACTAAAGTCCTTATTTATTCAAAGGATTAGTGGGAAAAGTAGCAAGGGTTGGTGTTTTGGATTAGAAAAACAGGAGAGAGAGCAGTCCGTGGGTATTCTTGGCATCATCCTGTGCCTTTACAATGCAGACGTATTTCTCAGCAATTACAGTGCTGGTTCCTTTGTTCAACCAACCTGGTGATCAAGGGTGTCTGTACCCAATTCTGTCTCTTTTGCTACGCACTTTGCCTCCTTAAGTCTGTGGTTGTTAACCAGCAGTTGCTTACCCACTTTTCGGACGAACAGCTAATTTCTTTCACTCCTCTTTCCCTTTCTTTCTCACCTGCCACGGGTAACATGAATCACCTTGTCAGTTTTTACTTGCCCGGTGTCAAATTCGTGTGTAGGTGTAAGCAGGACAACAAGCAGAGAATTTCTGTTCTCTGCAAGGAGGCAGGACTGGACTGGGAAAGGGCAATAATTAGATCTGCTGCCCGTTTAATTTAATTGGTTCTGAAATAGGTTCTGTTTGCACAGAGCAAGAGTTAAGCCGCTCCCTCCCCACCGACCTTGGGAGCATGCAGCATCTTTATGTGCTACAAGAATTTTGCGTTCATCTTTTAATCCCTGCTATATCGAACGCTCCTAAAATTTACTTGGTTGCATCTCTGGTCTTTTGTCTGGCCATATTACCATTCCTCCTTATTGTTGAAAGCAGCATCCTGGAGACACAGGTAAGAGGACAATCTGCTGAATCGCAGCTTCTTGCAGCCCCCTTGATTTTCTTATCGAAGTACCAAGAATAACTTTTTATTACAAACACAAAAAAAAAAATCCAGAAATCTGAGGGCTGGAAACTTGTGTCTGTTTTCAGGCACGCTAAATTTGCATAAAGAGCTTCAGTGGTTCCTCACCAAGGTGAAATTAGAATCACAGCAGACTTTCCTCAGTGTTGAGCTGGATTCTTTCAAGCCTTCCAAGCTGAACGGGTATCACAATTTCTACAAAGCTGTAAAGGAAAACACTCTGTGAATAATATTTTTAACCTATCATATTTAGTCTTATTGAAAATATACTTCGAGAAGTCAAGGATAACGGTTCCATGTAATGACCCTTTAAAAGTACTGGGCCCACAATTAATATCTGAAAGGGATGTTTTACACAGACATTTCTTGGGAAAATCGTTTTGCTATACATGGAGAGTGAAAGGTCTGTATCTGCAATAAAATTTAAATGATGGCATTTGTTTTGAGCTATTTCAGGGCAGTGTATAGTAAGCGAGTAGCATCTTTAGAGGATTTTTCTCAGGCAACTTTAATTAAAATGTGCATCAATCTGTAGCAATAAATTTTAATTGCTAGTAATGCAGAAAGAGTTAGAAAGACCTGTTTTCATAATACAATTTTTATTGGTCAGAGGCTAGGCATCTCTAGGTGGTCTGGGCCTGTAGAAAATTTGACTGCAAATATGGCAGGAGAAAGGAACGCCTATAGGTAAATGTGAAAATGCAGCTACTTAAGTTGAGTCTAAACCAACCTTTTCCTCAGAAAGAAGGAACAAAGTTGTTGCTGGATGTGCCTGCGCTCAGACCAACTGTTGTTTTAACCTGATAGGATGTTCTGCCTCTCTCCAGTTGCTCGGAAACAGCTGCCTCTTTCTCCAGATGTGCATTTTCAGCCACTTTCCCCCCCTTCCCCAGAACTCTCTTCCTTAGTTAGTACAAATTGGTAGTTACAGGCAAATCTGAGATATTTTTTACTGTCAGTCAGACTATGGAAGCTTTGCACAAAGTAATGTCTTTTCCTCTGTATTTCTGTGGAACAATTCCCCAGAAAGCAGAAGACGTTGTTCAGAAAAGCCAAATGAAAATCCCGTTGCTGTGGTGCGGTCAGTGAGAGAAAACATTTTTACAGGGAGGTTGCAGTGTGGAAACTTTGTGAAATATTAATACATGCAGCTGGCTGTGCTTGTGGGTAGCAAAGAGTTTTGTGGGATAAACTGCTACACCTGATGAAGTGGGGTAAGACTTGGTTTTGCCTCTCGATGCTGATTTCAGCATGGATTAATTCTCTATAGTTCTGTATGTGTAGGGAGACACAGGTAGGGGTAAAAATCCTCCTGCCTCTGATCTGAATTAGGAATGAATTAGTATCAAAAACATACATGAGTTTAAAAAGATGTTGCTTGCCTGGAGCTTTTCATTAGGGACTCTGCCCTCAGCATCACGTCCTTGGCCCAAGGTAGTGTAAATTGGTTGATCTTTAAGGTTTGTGTCGAGGCTCACTTGTTTAGTAAGACTTAGATGGAGGCTTTGCCCCAGTAATGTTTGAAGATATGTTTGGATTTAGACATTTACATAACCCCTGAGACTTACTCACAGTAACTGTGGAGTTAATTTTGTTTTTATTTTAGCGAAAATGTTTTAGAGGCCGAATCGAACCCCTAATTTTCTGAGAAACTGAGAAAAAGAAAGCTCTGTGAATGTATTGTGCGTGAAAGCTGTAAATAATCACAGTAAATGCAGTTAAGAGCCTTTGAGGAACATAGCAGGCTGAGGGCTGCAATTAGTAGCAAGCTGAAAAGCTGCCAGGTTCTGAGAGAACTGATTGAAAATAATGAAAAAAAAAAAGGTTAGAAGTGGTGCCATTTTGTAAAGAAATGTAACAAAGCCTTTGAAACAGGAAAGGTAAAGGTTGTATAGATGTTTTGCTGATGGTTGTTGAGGGGTGAGGGGTTTCGTTTTTTAGACTCAGTGCTGGCAGACTGGAATAACAACAGGGCTACCAGTTTAATATCATGATATCTTGTTTGTACCAAAAAGTATTGCTTTACACAAAGATATTTGTTACCAGTTACATGACTTAAAAAAAAAAAAGTGTGTGTGTGTGGGGGGCTATCACCACGGTTGCTTACAATAATTAGGATGGACAGCAAGGAGCATCCAGAATTAGGAAACTCCTCCATGTATTTTAAAGAAATACAGGTTTTATGGTGAAACATCGACATTCCCATTCTTGCCCCCCAGGTGAATAGCTGGGGGAGTGCAGAGCTCGGGGAGTGTCGTGTTGCTGTAGTTGCCTTTGTGAATTAAACCTGAAACATCCCGTCCCAGCCACGCTCCACCCACGCTGACCCTGCTAACAACATGGCTTTGTTCGGGCCTCTCCCGTGTTTCTGTTTGGGATCTTGTGACAGTGCGAGTTTGTGGTGACGGTGTCTTCAACGCTCAGGTATCAGTCGCAAATTTGTGAGAGAGAGCGACAGTAATTGCAGAGCGGAGGATTTGAACAGTGCGGGAGCTCTTCTGGGCCTTCCCAGCTTCCTGTGCCAGTCAGTGCCCAGAAATCTTTACCTGTGCCTGCAAAAAGCAGCCCAGCCCAGCCCAAAAATTCAGCTCGTGTGCAGGTAGGTCTGGGCAAAAAGGAAAAGGATCGCAGCATCGCGTGAGCTGCAGCATGGAAAGATTATTTAAGATGACGGCACTTCCTACTGACTTCTACACGAGTTGCCAGCCTCATTTGGTAGGATTTATTTCTTGAAGCTTGAAGGGTGCCCAGAAATGTACCAGAACTACCGAGGCAGATTTTGTATAGAACTGTTTCTTACAGCTTGAGCCTATTGTTCGACTGACGGGAGTGTTTGTAGCTGAGAACTGCAGGAAACCTACAGTTTGTCACAGCCTGTTACAGTCACATGATACAGAGTCCAAAAGCAACTCTTCTCCACCAGTTCCCCCCAGTAAATCCCCCTTGCTTCACCACCTGCCAGCCCTGCAACTGCCCTTGTTATGGGGGAAGTGATTTATTGTTGAGGAATCCTTGATTGTGTCAAAATACCAACAGTAACTTCAAGGAAGATCACAGGAAAATCAAGATAAAACAAAAAAATCTTTCCTAAACACAGAGCGAATAGAAGACGTGTATATTTGAGGTTTTCTGTTGATTTGCTGGAAGTCCAAGCTTTATCCATCAGACCAGCTTATTACCTGCCCACTCAACACCCAACATGCAAACCAAGCAAGGTAATGAGCAGTTGTCCAATTGAATTTCTTCATATAGCATGTAAAACATTTTAGATTATCAGAAGAATGAAGAAATTACTTTTCTTGCAACAGTTTTCTTTATTATATTACTGCAAAGTTGGTTGCAAGCCCAAGGAAGATACCTGGAAGCTTCCTGCAAAGAATTATTGGAACAAAGTCAGAACTTGGAGAATTATCCCAAATTGAAGGAATTAAATCAATCCTGACAAAAATGAATTTTTTCTGCATTAGATGACAGGTTTTTACCATTGAAATATCCCCTGCTCTGTGTTTGGGTATTTTCAAAGCAAGTTTCTGGTGTGAGAATAGACCCCTCAGATCTCACTGAAAAGTTCTCTTTCTTTTCACTACAAACTGCATTGTCTACAGTCACACATTTGGATGTGGTGTAAGATACTCCGGAATAAAATCCACACCTTGGTGTACAGTTAATGTTTTCTAGTCTTAGATACCCCTAATCACTGTGGCTTCGTTTGTACTGCGAATTAAACGTCCCAGTTGGTGTTCTCTGGCTCTGAGGGCTATGGCACAGCAGGGCTCACATCCCTCTCGCTCTCCAGACAGGGTAACCATTGACACCATCTCCAGTGACAGCCCCTGGCCTGGGAAATTCCAATTATCCCCTGGCTCAGGGAAATTCCACGGCACCCAGACCAAACCAGCCCGGGGAAGGGGCTCACGGTGGGTGGCTGAGCCGTTCTCTGGATCTTGTTTTGTTGACTAGTACAGAAGTGGCCTAAGTAGCTGAACTAGACTTTCTTACACCCTGAGCAGTAATTTGTTCAGTCATGTGTAGAAAATTCCGCATTGCAGGACAGGCCTGGCCTGGTGAAGCCGAGGAAGTGCTGGTGTAGTTGTGATGCTGGAGGAGGGGCTTGGCTGTTGCAGTGCTGGGCTTCATAGGTATAATTGACTTGAGGGCATTTCCTAATGTAATTAATCTGCATTTTCCTTAAGAAAATAGCTTCACTGGATGTCCTTTTTCGAAACTGGAGTTAATACATTTAGAATTGCTTCAACCTCTGTGAACGAAGTTGTTGGAAATCTTGGCAAAAGAAAAGATTTGCATCTTAAAGCGTTGTAGACTCATTAAAATTCTTCTCATGGATAATTAAAGAAAACTGAATTAAAAGGAAAGTTTAACAGTAAGCAGCTCACAGGCACTGCGACATTTCAAGCATGTTAAAATCAGAAAGAAACAGCTTTTGTGGCAGCAGTCTCCTCCTCTTGTGTTACGTGTTGGTTTTTTTAACAAATAACCAATTACTGTTGGTTTCTTCAGTTGTCCAAGTAGTTTATTTCTGCCTGACCCGCACAGTCCTTTAGCATATTTGTGCCCGGCCTCAGAGGGTTTGTCAGGATGCCTAACAGTGGAGAGACTCTCACCAAACAGCCACAGGAGGGAAATGCAGGGAACATTTCAGGAAGCCATGAAAATGGGTAAAGTAGCTCGAGCATTTATTTTAACTAACTCATCTGCCAATTTTTCACAACTTAAGTTAGTCAGAACTTTGCCTAATGGTGTCTCTAGTGCAGAAGAAGGTGCATCCTTTGAGGCTGGAATGAGAGGAAATTGTAATGAAGGGTCTAAATGGGTTTATTCTCCTGTGCTAACTTCTACTGTGACCTTAAACCGAACAGCATCTTTCAGTAAGGGCTATGTTGCTTGTATCCTTTGGGCATGTATCTGACTGGATGGTGTTTGTTTTGCAGCACAGAGGCTCTTTAACCCCAGGGTGGGCTCAGCAGGGGTTTGTGTCCAGCAGTTCTGACAGGTGTATTCAGCTCCTGGGGCTCAGCTGCTCGCAGCAAAAATGTGGAAGAGTGGCTGAAAATATTGGTCAGGTTGTAGAGTCTTCAGATGCAGAGTATTCTGTGGTCAATGGCTTTTCTACCATGAGCTGAGATTACAGGCGCTCTCAAATACCAGGGAACAGCCAAGTCCAGGGAGTCAGGAATAAAAAGCCTACATTCCGTGCTCCTGTGCCATCCCTTCGTGTGTCTCTGACGGTAAGAGGGGCACTGAAGACTCGGCAAGTTCAGAAGTGGTTGCTCTGCACGTCTTACAATGCACATCATCCACTTGGAATGGACTTTAAAAAACACCCTACCTGCAGCTCTGGAGGTAGGTCTCTTCCCCTCTGGATTTGGGGGACTAATCCTTAGGTGATAACGGATCCTTGTGATAGACCATCTCCATCGCCAAAAAGGCAACAGAACTTATCCAGGTAACCCTTACACTCTCTTCTTAGAGAACTGAATTTTAGAACAGTTTATTTTAATGTTTTTGTTATCTTTTACACGTGAGATAATCCTACTGGCTGCTGTCTCCTTTCTGTCCTAGGCAGCACAAAAGGAAGACGTTCTTGTTCCTGTTGCTCTGGAATGGTGTCTCCTGTTAGAGGGAGCTGCCAATCTCCAGAGTTTCTGGAAATACTTACTTTTAAAAATAGAACAAGACATCTCACGGGAAATATTTTACCTTCTGGTTGTTGGAAGTTTGTCAGGATTGCTAAGTACTAATTATTATTCACTCCCGGAGACTGAACTGTTGTGTGATACTTAGTCTTCTGTTAAGTTAAATATAACTTCCCATTTGTTTAGGCAACAACTTGCATGTTATGTCTCTTGGAAGATTTGCTTGGCCCCTTCGGGTAAAGGGTTGTTGGGATCATTTCTATCATAATGGTTTCTTCTGTTCTGGGCTTTGTAATCCTGTATAAGAATCATAAGGAACAATCCAAAGACTTAAGGTTTCCAGAATAGGAATAAGTTAAGAAATCTTTGAAAATTTTTGAAGGTGTTAGTGTTGCTTCTGGAATCTTAATGCAGTTAATACTGGAATTATCATTTTCTGTTTAATCTGTCCAAAGACCATAAACCACTATTTCACCTGTGATCAATGTAGACATATGTACCCTCTGACTCATGAAAGTTAGGATTTTGCTGAATCAGTAGTAATGCCTCTATTTTAGTCCACACGTGCTTCTATTTGTGACATGCTTAAACCAAAAAAGAAGAGTTTCTGTTTGCTTTGCTAAAGAAAAAAAGCGAGAGGAGAATTTAAAAATATGCAGTGGTTTGCATTCACTGCAAACAGGAAATTTAAGCTTCCTCTATTAGAAAGACGTTTAGCATTTGTTTTTGAATTTCTAGCAGAAGAATATCACAGACACTAGAACTCCAAATACTTGTGGTGTATTCCAAGCCCTTGGCATAAAACTTCCGTGCTATTTTTTGGAAGAAGTCTGGGCCTGTTGTCCTGGTAAATAGTGGTGTTTACCTGGTGTGGTTTGAAGTGAGGGAGCAAACTCAGATATCCTTTCTTGTGTGCTGGAAGCAGGATCCCAGGTAGAAAGGACTAGACAGAGAGAACAAAATCCTAAAAAACTGGAAAGAGTTAAAAAATACCTTTTATGAGGCTGAAATTGAATTGGTGTGACCTAAAAAACGAGGAAGAGATGAACTAATGAGTTCTGCGACCTCACTGTGCTGCACTCCCTGCAAACAGCCAGGCAGAGGCAGCTACTGGAAGATTTCTGCTCCAGGTCTGGGTTTTTGCTGTGCAGGGGAGAACAGAGCCAGAAAATCCATCCCAAGGTCAGGGAAGGGTTGTAGTACGCTCCCAACTGCTGAATAGAGCCTTTTTGGGGAGAATAAAAAAGGCTGGGCTTATTGTTCTTTTCTTCCTATTCAGCCACATAGTTCCCAGCTATCCATAAAACTGGTCTGTCACCAAAATAACTGACCTGATTTTTGAGGATATTTATTCTTAACAGGGGGAAAAAAAAATATTTTAGTTCTATTTTCTGCAAGTAAGGATGTTCTCCTAGAAGGTGTGCGCTCACACCTCAGGTCTCAGCTGCTAACTTTATCTCTTACTACTTTGTTCTTTATTAAGCATTTGTTTTGCTTTTAAATGCACCTTTGGGAGAGAAGTTGTCTGAGTAATTTGAGAAAGACTGGCTTCTTGTGCACTGTGCGAAGCAAACTGGTTGTGGAATCAGCTGACCCCTTTTGCAAGAGTAGGAACATATCTGGGCTGATCCGTGGCCCCCTTTTTAAGTCTCATAAGGGCATGAAAACCAATTAGCAGCTAAATCTAACCTGTTCTTCGAGGGCAAAGGGAAATTTTAAATAGAATTAATAAGGAGTGTATTATAGTATTGCCCTCGTTTGAATAGAGGAGTAATTAGTAAATAAGACAACCAGCCATCATAGACAGCAATGTCCTTCTGTCCACGAGGAGCTCCTGTGACTCTCTTCTTTATTCCTTCTGATAGGAAGAATTTAAGTGTGATGGAGGGTTTAGAGAACTAATGTTGTGTGTCATTACTGTGGGTTTTTTTCCCTTATGCTGTAAAAAAATGAGAAAACACCTTCAGAATGTCTTTGGTCACAACTGACAGCTCCTCAGAGTCTGGAGGTGCAGTATTTGCTACTTGGCCGTTTCTATGGAGCTGCTGAGCTGTCAAAGCTGCAGTGCTGTGTTGATCCAAGTCAAAATGACTTTATTGCCTTTGTCTAGAGCTCTAGGACAGATCTGTGATTCTAAATTTATTGTCTTGGGCTCACTCCTGCAATCTACCCCCAGAGCTCTGTTTTAAAATATTGGATTTGGCTCTTGCTGGATGCAGGGGGAATGGGGAAAGGGTTTCTCATGAATGGGATCCAGATGAAGATATTTGGTTTCTGAAGTTTCTAGGCAAAGTGCCAGAATCATTACAGCTTTCAGAGGTACCCATAGGTAATTCAAGCCGTTGCTTTTTGCTGCCAGAAGAGTTGTCAGATGAATACTTAATGATTCCATCTTGAATTCAAATGCCACAATGAGCTGTTGAAAATGTCTAACACCCAATGAAAAGTTCTTAAGAATGTGCAGATGTAGACTCAAAACACTCCCCAAAGCAGCTCTGATGCAGAGTAAGGCTGGTGGAATGCATGGAGCTGGCTTGTCCTGGGGAACACGGAACAAAAGCAGAGGGAGTGGGAATTTCTCATTGTTGGAACAGAGATAAATATTTAGGCCACTTGTCACCAAGAATGAAACACTCAAATATACACACTGATTGGAAGAAGGATGTTTTATCCTCCACTTTATTGTGGGTTACTTAAATAATCAAACAACCAAACTGTAGGATTTTAGAGGAGGAACTCACCAAGTGCTTCCTCGGGGAAAGCAAGCGGTGAAAGATTAAAACAAAATTTATGGAAAAGTGCTGTCTTGGGAAAATGTGTATTTTCCACTTCAGCCTATTATTTTTGTTTATTAAATCAGATTAATAGTTAGGAAAGCCAGTTCCACAAAAGTGTTTGAGAAAGGAAGTCCTTGTGCCAATGGGGCTCTGCACACGGTGCTGCCTGAGATAAACACCTGTGCCTTACAAAATACTTCTTTGGGCAAGGCAAGCAGAGAAAGGAGTTTAATCATGAGGTGGAGACTGTGTTGTAAGAAGTCTGAAGTAATGGTGCTGCCACATGGCTGAGCCTGGTGCAGGGGGAGCCTGGAAGGGATGCGCTCGGAGGGACAGCGAAGCAGAGGAAGGAGCTGTAGAACTCTGGATAGTCACAGTGAGGGCAAAACACACCTGAGCCTTCCTGAGAGCCACTGGAGGCAGGGCTGTGAGAGCACTCCCAGGAGCAGCTGAATGGGATTGCCCTTTGGAAAAAGCATGGAAGCAACAGGGAAATTGTGTGCACTCAGCAGACACTGCTACTGAGCACTGCCCCATTGTTGGCCTTGTGCTTTGTTGCAGACAATCTGAATTAATTTGAAGGGTCAAAAGCTCAAAAATCATGGAATGGTTTTATGATAAAAGTTTTGGAAGTTAAGTGGGCCAGAACTGCAGTGACATGGTGAGCCAGAGCCTTGCACCTTGAACACACCGTTCTTCTAAAATTAGGCCTCACATAAACCTCAGCTTCCCTGATAATGTATACTGTGAATGCAGAATCTTCTCCGGTGAATATGCCTCATACATGAAACCATTAAAAATAACTAATTAAGAACAATATTTTCAGTATATGGTGAGCTCACACATGTGGTACGACAGTATCCAGGAGCAAGGCGGGAGTGGAGAAGCTGCGTAATGGGAGAAACCTCTGCACAGAAATACCAAGGGAGGGAGGAGGAGATGGTATCTTCGTCTTGAATCCCGCAGCAGAGGTCTGGGAGCTGAGAATGTGGCTTCTGGGTGAATGCTTAGTCTGAGCTACTGACTGGTTCAGTTGCCAAAAAATGTTTAAGTATTTGCGAGCAGCTGTGAATGTGATTTCCGGACTTAAAAGTATTTGACTTGCTATATGTGTGTGAAGGGTTATAAGGAAATATGCTGCAGTCTAAAGGATAATATACCTTTACCTGGATAATATAGTAACAACTTACACATATAGCTATTTGATGAATGGCGTATTTTTGCAAGTTCATAGAAAGTTGGTTGATTTTTTAAATTTTTTAATAACCCCTGTAGAGAGGCAGCTGGTGAAAACTTAACACTCACAATGTTACAGGAGTTGAACAAGAGTGATAAAGAATGGGAATACAAACAGAATATGGGATGTCTTTTGCTTGCCACCATTCATAACCTGTTTAATGAACAGCTTCCCTTCAAATCTCATGATAATATGACTACTGCAAAACAGGGTTCATATTGTCTTGGTGCAATTCATGGTATTAGAAATCATTCTACAGAATTAAGGCCAAAATATATCCTACCCTAGAACCCAAATTTCGTGGGTTTTAAATTTGAGAGAAAATATTCTAACCCGATTAAAGAGGACAACAAGTGTATCCTGCAAGTCTTATTCAAGTGACAATTTCTGTAAAACACTTTCTCCATGGAAATCATTGTTTTATTATCATATCAAAGACTGAGGTCATAGATTCTCTTCATTTTTATTGTTGGTGTTTTCACAAAATTTTGCTCTGAGGAAAGAATTCAGATGACAGCAAATATCTGACTGTATGTGACCTGAAGTATGAGTTGTAAGCAGAAATTCTAATTACCAGAAAAGGAAACGTAGAGCTTGTGGAAGGAAAAGGCTAATTCCCTTGAAACAAAACAAAAAAAACTATGGCAATTAGTATCAGAGTAAGTAGTGCCATTAATCACTCAGCATCATTATGGTAACAGAACAAGCAGCTTTTCCAGGGTGTAATTAGCAGAAGAGCATTTTGTCACAGTAAAAGTGAAGAGATTTAGCTGTGGCATTTAGTTTCTGTAGTTACAATAAGAAATGATAGTGTATTCACTGGTTGCTATCAAATACACTTAGATAAAACCAGTAATTGCCATGCCAGCAAATCCAGATGGGATGCTTTGCTCCTGGTGACTCATCCCAGCAGGAAGGACTGTCACTTCCATCAATCATTATTTTACCTCACCCGCACTCTGCTTCCATGGGTTTGCAAAGATAAATGTCACCAGAGCTGTTACAATCATGGAAATACTGAAGGAAAGGAAGCTTTCCCTTGGTTATTCCAGTGTATGGAATTTTCAGGTTCTTGCTTTCCAGGTTGGCCCGATGTGTGGGAACAGCTTCAGTGGGAAGTAGCATCCAGCTGGCATAGGGCAGTGGTGGGAGCTGCAGATGGGTTGTGCTTGGCCCCAAATCCCTGGATAAGCCAGTCAGCCTAAGAATTCCATGCCCCTGTCTCAGGTGAAGGAAGCGTGTTGAATGAGGTCATGTTTGCTGGAATGGTACCTTGAAATTAAATCCCAAATTGCATCAGGAAATGCTGTCATTCAAAACCCACCCCTGCTAATGGAGCTATACAGAAATATGCTTTGTTTTTTTTAGTTCTAGCTGGTCAAGGTTTTGTAACACGATCTCGGTTTGTTCTAATTGACTTGTTCCAGCGACCTCAGCCGTTAAACCCTCCCTGTGTGTGATTTGTGCAGGTTTTTCTGTATTACCTCCGGAACTGTGAACTTCCAACGCAGGAATCAGACGTGGAAAATCCACTTCTCAACTGGTAGCTGGATTTTGGGAAAGGCTGGCCCTGCATTAATAACACTGAATAATTCATGAAGAACCTCGGTCTTAATAAAATATTTAGGAGCCCAAGCCCAGACTTCCAAAGCGTTCCGGCTCTGCTGAGGCACCTCAGCACTGAGCTGTGGTTCTGCAGTACCTTTTCTCCTTGCTGCAGAGTGCTCAGCAAGCTTTGGCCAGGCAGTCCCTCCGAATTCTGCTCACTTCAGTCTTCAACAATTCCAAAGAACCATTTGGAATTGTTGTTCCTTTAAATAAAAATAAACTATGACTCCTGACAGAGGGTAAAAGGAAAGACGTCAAAACCGCATTCTTTCACTCAGAAGGGATGGGATGGTTCTGAATATACACAGAAATTGTTGATGGAAGAGGAAATCTCTTAATTGTACTTCCAGGGCAAAAAAACCCTCACTCTCAAATGGATCCTTAATCCATGGAGGGAGGTAAGAACTACCAGGCATGTGTGTTCCCAGCTGGAATACTCAGGAACACACTGGATGGGTAGAGCTCCTCATACGACTTTTACATGTTGAAATATTTCCAGAGAGAGTCCAGAAATTCAGACTTGGTGGTTGGTTATTTTTCTATAAGGGGAACATAATATAAACTGAACCAGAAGCCTATAACAGCTGAGACTAAAGCAACCAAAAGAGATACTAATCTAGGAAAAGTCACTAATGATGTTTATTAAATTTTGAGTAGCCTCAAAGGAGACTTTTCTGATTCATCACTACAGAGCTGTTTTCTTCTGAAGGCTTTTTGCGGTATTTGTTTTCCTCAAAAGTAATGCTCTTTAGACTAAGACTTTTTTTTGTTTGTTTTGTAAAATAGTAAAAGTTTTCAAGGCTTTATTAATCAGAAGATATTTAAAGGAAAAGATTCCACTGGATTTCTAAACATCAAATGTAGGGGTTTTTTTTAAATAGGAAAAAAATTCAAGAACTATCAAGTGTTTTGAGATGGCAGATAAAACACATGTTTTAAGTAATTTCAGATGTTTTGGTTTGGTTTTATTCCCAAATATCTCTTGCTGGTCTGTCACTCTGTCTTTGCAGTCCCAGTTCATTAAGTCGCCATTTCTCCCCTCCCACAGGCTTACCTTTCAAAATGCAGTATAATCCCCGTCTATATTTAAATTACTCAGGTTCTCATCAACATCCGCCTTCACCAAGCCAGGGCCTATTTTCAGACCCCTTTTTGCTTATCAGACAAGCCCTTTCATGTTCTGTCCCATTCTGCCTGTGAACAAGAGAGGAAATATCCTCACAGGCAAGATTAGTGATGACTCCTCGCTTTCCTTCGGCTGCTTTTGTGACCTGAGACCCGGGAATCCGGGGAGGAGGAGGAGGAGGAAGGGAGGAAATGAGCTGGGATTGTCACTTCTGAGGGGTGAAGAGTTACAAAGTCTGCTAAATTATGGTACAAGGGACCCAGCGTGGTTAAGGCATTTTTGAAACATGATTTCATTGTGAACAACAACAATAAATTCTAGGAGTGTTCCACATAGAAGTGTTTTGCAAGTGTAGCTGTTAATAGGAGATAGGAGATAGTGTCTGATGTGGTGTTTGGTCCTGCTGTTTGTACCTGACACTGCTGGCTAAAAAGTGGCTTTTGAAGTCGTTATTTATTTGAAAGTCGGGAAGGGCATCATTTCAACTTTCTTTTCCTACATTTTGAGTTGGTTTATTACAGTGTGTAGGGGAAGGACTTTCTGAGCTTCACTCAGGACTCTTCTGTTGAGAGGAATGAAGGAAATCCTAACGTGTTCTTGAAATGAAATGAGCTAAATTAAAAAATCTTCATGCTGCTATTCATGAATAATCTGCAGGTCATTGCTGTATGCAGTCAGTCATTTCCAAATGCTTAGTTATTGCTTGGATATTTTGCTCATGTAATTCTTTGCAGTCTTTCACCTTACAGACTTTTTGGGTTGGAATTTGTATTTGTGCTTTAAGCTTGGTCTGTTTAAGCCAGGAAAAGTTAATGTCATCCATGTGTTAATGATAATTTGTGGTGTTGGGGAGGCTTTTGCAAAACTTTATTAGTGTTATTATTATTTTTAAGGACTAAATTGCCTTCTCTTCCTTAAAAAAAACAACCAAAAAACCTCTGACCTCAGAGCTTCAACAGATACCAACAGTGACAACTTCCAAGGCGCTGTGATATCAGTACAGGGGCAGTATGATCAGGGTTAAAACTGGTATTCTTCGTCATGGCCTCTGTGTGGAGGTTCAAAGTTAGTGCCTTCATCTGGTGTATTCCGTGATGTTAAACCCAAAAGTGGGAAATAAGGAGTGTCATCTCGAGAGTGAAGGCATTTCCCTGTTTAACTGGGTTTTAGTAGAGCTTGCAACAGAGTCAAAAGGTTCTTGGTACCTCTGAGCTCCCTCTTCTTACCTGTTTGTATTTCGAAGTGCTCGGAAGCTGTGTTTTTATTTGCACCTCAAAACATTGGCTGTTGATTGTATTGGATCCCACTGGCGCTCCTGGATAACTTTTTAATAGTAACATTTTCTTTTAGAAGCTTTCCAGAGGCACAGACTGTCTGCAGAGATTCACTGCCCCATTTGGAGGAGGCCCAGGAGGCAGGCACAGAGCCAGCAGGTGAGCCTGACAAAGGTGATCCTTGGAAATTCGAGCTCCTTTTTGAATTTTTTTTTCTTTTAATGTAATTTATATGTCTAATCTAGCAGGTTATGACTGATAACTTTTCAGGGCTGGGATAAGGAGAGGAAAAATAAAACTAAAACTGAAGTGAATCTGGGCAGCTGAAGAACTTTCAGGAGCTGTAAATTTGCATGGGTTCAACAGTTTCTCCCAGTTTTTGTCTGTGTTTGGGGCAGTGACCAGATAATAATGAAAAACGGACTGATGCCATTTCAAATCACACAAATTGTGTTACCTTGGGCATCACAACCTGTTCCCCAGCTGTCACCTGTGGAGGACTGAAGGAGGTTTCTTAGCAGAACTTTGAGGTTCCTTGGAAGGTTCGCTGTCCTGAGAGAGCTCCCTGTTGCCTCGGTGAGGCTGCTGCTGGTATCTAAATGTGCTCATTTAAACAGAATATTTGTTCTTAGAGACAACTGGAGCAATGACTGCATAGATGTCAGATCTATGTAGGAATCTCCCGTGCAGGCTTTCTACACATGTAGAAATATATACCTGTATGGATATATCTTTATTTTTTTAAAAGGCAGTTCTTTGACACACAGTAGGTTCTTCCCAAGAATTGAACCGCCGGCTCTATGCTTTTCGTTCTTCCAGTTAGCAGGAAATAAGTTTGGATGGATAAAGGTGATATCTAACTTCTGGTTTCCAATGTTCAGCGTATTTCACTGAACTATTTGAGGCACTCCTTCTATATTTAGATCGTTACCGGGGCTGTGGTTCTGCAGAGAACTTGTGTGCTCAGGAAGGCTCTGACCTATTTTCCTAAGAATTTATCTGGGACTCTGGTTACTGCCGTCAGCCACCTACCCTGCCTTCCTCCCAGGGGCTGCTGCTGGCTGCAGTTTAGAGACACATGCTGGGCTGTAAACCCCGCTCAGGGTGGAATGCACATGCCATGCAGCCACTCCTGCAGAGCTGACCACAGCTCTGCCACAGAGGTGAGGGGAACAATGAGGGGAGAAGCCATTCCAGCTGTTCCGTCATAATCTCCCCCCAAACGCAAGTCACACCTCATCCATTCTAATTAAGCAGTTCCTTTATTGCTGTTTAGATCCTCTAAGTTGATGAATCAGGAGCTTACAACTTGTTAGGCTTCGCCTTTTATTTGACTTTGAGAATCTGTGGCACTGCTCGTTACCCATTTAAATGAGAAGCAGTGTTTGACTTGGAAACACCACACTGCTCTGCAGATGCTGGGTGGGAAAGGGAGGGCTGAATTTCAAACGCTTCTCCCAAATAATCTTTCGTGGGAAGGAAGCTCAGTGCCTCGTTTCAGTGGGTCTACGTTGTATGTAAAGAGAAAAGGAGGAGATTCTGATGTTTTCTAGTTGCGCAGAACTGCCTTTCTTGCTTTATAATTGGTACGTTCTGCAACCTCAGGGCTGAATTTGTTCAATGAGGACTGCAGGTTGTTCTGGAATTTTTTCCCCATGCCTTTCCACCAACGTATAGAAGCTCGTTCCTCTGGAAACAGGCCAGATATGGGGCTTTCTAATGCGTCTGCAAATCCTGACTGCCCTTACTGTTGGCAGCAAATATTATATTGACTTAAAACCATTACATTGACTTAAAGTTAGAAGAGAACTCATTCATGCTAGCTTTATACTGATGGAATCACAAAGTGATTTATGTTGGAAAAGACCACGGGAGGGCAACTAGCCCACCTCTCTGCTCACAGGAGGGCTTGTGGCTTTGTTCAGCTGAGTTTTGAAAACCTCCAGGGATGGAAATTCCACAACCTCTCGGTCCCTCTTCTTAAGCTGAGTCACCTCCATTGTGAAATAACTTTTCTTGATCCAGCAAGAGTTTTCCTTGCTGCAGCTCATGTCCATTACCTCTTGTTCCTCTGCTGGGTGCCTCTGAGAAGAATCTGTTTTCCTTGCAGCACCCGCTTCAGTCTGTGGCAGACAGCAGGGAGATTCATTCTTTCTCTTCTCCAGGCTGGAGGAACCCACTTCCTGCAGGGGCTTCTCCTACACGGTGTGTTCCAGGCCCCAGACCCCTGGGAGTCCCTCTTTTGGGCTACTGTCAGTTTGTCAGGACTTCTCTCTTGCACTGGGGCTTCCAGAGCTGCTCCCTGCTTCAGGAGCACCCTCAGGAGTGCTGAGCAGGGAAAACCATCACTGTCCTTGATCTGCTGCCAGTGCAGCTGGGGTGCAGTCAGCCCTTGTCTCCGTCGGGACGTACGGACTTGTGTCCAGCATCCATCCCCCAGGAGCCACAGGGTTGGTCCTGCTGAGCTGCCATCCAGTCCCTGCTGGGGCAAGACTTATGTTCACCCTTGTGGAGCTCTGAGGTTGTGTCAGCCCATTCTTCGGTGTGCTGAGGTCCCTCGGGATGGATTGTCACGTTGGTTACTTCCTCCAGTTGGTGTCCTCTCTAAGCTGTGAGTGTTCACTCTCTTGTCCAGGACAGCAGTGCCATCACCGAGCAGTGTCGTTCTCAGGAGTAACCCCTGAAGAATGCCACTTGTCATGACTGCTGGCTGTGCTTGGATTTGTTGACCGCTGTTCTCGAAGACTAGTTATTCTGCCAGTTTTTTATCCACCTGTTCCTCCAACTCCACCTGGTTCAAACCTTCAGTGCTGGGCTATGTAGGACTTGTTAAAGACCTTGTTAAAGGTAAAAAGTAAACAACATGCCACTGCTCTCATCATGTCAGAGCCAGTCAACTCATCATGGCAGGTGGTTGGGTTTGATTTCCCAAGGCCAAATCAGGTCTGTCCATTCTGGCTGGTCTCAGTGACCATTTTACAGCTCAGAATGATTTCTAGGCAAGTTTTTTCTACGGCCTTTCCACAGACTGAGGTGAGGCTGATTTGCCTTTAGTTATCTGAATCCTCTTTCTTCTACTTTTTGAAGACAGGTGTGACATTTGCCTCTTTTCCTGTCATGGGGACCTTTCCAAATTGCTGTGCCTTTTCAGTGGCAGGGAACAGCCTTGCAATGGCTTTGACCTGGTTTCTCAGTGTCCACTCTGAAGCATCTCATGATCCCACCAACACTTCTGTATGTGTCCAGTGTGTGTGCAAGTGGTCCCTACTTTGATTTTCTTCTGCTGTAGGTAAAACACCTCACCTGTCACTAGGCGTGGAAACCCAGGGAGCCTGATCCTGCCAGTAAATACTGGGGTGAAAAGGCACTGGGAGCATCAGCCCCTTGCATGTCCTGTGTCAGTAAGTTGCCCAGGATGTCCCTGGTTCTCCTTGTGTACCTGTAGAAGCCCGTCACTCAGCAATCCCAGTTCTGAGTTTTGGCTTTCCATGCCTGCGTGCCTGGGCAATGTTTCTGTGGTGATGTTTGCTCCTGATTACACCCTCCACACGTTCCATTTTGGTGCATCGTAATCAGTTTTAGAAGCGTCAGTGTTGTTATGAGGCTTATTTGGTACTTGCCCTGATGCACCACTCCCTCCACGTCAGCTCAGAGAGGATTCTTTGCAGGATATCTAATTTCTCTGATCCACACTTGCAGGAGTTCGCTGCTGTGAAGAGCAGTTCATTTTATTGCAATTAATAAATGCTCCCTTTCCCTCTGATGGAAAAGGCACAGGTTTCCGTGAAGTGAAATATTTTTGTGTGTTTTGGCTAATTGAAAAAGATTTCCTCTATTCATTCAGTCTTTCCTGTTGGACAGTGTAAGGTTACATGTTTATTGTGGGAAAACAGGTGATAAAGCAGAAAACCCTTTTTCCTCCCCCAGCTGTGGCAAGGCAAGCAACAGGAAGCTGGTTTCTGTATTTTATTAGGAGAATCCCGGTGTATATAGTCTGGCTGATACTTTCAGGTTCACTTTCAATTCCAGAGGTCTGCACTTTTGTTTAGTCCTGTTTGTTGGCACAAGGGGAAGTTTAACACGGATACCAAGCTCTCAGACTCCAGCCTGTGTGTACTCAGCTTTTACTAAAAAGGAATTAATTTCCAGGGTCACAGATATCTTGAAGAAAAGTAAAAAATAGTGGGTGAGAGGAGGAATGATGCGTTTGAGTTGTCAGCAGAATGTGTTGGCATCACGGCTGTGGAATCTGGGATGATGCCTGTCAGGAATGCCTCCAGCAAAGAGCTGAATTCCTGCTCCCCTCATTAGGGCAGAGGGATGTTTTGCAGCAACTGGCATATAATCAAGACACTGTTTTGTGAGTTAAATCTGATTCACTTTCAAGCAGAAGTTAAATTATTGGTTTAGTTCCTGCTTCTCGGGGCACAACCGTGGAATATCACTTGGAGTTCCTCAGGTCATGCAGCAGGGCTGTTCCACCGTCAGCCTGTTTGTTTACCTGCCTGAAAGGTGACCTTGGTTCTTTTGCATTTTATGTGGCTCTCAGAGCTGTTCTTCCAGAAACATCAGAATCTATTTAGATCCTCAAACCCTTTCTGGCAGTCACCAGGACACTGGTGAACAGAGAGAAGGTTTCATTGATTATATTAGCTTCAAACCGTGGGATTAGTGTATTTCTCTTTTGATTTTCTTTTTTTTTTAACTAGTACACAGTTTCCTTTATACATCCCAGAGGCCCAGCATTTCAGCCAAACTGATTATTTATTACAAAATAAATAAATATGGACTTGCTATTTGTTTGTGTGTTTAAAGTCATCTTTGGTATCTGGGCTGGGAAAGACAGGCTGTACTGTGTCAGAACTCTTATATCATATGTGGTGGAAGGAATACATCGGCTGATAAAAATATAGTAATTGTAATGTGTTTATATTTTGTATCATTTCAGACTTGAAAGAGAATGTTTGAGTAACAAATGTGCTTTTATAAACCGGTATTCACATGTAAATGGTTCCTAAGTTCAGGATTGTATTGGAAAAAATGAGTTGCAAACTTTCCCGTGTGTCTTCTAAGTGGTTCTTAACTACTTTTTTTTTTTCTCCTGTAAAGTTTCTTGTTGAAAATTTACGCATCAGTGGGAAAGCTGCACACCTAAAATCCCAAGTATTTAGATCAGCTTTCCCCAGAGCAGTTCCCAAGACAAACTGCAGCCATCCTGTTATAGCTGTAGGTATGAGACTACTCCGAGCCATCTCTTCCTTCAGCAGTGAAGACAGGGAAACATGGAAAAGGTGATCTGTTCATGGAATTTGGCCTCGGAGCAGAAAGATACTCAAGAGGCTCCAAGAGTGACAGTCAAAAGGGCTTATGGAATAAAATCTCTGCTCTATTTATTTTAAATTACAACAACACCTTCTTTAAGCAGAAATCTTTTCTCCTCATCCCTGACCTTCAGTGGATTCATATGAAGGACCTGAGCCAGTATCAGTGAATGAAAAAGCATTTGGGGTACAAAGTATAATGCAGGTAACAGGAGTTGGTGGGAGAAAGAGGAAAGGGACAAATATTGCTCTTTGGTTGCATATAGGGAACTTCCAGTGCCATCAAGTGCTTCAAGCTGGAATGTGGTTTGTTTTTTCCTCTGTAAACCTGCAGCTGGATAATGTCCCAAAGCTAATAGTGTGTTTAGAGGGGTTTCATTCTGACTTCCTCTTCGGTTTCAGGAGGTTCTGAGTTCATTTCCAGCCTGGATATTGCAGTTTAACTTTCAGACGTTAGCAAGGCGGAGCACCTATTCTGCTTTTCCCAGGGTTTATAATTGACACATTGAGGATTTTGCCAGGCATTCCTTCCCAGGCTCTTTCTGAGAAGAATGAGCCCTCTGCTCAAAATCCCTCTGCAAACTGACAGAGGAATATATTGTTCATGTTCTGCTGGTCTTACTGACTCTATGGGACAGACTAATTAGATTTTTAGAATTATTTGGCTTATATCTAGATTTCAGAACTGGTTTGAGATGAGTTCTACCTGCAAATACATGCAAAAGCAGGCACTGAATGGGCATTTAGGTTTATATTCATTTGCAGTATATCTCGTGTGTTATTAAGGTGATGCACAGAATCTCTGAAACTGCTTCTGTTCTTAGTCTTTGGTGGGAATCAAAGATGCCTTTTTGACATCGGAAAAACCTGCATAAAGACAAGCAAAAGGAAACCTACTTTCCAAGGACATTTTCTATGTATAGATATTTCAGTGATTTGATGGATGATTTTCACTCTTCTCTGGAAACTTCTGTTTGTTCTGTTATCTACTGAACCTCTGCAGTGAAAAGGCAGTAATCATGCAACTTGTGTAATGTTAGTTTAGGAATGCTGCTAATATTTTCGCTTCCCTTGCAGAGCAGTTTTTTATAACACATGAACCAGAATGTTGTGGTTTAGCTCTGTATGGCACAATTTTGTTTTCAACAGGGCAGTCACCCCTCTGTGCCCAAACACACCTGCAATCCCTGCCCCCTTGGTTGCTTTAGAAGCCAGAACATCTATAGATAGAGTTTTTCATCTGGCCTTTGGTGTGTCACTGCAGAAAATGAGCATTTGGATTAACCACAGCTTCACACCAGGATTGGGGTTAAGAGCAGAAACACCTGCTTTGCCTCCTCATCTCATAAAATATTTATTGGGTGCTGCTGTTTACACTTAGATAAAGTCTGTCTGTAACCTAAAATCCTTCCTAGCTGCTTGTTTTCCGAGCTCTCAGGGTTCGTGATGCCCTTTCTCCACCGAGCTGAGCAAAGCTCCACACCTATGTTTTGAAAATCATTATATGCAATTTGCACGCGAGCAAATGAAGGCACATGGAGATGAAGCAGCTTTATTTGTGTTTATTGCTGTCATTAGCACCTTCTGTTTGTCAAGAGAGCCAATGCAAAGCTGCCAGCCAGGGGCAGGAAGGGAACATAGTGTTTGTGAGCTTGCAACAGCCCGCCGTGCCTCTGGTTATCTGTGCAGATTGCAAGGCCTGACTTAGGGAGGCTGCGAGTGTGTCCTGAAGAGCTCCAAAGCCTGACTTAGGGAGGCTACGAGTGTGTCCTAGAAAGCTCGTGTGGATCCAGCTGTGATTGATGTGTTCACACATTGCCAGAAATGCTCAGAGAGGTGTTTTCTGTATGAAGCAACAAGAGGAATAGCACCGGACAGGGATGTTGGACTTTTGAGCTCTCCAGAACGGCCTTTTTTCAGCCACTTTGGGGTGCCAGGAAACAGCACAGATGCTGTCTGAGCTTTCTGCACGGTTTTTGCTTTCCGTAAGTGTAGTAAAAGACTATCATACTTATTCCCTTCTGTCAGGAACTTCAGAAAGTCCTGTTTTCTGTTACACTCAATTCTGACAAGCCGAAGCACTTTGAAATTTTTTCATTATATCACTCTAGAATAGATATATTTTTATGTTTATGCTAAAAATATTTCTTCGTTTATGAACGTGAATCTAAGGGAAAAAAATCTTGTTCTTACAATGTTCTTGTGCTGTTCTGTTCAGAAGTATGGGAACTGTTTGACAGTGGAGGTGTGGGAGGGTTTGTGCTTTCCTTGTGAGAATTCACCTGAATTTTGCCAACTTGCTAACCCCTAGATGCTTTAAGGAGCGCATTTATACTCATCTTTTTGCTGGCTTTGCAAGAGCCAAGTAAAGTCTTTGAGGCAGACATTTCTTGTGAAGTCCTTGGCACCGGTGGTGAGAGCCAAGGGACATTTGTTGGTGCTCTCTGTCTGTGTCCTGTCAAGGAAGGGGAGGGAAAATACAGGGAGGAAAAAAAGTGGGTGGTGGAAAGGCAGGGTGAGGAAGACAAGAGCTGAAAAAGATGAAAAATGACGTGGAAACAGGGCAAGACAGGAGTGGGGGGAGTGGATATACAAATCAGAACACGGGGCAGATGACCAAGGCAAAAACTGTGGGAAGTAGTGGGGAAGAGGGACAGGATGAGGGAGAAGAGCTGGAGGGGAAGGAGGGAGGGGAGAGTTATAACAAGCAAAAGGAGCTTGGCTACTGAGTAGGGTCAGAGGGTTCAGGTCTTTTGGATGTCTGCAGCCTTCTGTTTCACCGACTGCTGCTCTAGCACAGGGGGAACTGCAGGGCTGAGCATGGGCAGACACTGCTCTGGAATTGGGGCTGTGTCTGTAACACAGAAGATGAACGTAATTCTGTACAGTGGCCCTTCTGTTCCAGATGCAGAACAAAGTGTAACAGATAAAGATTTCTCCTTCTACATGGTGTATTTGATAGTAAGAAAATTGGGAAAGCCTTGTCTCCCAAGCTGAGAATAGCCAGAGTTGTGCTTAGCCCTGTGGTCTTTATTCAGCCCTCTTGTCCTCTGGTACACACTCCCATGGTGTTTTCAATGATAGAATACCTTGACAACAGTGCTTTACCTTCCAGAGTCCCTGTGGACTTCCCTTGCTGATGGCAGAGTCAGACTGAGAATAGATAACTCATGTCCACAGACTCCCAGAACAGTCCATCAGATGTTCAAGGAGAGCCTGGAAAAATACGGGTCCCTTAATGCTTTGGCCAGCAAAAAGAATGGAAAGTGGGAGAAAATAACTTTTTCAGAGTATTATTGCCTCTCCAGGAAAGCAGCCAAGAGCTTCTTGAAGGTAGGTACAGGAAACAAAGCCTTGTCATTTTCTCCCTTTGTCTCCTTTGAAAAAAACCCCAAAAAACAAATAAACAAAAAAACCCACAAACCCCACACTATAAGAGGTTTTACCCATTACTTGAAGATCAGTAGTCATATTCTTTATTGAAATAATGATGAAAATGGGTCAGGGGAGCCTGGCTGCAAGGGAAGAGCTGCTGTGTTGCGCTGTCTCACTGGGATGTGGGCAGAGAGCTCAGCATGAGGCCCTTAAGATTAAAAACAGAAAAACAGGGGAAAGCAGTGCTACCGTGAATTTGGTGAGATAAAGACAATTTCTAAAACCTAAACATAGGGTAATATCAGTACTCATTATGTCTTGCTCGTATTGAAATGGTCTGGGCTTCAGGCCTTTCTGGGCAGCAGAGCTCAACCAGCCAGGAGAAGGTAGTGGAAGAGTTACATAAATACTGGTTTTGCTGTGGATACCAGGACAGAGATGTGTGTGGACATGCCTTGTCGATACTGCAGTAATACATCAGAAGTTTCCAAGGTTTATGTTTGTGTGTTTGTTCCTCTCCCGTGTGCCTACATTATATAACCTCATGCTTGTTGTTTTTAAGCTCGGTCTTGAACGATTCCACAGCGTAGCAATCCTTGGATTTAATTCTCCGGAATGGTTCATCTCAGCTGTGGGAGCTGTTTTTGCTGGGTAAGATTTTTTGGGGGGAGGTGTTGATTTTGAAGGGGCTTGGGGAACTTCCATTTTGCTAGAGGTGGAAATGCAGCAAGTAAGTATTCGCTGTCATATTTTGGAAGTTGTGTTGCTACAGATCAGCATGTTCAGCGACCCGCTGGAGTCTCTTATCTGCAGTAGTCCAGACATTCCTAACTTGATCCTGTTTGCTGTGGGCTTAACGGTGACAGAAGCTGTTGTACAGTGTCTTATCACTGGAAGATGTGGGAAACAGATGAGGCTCACAGTTTTATATTAATGATATTTGTCTACAGCAGGATATGTTCAAGTAGATGAAGTAACGTGAATATCGACCAACTTGATTCCTTCTGTCCTGACACCTGTTTACACCATTTGGGTTTTACTTCTGAAGCTGTTCTGTGCCAGTGAAATCCAAATTGGCACCTGTGAACAGCTCGAACAGAAAGGGGACACAACTGGGGATTTTTCACCACTTCCTCAGCTGACTCTCGTGTAGCCTCAAGTGGGTTCAAACACTGAATCCCAGCCTACAGCACCTTCTACTGAATGGAGCTCAGAGATTAGTTTTTACACTGTGCATAAATCAGAGATTTAGATAAATAGCTATATTTGAATGCATGAAACAAATGAGAGCTGTGCTGTGTTTGCTTCCACATTTTCATACTCTTTCAGCTTTCATCTGATCCTTGATTATCACTCTTTTTTGATACTAAGTGCATGTGTATGTGTGTGTATGTATATAAATATATGTTCTTATATATATATATCGCTCTAAATTTTTTGATTCAGAGGAATTGTCACAGGAATATACACAACCAATTCTCCAGAGGCCTGTCACTACATTGCTCATGACAGCAAAACCAATATCATGGTTGTGGAAAATCAGAAACAACTGGACAAGATAATGCAGGTACGAGGAGGCTGAAGGGTTGCTGAAAAGCCCTAATTTTTTCATTTCTGGTCCCAAACTCCATATACACTGTCTGATATTGTGGAACCTTTCATGGGAGTGCTCTTACTCAGAAATCCAGTATCTGGTGCTTGAGCTCGTGGGTGCCTTGCTGCCCTGTGTCCAGTGTCTGTGGCTCCAGCAGAGCTCACTGGATGGTTCACTGCAGACTTCCCTGAAAAACTCCCCTTTTGATCCCATGGTTATTCTGTCACCACCTGATTCTGTCTGGCAAAGCACAGCCCACTTGAACGGAAGAGATTACACTGGAGCAGGTTTGTAAAGGATCCAAATATGAAGTGTGCTGGTGTTCAGGATTCCCTCTTTCCAAGGTATCGTCTTACCCTGCTTGGCATATCTTGTCATATTAACCATTAAGGCTGCTGAGTTACTGCACTTTGGGAGCATGGTGGTTAAATAGCAGGATGGTTGGATGAGACAGACCTTAGTGAGAAAGGAGGAGGAACCTCTTTAGGTGATCAGTCACAGGTTTGACTCAACCCTTGAGCAGCCGTGACTGGGTTTCAGCAGCGGTGCCAGAGGGAAAGACCAGTTGAACAGAAGGATGCTGGTTGCAGGACTCGGGGAGGAGCCCAGGAGCACAGGCAGTGACCTGGGAAGGGCTTGTCTGTCTGTCAGATGTTGAGGGAGGCCCCTGGCTGGAGATGACCCATCAAACTTGCACCAAATTGCAGTTTGCTGAAGCGAGGGGGCCCTTCACAATGGAGTTTTCTGCCAGAAACATGAACTTGCCACAGAGAAAACATCCAGTGTTTTGGGTTTTTTTTTCAAATGTATTTAAGTTATGCATTAATTATTTTGTGCTTTGTGACTTTGTAGGAAGGCAGGTTTGCAGAAGTGTTCTAGAACAGAGGGTTTTGCAAAACATTTTTTCCCTGCAAGAACCCAAGACTGAAATGATAACACCCCATTTCAGCTGCTGTCCTTCTAACAGTGTGTACACAGTGGCTGCCATCACGCCACTGCTTTTGTATTGGCACGGGTTCAGTTCCAAATGGGATCAGTGAGGCAGGGGGGCCCAGGGAGAGTGGAGTGAATGTTTTCTGCAGGCCATGCAGAGCGCACAGAGAGCTCCTGAAAGCAGCAGCCGGGGCTGTCTGCCTGTGAGCCTGCAGCTCTATGTTCTTATGTATCCTTGGAAGGTCCATTTGGCTCCCTTTCCTTTTCCCCTTGAGGAAGTAGAACCTTTTTTATCACTTGAACACCAGTTTTTGCTGAGGGAGTTTACTGCAAACCACAGCAAGCTTCCAGCTTGATCCACACTGCTCCTCGATGTACCCTGTTGTGCACTGTGAGAAAGGATGCTGAGGAGCCATTTTGGGCGTATTTTTCATTTTATTTTTCATACATTTGACTGAAAACAGATTTTTTAGAGCAGACTGTGCAGACTGTGTAGTCCCCTCCTCCCTCCCCCGCCTCTAGTTGAACTAGCTGGGGGTGAATTTAGGGGAGAATATTTGGGGGCGGAGGGAAACAGGAGGGTTTTTGTGCCTGTCAAGCCATTACGCTTTTGGCAGTATTTTAGTGGGGAAAAAAAACCCCACACAAGTTATGAATAATAAATAATGAATTTGTTTTTAAAACCCCAACAGATCTGGGATCGCTTGCCGTGCTTGAAAGCTGTTGTGCTATATAAGGACTCCATTCCAGAGAGACATCCAAATTTATATACGGTATGTGAGTGCTAGAACACCCTTAGAATTCATCGGGTATTATTTATTTGAGGAATTTCTCCTCTGCTTTGTCAGCGGAGTGTCATTTAGAATGCACTGCTGTGTTCCAGCAAACACATCCAAAAGCTTCATCACCTTTTTCAGTTTAATTTACCTGTAACTTTACATTTAAAATTAGAGATACCTTGCTTAACTCTCTGTCTTGTGTCTTCCTGGTATTTAACTTGACTGGACTATTAAAACACCTGTTTTCAGGTGGGAATGTGTACTCTCAAATGGTTAAAAATAAAAGTTGGTCCCTGATGAAAACTGTGGTGAGTTACACTGGATCCAAGAACGTGAGACTGCTTGTTCTTTTACAGATGATAGCTGCATTTTGTTTGCACCACATATTTCTGGTGATAGGCAACAAGTGAAGAGAAATGACTGTGGACTGCACAGAGCAGCACATTCTCTTAGTACACGTAGAGTATTCGTATTACATGTTAAAAATAAAAGAAAAAAGGACAAAACCAGGATGAGAAATTTCTGAGCAGTGGAAGTTCAGCCTTTAAGAAGTATGAGGGCTCGAAGCAAAGCAGGTTTCTGGAAATCTGTTATTCCAAGATATTTTGAAAATATAATTGTACCTCAGTAATTCTTAAGCAATAAGAATTAAAAAAAAAAAAAAATCTGTATTTTAAGCGGACTATGAATGATCAGATTTTAGGCTAAAAAACTCCAACTGTGGAAAAAATATACTAATGAAGAGCGAATGGGACAGAATTATTTTAAAATATTTGCAATTTTGATAATCCGATAAGAAAAAAAGTCTTCTGTCCTTCCCCCCCCGCCCCATATCTTGCACTGAATAATAAACAATACTGTGCATGCTGGTATGGGGCATGCCTTGCACCTTGGGACAATAAAAAAAAACAATACAAAGGTGATCTTGCTATTTCTCAGTGAAAAGGCTAAGTGCTAGCATTTAATTCTTGAACAGCTTGCTGCAGCCCAAACGCCTGAGAACTGCTGCCCCGTTCAGGTGGCAGGTGGGGCGTGTTCTCAGCGGGGCAGGGGGGCTCTGGGGGTGTGTGGCAGTTGCCTGAGTTTATGTCATCTGAGGGGAAAATCAGACACCAGCTCCCCAGAGGCACAATCGACGGTCCACTGGGGTTGATGCAGAGCAAACCCCCCCAGCACACGTGGGCTTGGCTGCCAGGGGGTGTGTGGCGGGGTGACAGCTCAGGTGAGATGAGGGACAGACGCAGAGTCAGACCTGTGTGTGTGACTGTTTGACACCGTCTGGGGCAGGGCCTGTTCGGTGAACAAAGCCTGGGCGACACATTCCCAGGGATCGATGCATTCCAGGGGGAGGGTACAGTGCGGTCAGGAAAAGGGGGACAAACAATCCCGTCCTTGACACCACCACACTTCCCAAGAGCTTGGGAAATCGCTCCACGTTCCACAGGGAGGGGTGAAAAGGGACAAGCCTCTACTTGCTGGGGAGCTGTGCAGTTACAGCCTCTCTTTTCAGACACGTGGTTTGTTGGAAGAAAGTGTCAAACTGCTGAGTGATCCTTAGGACAGCCTTGCCACCCAAGAGAAGGGAGTCAAGGGGCCGCAGAGCCTGACTGTTGTAATCTCAGTAGCGATGGCAGAGGCCTGAAAGAAGCGATGAACTCCCCTCAAGCCCAGACTCTCCTTTCTTACCTCTGCTGTCCTTCAGGTCATCCCTGTTCCTGCTTTGCTGTCCTGGATAGAGCTCCAAGGAATCACTGAAAAAATGGAGGTGCTGCACCTTGCATGTAAACAGCACAGTTCTGTAGCAATCCCGAGATCGCCATGGCAAACTGACAGCTTGGTTACTGGTTTTCTTTTGAAGCACTGTGAGACTCTCGTTTTCAGTTAACACTGAAATCAGTGGTGCACTTAGCAGCATAGCAGGGGTGTGCAAAAGAAAGAGCGACCAATATAATACAGAGGATCAGGCTCAGGAATCTTCTGGGCCGATTTGTGGGGCACAAAAGTCCGGTGTCATGAAAGGTTTATCTCACTCTAGAAAGAGGCAAATTTGAATGGAAGTTGTGACCAGCATCACATGTTCTGTTTCCTATAAAACAGCAGATAACTTGGGCTAACATTGACACATCTAAATAATGATGGTTTTGCAAAGAAGCTTTCATCCAGTTGCTTTATAGTTATATTTATATAGAGTATAAAAATATGAGATGGCACAAGTGTGCACTCACCTAAAAATGCTGCATCCAGATTCCTTTAAATAAGACTCAAAATCATTCTTACGGTGTGACATAGCAGCAGGATTTTAGCCTCCATGACTGATCCCCAAATCCACGTTGGAGAAGGAGTAGTATTACTGTTCCCTTCTTAGACATTGAAAAGGCTCATGACAGCACAGACTGTTTGCAATTCACACATCAAGTTCTGAGCTAGACTGACCATATTTGTTCCATAGGCAAGATCAGGGGAAACTTGCCTTGGATCTGCATTCAAACAAGGCACTCAAGCGTTCTGCCATTTTTGGGAGGGGAAAGATGCAGTACTGTATCAATTCGTAACAAGCCACTTGATATCCTGTGTTTTCTGTTACGTCTTCCAGATGGAGGAGTTTCTGGAGCTGGGACATGACATACCTGATGCTACTCTGGATGATATTATTAACTCTCAGAGGCCTAATCAGTGCTGTGTACTGATATACACCTCGGGGACAACTGGGAAGCCCAAAGGAGCCATGCTGAGCCATGACAATGTATGTACAGGCTCTTTCTTTAGCAGAGAAAGAGCAAAGCATGGGGGTATTTATTCCTGTGGTTTGAAATGACTGGACATACCAGAGCCCTGAAACCCTTTGGCTTGTACAACATGGGTACTGTACTGCAAGGCAATGCTTGAAGTGCAGTCAGCTGTTTCTGCTGAAGTATAAACAAGGTAAAGAATCAAACTCCGTTCAAACCGGCACTTCACAAGGTTCAACAGTTCTTTATGAAGATGAAATTTTTATTCACTGGATTTCTTGTGAGATCTAATGCATATATTCATAAATAAAATTCACAGATTGACACGAAGTCTCTCAGGGGATGTAAAACAAATCACAGACATCAGCCAGCTGCTATCAAAACAGCCTGATGGAGTGCTTTTGCAGATTTTATTAAAATTGGGAGTGGATCTGTGTTGTTTGTACTTTGGCACTTTGTGTTCCTAGACTTGTGTGCAGGTTCCTACGCCTGTCACTGGGGGATAACACAGCTGTGGTGCGCAGTGCTGGTACTGCAATAGCCCTGCCTGCATTCTTGCAAACACAAAATTTCCAGCTGTAGAGAAAAGCAAGTTGTTTGCAGAATGGAGTTTTCACATTCTGCCAGCAAAGATTTGAAGTGTAGTTGTTTTGGGAGTTTATATATTTAATTTTTCATAAGGTGGCTGAGTGGGAGTGGAAGGTGGTAGGGAGCCTTTCTGAATACACAGAGAATCTATGAAAGGGCTGGTCCAAGTTGTGGCCTCTCCCCTTAAAATAAAGCAGAAATTCTTGCAGACATGCACACTGTGAACAGCAATTCACCCAAATGTAGGGAATTGGTACAGTAGTATGTGGAAGCAGAATACTGTGGACTTGGTAGACAAAAAAGACTGATGTGACGTTGCAAATCTATGCTCTTCTATCTCAAAGGAGTCTGGTGTCATTTCCATGCCAGCTGCCAAACTATTCTTGGCTGCTGATCACAAACAGGCTATTTTTATGTTGACAAACACTGGCAGGCATGCCGTGCCTGTAGCTGTGCTGCTGCCTTCTTTAGTCAAAGATGTTTGCCCCTGTCCCTGTGCAAAAGCAGTGCTGAGTCAGTCCTCTGTGCACCCACTGATCTGCTGTGAGGTCTGGAGGGCAAGCAATGAATGGACACATGTTAAGGACATCCCATTCTTCCTGCTGTATGAATCTCCCAAAGCCACTTGTCCAGTGCTGCCTCTACACTTGGAGCGACCTGGCCTGGCATTAAACCCCTCTCCTGAGAATCCCTATTTCCTCAGGCCAAGTGTACACTTGTACCTTCTAATGTATTACAGAGGAGGTGGCAGGGACATACTCTGATAACAGGTATCACATGTGATTTGTGTCTCTGCTCTGCCACCTTGAATAATCTCATTCCTCTGCCCTGCACTACCCAGTTCAGATTACAGACTCCTCAGAGAGGAGCTGTTTCTTTTGGTTGGTTGGGGTTTTCTGGTTTGTTTGGGTTTTGTTGAGAGGTGTTTGGTTTGGTTTTTATTTGGTTGGGGTTTTTTGTGCACATACATCTTTTCCCTGGCCTCTCATAGCATCACATCTATTTGTGGGTCTTCCATATGCTGTGTTCTGATAATGAAGGTATGCGTATTTAGCATCCTTGAACTGCATCTTCTGAGGTAAAGTGGGAACTGGGAAGAAGGGAGGGGGGAAACATCATCCAACTTCACTAAATGTGGTGGTGGTTTGGAATAAAAGGGGCACCACAGGTTTGAGTGAATCAGCTCATTACCTGGTGGGTGAAATGCTCCCCCATTGCCTCCCTTCCGCCTGGCCCCAGGGAGCCCAGCACAGACCCACACAGACCAGAGGAGAGAGGTGAGCAAGAGAGGGATTTATTGTGGGGAAGGGGTCATATATAGGCTTCAGGGGGATCAGAAAAACACCAACAGAAACTCCTGAAAGTTTACAGAATCCACCAATAACAAGTAAGGGTTAACATCCAATAGGAAAGGGTTAATAAAGGCCAATAAGAAAACTTCTAGATGTCTTCCCAGCACATTCCTAAGAGAGATAACAGTTTTCTAAAAGCATTTTGGGAAGAAGAAGCTGTGACTTAGCAAAAAACTTACAAAAAAGCCATTTTGAAACATGTTAAACAACATTAAAAACTTCTGATTTTACAGCATTTAGGCTGTTCTCTTCATTCTCTTTACTAGTCCATTTCTGACAGGACTTTTTCCACCCCACATAAAGCATGTCATTTCCCACAACTAAGAGGTCAAGCAGCACATCCTCAAGAATATTAATATATGTGCTACCTCTCATAAGAGGGGGGGTGTGTATGTGTGTGCCTCTTGTGAACCTCTGTGGTGAATGTCCCAGAGCTTCCAGAGGAGCAGAGTACAGCTGCTGGCACCCTCCTTTGTCCTTGGCCAGGAGGATCCATACAGGGCAATGAACCTGTTGCTGATACTGAAATGTCCTTTGAGCTCCCTGATCACTGAGTATTTATTGTTCTTTTTCAGCTAAACATGTAGATACAGCAATGGTGGAAAGTGCCAGTTTAATAGAAAGTCTGCACAGCAGAAGAGTTGCAAAGGAAGGGGCAGATCCCTTTATCCTTGTCCATGCATCCCGTGCTGCCTGCTCAGTGTGTCACGGGGGCGTGCGGGGTTGGTAGTGTTCGTAGCCCAGGCAGGCAGCAGAAACTCTATGTTCTTACGTTATCTGCACTTCTGTATTGCTGTGAAGGTCACCTGGCTTTTGCCTGAGTGTCCCCAGGGAACTGACAGTCACCATTGCAACGTCTTCAGCAGTTTCTGTGAGCACAGATTCTTCACAGTCACATTAGTGTCGTGTGAGGGTCCTTACTTCACGTTCAAAGGAGAAAAGAAATAAAACTCCCAATCCAAACCCCTCCCCCCCATACCTAATGTGTCTTATGATTTATTCAAACAGATAACTTGGACATCAGCACACTGCAGCAGAGCAGGGGATATGCAACCTGCAGAAGTCCAGCAGGAGTCTATAGTCAGTTATCTCCCTCTCAGCCACATCGCTGCACAGATATATGACCTGTGGACTGGCATCAAATGGGGAGAGCAGGTCTACTTTGCTGAGCCAGATGCTCTGAAGGTATCCTGTCTAATTAAGATTGCACTTCTTTCTGTTAGAAAGCATCCTAGTGAGAGAAAATGATCTTCGAGAAGTGGTAAAGGATGAAGACTGAGGATCCATTTTTGTAAGAATTATGAAGTCCATTAGGTTTGTGATCCAGCGCTGTAGATTCCAATTAAAATACACAATCCAGATGCATGAGGTTCTTGTAAGGCAAAGGAGTAGGCATTTAAAGCACAAGAAGTCTGAGCAATTTTTGGAGGAAGGGGAGGCAGGAGGAACTAACCCACCTCTGTGTTTTCCTCCTGGTGTAGAAACCTCCCCAGTGTGTCAGACCTGACACGTGCCAGTGCACATGTCTGACTGAAGGAGGTTCAGCAGTCCTTCTTTATATCCTGCCTATTTAATTATGTTTTGCACCCCTAAACACGCAGGTTTTGCATCACCAAACCTCTTTGGCTCTGCTGTGTGCCTTTTGCAAAGTTTTGAAGTTATTTAATGATTATTACAGGGCAGCTTGATCAACACACTGAAAGAAGTGCAGCCAACATCTCACATGGGAGTGCCCCGAGTATGGGAGAAAATCATGGAGAAATTAAAGGATGCTTCTGCTCAGTCGGGATTTGTGAAGAAGAAAATGCTGTCATGGGCTATGTCCCTGAGCTTAGAGAGGAACCTGGATGGCTCAAGCAGGTATGTGTTACAGACAGTGAGACTTCCAGCAACCTGACAGTAGCAATCTGCTTGTAATGAACTACCAAGCCTCAGCGAGGCTCCAAGCATAAATGGGTAAAATTTGGCCTGGCAACACAGCAAATGTAGTGCAAGGGGGAGGGGGTATTTATCAGTCACTGTAGCTGATCTCAAACACAGGTCAGAAGCGTCTCTCCCTCCTCCCTGAGAACACAGCCCCACGGACACAGCCCCTGGCTCTGCTGTGACTGAACACTTGGTTTTCAGCTGGGACAGTTCCCTGGTGCAGTCCCTGCTCCCCGTGGCTGTGCAAGTGCTACTCACTGGTGGGAAGAAAGGGCATGACACTGGAGGGTGTGTATCAGAGAGGGCAGATTTTGGGGGACAGCCCAGGCAGGCTGGCTCATGACATTTTGGGATATGAGAGTTAAGAACATCTCATCTCCCTGCAAAAACCCAGGGACACCCCCCCAAATTCTCTGAGCTCCAAGTACGTTATCTCCGTTCCGAAGAGCATTGGTGTTTTTTCTCCACGAGATTGCCCAGATAAATAATGCTGAATAAATTCAAATACTAACTTAATTCTTTCCTGTCCCAAAGTTCTTTAAGGCATGACAGTGCAATGAGGTGTGAAATTGCTGATGGAAAATGGTATTCCAAAAGATCATTCCATGCTAGTGCTTTGCTTGTCTGGTCATTCAACTTCTCGGAGAGGTCCTGCAAACTTCAGATTTTGGTGGTGTAGGTTCTCAAAGACACACTTAAGTGATGAAGAATCGTGAATGCAAGAGCTGTGTTGTGTACAGTATGTTTTTAGAGATTCTTTATGTATTTGCTGTATTCAGATCCCTCAAGAGTTGGGGATATGAAAGTTGGAGCGATGCAAGACACTGAATAAATGAAAAAAGCATGAATATGTCACCTATTCTTACTGATGTAACCTCTGTCAGCACCCAAGACCAGATTATAGATATACCTCTAAACAGAATTTGTGCCTGATGTTGTTCTGAAAACTTCCTGGCTTGCTCTGACTTGTGTGTTTTGTACTCAGCAGTGACCTAAAGCAGCTCTGGACAAGGCTGGCAGACTACCTAGTGCTCGCGAAAATCCGCAGTGCTCTGGGGTTTTCCTGCTGTCAGAAGCACTTCTCTGGTGCTGCTCCTCTCACCACAGAAACGCTGTATTTCTTCCTGGGTCTGAACATCACCCTGTATGAGGCCTATGGGATGAGTGAGACCACAGGCCCACATTGCCTCTCTGGGCCTTACATTTACAGGCAACACAGGTAATTTTACTTCTTTTATTATTATTTTTTTTTTTTTAATATGGTCTGTTTCATTGTAGCTGTGAAAAGAGCATTTACTAAGGCCAGCAAAGATCTTACGGCTTATTTTATTTTTCCTGAGTGCACTGTCACTCTGTTGTGCCTTTGGGAGTCAGAATAACGAGCAGGTCAGAGGCTGAGCACATTGCCAGGCCAGGAGCACTGACAGTGAGCTACAGCATTACATGCAGAACAGTTCCTAAATCTGATTTGTATGGTAGCCCTGGCCCCGGGGCAGGGTAACTTTCAAATGCAAGACCTCAAATTCGAGAGTGGTTTTATGCCTGAAGATATAGAGGGGGGGAAAACCCAGCAAGCACAGGCAAGACAGACTGTCAAAAAGTGCTTAGATACTCCAGCATCTCTGCCCCAGTGAATTAATATTCCATAGCTGTCAAACAGTTTCAGCACGGTGTTGTTTGCAGTGTTTTGGTGGTTTCAGGGCTTTGGCACGTAAGCCATCTTATCAGTATTGTGTTTGATATCTCTGTGCTCCCTGTGGGGTTTTTCTGCTCTTCTCTGATAGCTGTGGTAAACCAGCACCTGGGTGCAGAGTGAAACTGGTGGACAAGGATACAGAAGGCACTGGAGAAATCTGCTTCTGGGGAAGGACTGTTTTCATGGGTTATCTAAATATGGAAGACAGAACAAAGGAGGCCTTTGATGAGGAGGGTTGGCTGCATTCCGGAGATTTAGGAAAGCTGGACAAGGATGGCTTTCTCTATGTCACTGGAAGAATTAAAGGTAATGGGCAAAGTCCTGCTCCCTGTTGTGGGACCTGCTCAGCGTTGTTCAGTCTTACGGCAGATGTGGTCACTAATGAAGTGTTTTCCTCTCCTGCCAGCAGCACTGCCCTCATAGGAAGGTAAAATAAACTTCCCCATGAGTGTGCTGTGTGTTCAGGGGAGGTTTCCCTCCGATCTGTAATAGGTGGAGATGGTTCAGTTCCTACAATGAAGCTTTTTATCTCCCAGACCTTTACTCAGTATTAATTACAATTAGTAATATAAACTACTACTAACAGGAGTTTAATGTGTTTTCTTTGATTTGAATGATTCATGAAGCTGTCCAGGCTCCCTTTGAATCTTGCTGAATTGTCCTAATTGCACATTAGAATGTTTAGGCAGTAAGGAGAGGACACCTGTGTTCTCTGGAAGCTGTTGCTGTAGGTCACAGGTTGGTTCCTCTGATGCCTCAGGTGATGTATTTGCAGGGAGTTGAAGCTTGAGAGCAGAAGGGAAAGTTAAAGCAATGACCTGAGGTGTTATTGCAGCACATTGACAGAAGTGTCAACGAGAGTCAGACTGGTCACGTGGTTACTTGGGAGCTTCTTTTCCCAAAAAACATTCAAGGAGTGGGATTGGTCACGGGCAAGATGAGACTGAAGAAGATTTAAGAACTGAGTATCATCTCAGAACACACAATGAATCACGAGGGAGATGACGTGGGTGAGTGAATCTGTCACAGGTGGCATCATGTCCTGCTAGGAATCAGGACTTAGGTTGGTGCTATGAATAGCCCACACCAAATGCAGATATCTTGGTTTTGACTTGCTTTCTTGCCTGATTCATTTTCCTTTAGTGAAGCAGTTGACAACCCCTAGTCTCAATCCATCTGAACATTCGTGGTTCTCTTACATCTGCCTTGGTTGCTGAACTAAAAGCAATTACTCTAAATTACAGGATGGGAAAACCATCTGGGATAAAATAACCATATGCCCAGTTTCATTAAAGTTTTTAATTCAAGTCCAAATAAGGTAAAATCTAATATAAAAGCTTTTTTTTTTTATAGTGACTACAAGGGGACTTCTTCCTTTGGTTCTCTGTGTCTTACGAGTTTTAGGATTCATGAGCTCAAAGCTGTAGCTGGAGAAATCCATCCAGGCGGGGTATTTGTAGAGGTGTGAAAAAACTTGTTGCAGTTATTATACATGCCTGGATCAGCTGGGAAAATGCTGACAACTCAGACAGTGAAAAACGGGGGGCCAGAGAGATTGGTAGAGGATCTAAGACAAAGACAGGGCTATGGCAAAAGGAGGGTGGAATGAAAGGAAAAGTTAGACCTGGAAAAGTTAGTCTGCATTATTTGTTGAAGCTTGTTTTGAAATGCTGCAAAGACTATTATTTGAGGACAGGGAGAATTCTTCAATGTAATGAAAGCAAAGAGTTGGGATTTACCTAGAGAATAGTCAAATTTGTGGTAATTTCACTGAATATACATCTCATACATCAGAACAAAGGTATTCAAATAAAAATACCCATTCCTTCATCAGCAGAATGAGGTACCACTACCATTGTTTACAGACCTTAAGAACATTAAGATTCCAGTCTGTCACTGCATTCCCCTCAAGTCAAAAGGAGGGCAGGAATCCCTCCTTCCTCTGCAAATTTCCTCTCTTGGCTTCTCCCCCACGTTCCTCTCTCCTTTGGCTTTTATGGAGCCTTCCTGCAGGAGTAACTTACTTTTGTCTGACCCCTCTTGGTGGATTTAAGAATTGATTTTAATCATGATGTTAACGATGAATTCGCTTTTTGGTGAGACGGCAACAATAAAACAGAAGGTGAATCCTGTGCTAATTTGGAAGAGACCATGTCTCACAGAAAAATTCCGGATTACGTGACAGTGCCTTGAGAATAACCTGTTACTGGATTATGTGAAACATTATCTGGACCAAATGTGTTACACTGAGGGAGACCTGAGAACTTGAGCATGTTTGAAAAAGAGTAGCATTTTTGTTTTGAAGGTAATTAGTAGGATTTGTTGTCTTTGGAAAACATCTTGGGGAAAAAAATCTCTCTTATGCCTTATGTCAGAATAAGGAAAGCAGGTCAATCCAGACATTAACCTGGAATTTATTTGAGTTCAACTAATAGCCTTTCTTTTTTTTGCCTAGATTTGATTATTACAGCTGGAGGTGAAAACGTGCCTCCAATTCCAATTGAAGATGCTGTTAAAAAAGAGCTCCCAATTGTTAGTAATGCCATGGTGATCGGGGATAAAAAGAAGTTTTTGTCAATGTTCCTGACCCTAAAGGTAAACCAGCTTTAATATTGCTTTTGGTGACATTGCACACCTGCACCTAAAAGAAGAATAATTTTGGACCATATGTAAAAACACCTAAAATTATATAGGAGATCCTGGCAGGGGGGGAAATGTACAGCAACTACAAACTAAATCCTGCTGGTCTAAACTTCTGGTTACATGATCTGCTGAACATCTACATATTCACTGCTGTTTCTCCTATGTGTATAATACGAGCTATTTTCTATTTAAATGCAAACTTTATAATTAAAAAATGCTGAAAGATTAAGTCTCTCTACAATAATAGGTTTTACTCTGACAGACAAGCAAAGCCATCAAATGTTTCTGTTACAGGCAAACCCAGAAACTTCCCAACAGAAGCATTTCTCTACGACTTGTTATTTTTATAACACAAGGAGGGTGACTGTAGAACAAAATAATTAATGGCCTTGCTGTGGTACACAATTCTCTTCAGTTGGGAAATCACTGTTTTCCTAAAACATTTGCACTGTGTGTTTTGTGTACATACTGAGTGACTGACACTTAGGTTTTTTCAAGTTGTTTACCTCTGTGACTGATACTCCCTATCTCCAGGCACAATAGAAATGCTAATTTAAGAAGTCTAACTTAAAAGAATGCTTCTATCTCTAGCTGTTTACATTACACCATAGTAATTCCATTTAGTGATGAGCTAAATGTTTCCCAGGACCAATGGAGTCATTTGGAAAATATGGTAGAAATTCCAGGTCTGTAGATGGACTCTATTGCCTGATTCATTCACACATTTCAAGGCTGTTCATCTACATATAAGCCAGAAACATTTGCATTTGGTGGCCAAGTGGAAAGAAAAGCACGGCCACGTGTAGGTGTTCCTGCTTTTCAATGCTTACCGAGTGTTTGTGTGTTCGTGCTGAGCCTTCTCAGTCGGGGAGGACTTGATCAGGGCACCTTTGATGTGATTCACTTCATTTGATATTTTAGAGTGAGCTGGACCCAGACACATCTGATCCCACTGACATTCTCACTGAGCAAGCCAGAGACTTCTGCCAGAGGAGTGGCAGTAAAGCCACCAAGGTGTCAGAGATTGTGGCCACCAGAGACCAGGCGATCTACGGGGCCATCCAGGAGGGAATCAACAGAGTCAACAGGAACGCTACCAACAGGGTCCACTGTATTCAAAAATGGATAGTCCTGCCAAGGGATTTCTCCATTTCTGGGGGAGAACTAGGTAAGATTTACTGCTTTTTATTGAGGTGCAGTTTTGCATGTCAGGTTCTGGGTGCAGCCACTAGAGGGAAGGGAAAAAACGTTCTGCAGTCTGTGGTAAAGAATACAAAAATGGGAGTTTTAGCTGTGTACACATTTGCAAGTATAGCTCTTCTAGTTAAATTTCAGATTGCTTTGGGTAATTAAGGAATCAATTTTGGTTAATTCTTTGGGCAGTGTTAATAACTTCCAGTAATAATACTGAAAGTTTCTCATTTAAAAAAAAGAGAGACTCAAGACAATGAAAGCCTGATAGTGGAGCCTGAAGCACATCACCGGGCTCTTTGAATGAACTGGGAATTGTTTAAAAGCTTTCAAAAACATCACTCCTTATTTTTAATGAAAAAAAGTAGTAGTCAGTTATCACCTCTTATCTGCAGCTCCCTTTGAGGTTCTCATGCTTATGTGGAGGCAGCCTTACATACCACACTGGCTTCTCACTTTCAGCATTTATCTACACTCAAACTGGGGCATGTGCTTCCCAACAGGCTCTTCAACAAAAACCTTAGGCTACCCTCCAAGAGGGTAGGAATGTCTGTTCCCATTTCCAGTACTGTGACTCTCTCCCTCTTTTAAGGTCCAACAATGAAGCTGAAACGGCTCTCGGTGCTTGAGAAATACAGGAATGAAGTAGACTCCTTCTATGAAGAGTAGGAAGTCTTTCACCCAAGCATTAAGAAAGATCTGTGAGCAAAAGAAAGTATTTTCTAATCAAAAGCATTGATGAAGATTTATGCCTTTTTTGGGTCTGTAGTCTATTGAACCAAACCACTAGAAAGCTGCTGTGTCAATGTAGTTGTTCCTGATACTCACCTGATCATTTGTCCTCCTTTTACAGCGTGTCCACTTTCTAATCCCGTTTTTACTTTATGACCTGCATGATGGAAACATCCTTCTGTGTCGTATAAACTGGGGATAACTAATTAGTTCCTGTAGACTGAAAAACGACGATTTTTTTATAGTGATCTTCCTATTTCCCTTTTTCCCTGTTGTTCCACAGGCCATTGCCCATAGCTCAGGATGTGTTCTGGTAGTTGGCAGTACTGCTTCATAAAACTGCCACACCACTCCAGTGAGAATTATTTAAAAAAAAAAAAAAAAACCTACAAAGCAAAAGGGCTGAATTTTTTTCTCCTCCTACGCAGGAGTTTCTTGTTGTGCCCCAACACATTTCAGAACCTAAGGGCTTCTCTTCCATTTCTGTAGTGGCTTGTGTGAAAACAGCAGCTCATTTCTAAGTCTATGTTGGAATAAGCATGGCTATTTCTCCTAAAAACAGATAATCAGAACAGTTGGGGGAATAGCTCCCCAAGACAGCAAGACATAAAGCAGTTAAGTACAGGAGCTCTCTCATGGGAGTGCTGTTTAGAACAGAAGCTTCTGTAAGAATGTTTACAGTTTCTTTAGACAGTGTTTGTTGGCGTGGATCTGCACGTGCCAATTCTCACCTTGTACTAGTTCTGGAGCTGCACTTCTTCTTCCCCCTATGAAAAATAAATCATGTGATGGGGAGGACATGCTTGGCACAGTTGTGCCAGGGGTGTGCTGTGAGTGATCCTTGGCAGGCAGCTCCAGCCCCTGTTCCTGAGAGGAAAACGTGACGTGGCACAGCAGACTGTCTCCATGGAAGTTCCACTACCAGTCTCACCTTGTAGACTTAGCATTTGTTTCAAGTACCACCAGCTCAGTACAATCAGCTCAACACACGAGACAAGGCAGCAGGTAGGATTTATAAAAACAAAACAAGCAAGAGGACTTTGAAAAGTTTATTCTTCCCCATTTTGTGCGCAATGGTCATTCAGAGGTTCTTTAACAATATCAATCTGAAGGAAACAAGGAAGCAGCAGCTTGTAAAACACGGAAAGAAATGTTGCCCTATTCACCAAAAGCAGAGTGCCTGAGGAATAAAGCTCCTCCAACATGTTGTCAGACTGTATAAAAAAAGCTGGGATGCTCTCTTTGTCATTACTCAGAAACCATTTCACCTCTGAAACAACCAGCCTAAAACAGTCTTAATAGATATTACTCCACTTAGTGACTTTCTATTAATAGAATTAAGCTTTAAGAAGCCTGGTTCTGGCAGTAGGGATAATCCTGTGCTATACTAACGAGTTTTAAAATACACATTTCCTCGTTGGGGGCACTGATGGGAGATACCTTTGGACATACAGGTCAGAACGACTCGTATGACCATCTGCATGGGATGAAGGAGGGAGGGAAAAGAGTTGCTTTTGCACTCATTAAGCTCAGTAAGCAAGGAAAAATATGTCTTGGATCCCCTTGAATAGGGATGAAATGTATTTCTGGAACATAGGCACCAGAGCCAAACCGCTGATCTGTCTTAATCCCTTTAGGACTAGTCCCTTACATTAAGGTTTGAATAAAATTACCAGTCAATACAGTAGGACACACTGAACAGACTATGCAGAAAGCTACAACACAAAGAGCATTCTAGCAGAAGTCATGAAATATCTAGGATAAATCTGCAAAGTTAACACTTTCCCTTCACAATATATGGCAGAGGTAATTTTATATGATTTACCCTCATTAGAACTCCGCTGGAAAGGGTATTTCAGAGAGGGAGAACTTGTAAGAATTGTTGTGCTATCTACATTTGAAAAATAACTTTGCTTCAGCATTAATCCTCACCCTTTGCTAGGTAATGGTTGTGGGCTTTTTTAAAGTACACAAGTAGATTAAATCTCTAGAATTTTGTACTTCTTTATTCATGCCTTTGGTGGGCAGGGCTATATTTCATCACCAGAGTATCTAATGTGGTTTTCTCGTCGCTTTTAACATGAAATTGCTATTTTAAGTTATTTTATACCCGTTTCTGTTTATGAAGGTCACCTTGTGCTACTGTTATGCTGAAAACCTTTTCAACTTCAGCAAGACCAATAAAGCAGGTTTTAACCATTAAGGTGCTTTTACAATTCACTAATTCTGTTACTGGTTCATATTTGCATAATTTTTCTTTGTGGAAAGTAAAACCCTCTAACTGACATGGGAAATGGTAGACAGTTACAGTGCCAATAAAAGAATTCACTTACATAAAAATGTTCACCAGATAGAAAAAAAAAATAAAATAAATAAGACAAAGCACTTGGAAAAGTCCACTGAAAGCAGGCACAAGCATCATTTGTAGCCATTTGGACTAAATTTATTAATGGAGAGGCCTTAACTAAAAAGTTTGCTCTCAAGAGATAAGCAAACTATCTGCATATGGATATCAGGTTACAGGTCATGGACTCCGTGTGACACGTCCTCCGGGAGTCACCACGAGGAGGGAGGTTTAGTCCTTGTCCCGTACTCTGCGGCAGATCTCGTCTGTGAACTCCGAGCACTTGGCATTGCCCCCCAAGTCCTTGGTCAAGACCTGAAAGAAAGAAAAAAAACAGTATTACTGGAATGTTTCAGGGGGATAGTCCTGCCCTTGAATGGTTCTAGGTGTTCTGACAGGTTGTGCATGGATAGTAAAGAGAGGTGAGGGCATTTAGGAGTTCTGCAGCCCATACAGAGTTCATCAGTAAGGACTGGCATGGGCACAGAAACTGGAGGATCAACATGAAGTGCTACAATGTTATCAGATTTGAACGCGATTTTATCTTATCTGCAGGGAGAAAGTGCGGTCAAAGCTCTACAAAGTCCTTTGGCTCCACCATAGTGTAATTAATTGTTAAGTATTTAAGCTTTCAGTAAGAAGTTTGTCCTTTGGAAGTGAAATTCATATATGAAGGCTCAGCACTAATTGAGAGTAATTCATAAGGGTGGGTTTTTTTGTTTGCTTTGCTTTGTTTTGTTTTTGTTTGAAGGAAACCGACAGGGAAAAAGCACACGTAACTCTTAATGCTACATGTTAACAATTCTTTAAGTTTGCTTAGTTTAGTTACAAGATGGAAAATGTAGAGTGAAACATCTTTGTCATCAAGTACAACTCCTGTCTGGGAGCATCTGGTGAGTAATATAAAAAGTGGGCAAACCTGGTCTAACCTAGCTAGATTAAAGCAGTCTGGGAGGTAATTTAAAATCATTAGTTCCCCCCTTACATGACACACATATCTCTTAATTAAACGATTGAGGGGAGGGAGGAATAGCAGCATGAGAAGCAATCAAGGTTGTAGGATCTTGTAATTTTAACCGCATTAAAATTCAATTGAAAAGATTCTCTCCCTTGTGAGCACATAATCCTAATGTTGTAAAGTAACTGGTAAACAAGCAGCCATGTCACAAAACCTGCACTGTGTTATCTTCCATAGAATTACCGACCTGCAGATGGAGGATTCCATGTCCAGAGCACTAAGTGGGAACTTTACAGGAGCGCCTCTTTACTCGCTTGTAAGTTTAGGTGTTTTTCTAACACAATAAGATAGCTGCAAACAGCCCACTTGCAAAGTGATGACAACTTTAGGTTTCAGCATGCTTGTTATTTTAATTACCAAGCAGCTTCTTGTGGTCCTGCTAAGGTAACTGAACCAGCAGGGCTAACTGCTCATCCTCCTTAACTGCCATCTCCAGGAGCTTTCCAACTGTGTTTTGAAAAGATGGACATCAAAGCAGAGGAGTGAACCAATAATGGTAAGAGCACAAATTCAAGTCAAATTTCAGAGCATAAGTCCTTCCTCATCCCCCCAAATACCCTATTCGAGTCTTAAATTTGGAGGCACTTACTGCCAAAGGGAAATCCTATATAATCTTAAGGGAAAAGGTAAATACTGGATAAAAACTGCTCTTCTGTAGTTCAAAAAGGAGTGAAAGGAGGAAGAAAAAAGAAAATATCTGAGCTGAAAAAACAGGAACAGAAGCATTACAGTCAAGACTGGAATGCTATAAACTAAGTGGATGATTAAGGCCTGTGAAAGGCAAATGTGTGCTTCACTTCAGGATCCAGATTTAAATATATATGCATTTTATGTTTTATAAACTTCACAAGTGAAATGCTACTAGTTACTTAAACCTCTAAACCCCTTCCTGCAAAACAGATATCCAGTTCAAGCTTTTAGAGTTCACAAAGCTGTAGAAATGTGAGATGAGCATTACTGAGACACCAGGAATGCTACAGCCTGTCCCTTATTACTGAGAAGGGCAGGCTTAATACCACCAAAGATAATATAATTACTGTCAATGAAGGACAGTGGCACTGCTCGTGCAACAGGCCAGCGCAGCAGGTCAGCCACCCTGCTGGTGTTCACATTCGGAGGTAATTTTTGCTGGGATAGAATATGATTTTAGTTCACTGCATTTCTTTGCAGCCCCTCCTATTACCTTTCCATCCTTAATGGTATCAAAGCAAGCTGACTCTATTTTTGTGGCATGTTTGTGTAGTCCCATGTGACGCAGCATCATCACGGCACTCAGCAGGAGGGCGGTGGGGTTTGCCATGTCTTTGCCTGCAATGTCTGGTGCCGTTCCATGAACCTAGAAATAAAAGCAAACCGATCAGTTATGAAGTCAATATGCTGACTAAAATGTCCTAGGCAGTCCAAGTGTGTGCAAAAAACCTGAACCATAAATCTTCGTGTATATTAAAACAGGAGTTACTTTGCAGCAACACAGTCAGTGGAAAGGAGATACCAAAGACCAAAACAATTTAGTACAAAGGCATCAGAAAGGCAGAACTAGGTCACCTAATACCTCCAAATTGTGCCCCTCGGGTTCTGTTTCATAGGGTATTTATCTTATGAAAAAGAGGGAAAATAAAGTGTTGGTCAAGAAAAAGGACATGCAAAAAACTTACACGCGATACACACTTTAGCCAGTCTCTCTGGACAAAGCTTCACCATCTCCACAGTAAAAACCAGTTTTATGCAGAACTATAGGTGTCTATCCTATTGTCTGATTTAGGGTTAGGTTTTAGGGTTAGAGGTTAGTAGTTAGGGATTAGGGTTTAGTGTTAGGGGTTAGTGTTTAGGGGTTAGGGTTCAGGTTCAGAGTTCAGGTTAGGTGTTCAGGGTTAGGGTTAGGGGCTTGGGTTTGGGTTTAGGATTAGAGTTCTGGTTTGAGTTTGGGTTAGGTTTTAAATTCAGGTTAGCATTCGCGTTTGGGTTCGGCTTCTGTTTAGGTTTGGGTCCAGGGTTGGACTTGATGATCTCGGAGGTCTCTTCCAACCCAGTTAATTCTATGTTTCATTAAATGTCAGTCACGTTGTACAGTATGGAAAGGTTTTAGATTCCCAAGTGGAGATGGAGCAGTTATTGCTGCTCCCCCTTGGATAACAAAACTCACCGACTCAAAAATGGCCACGCCGTTGGCACCGATGTTCCCGCTGGGTGTTACTCCCAGGCCCCCGATCAGGCCAGCACACAAGTCACTGAAAAAAACCCCGACCATCAAACGAAAAGAACACAAGTTTTTCCATATACAGTTACCTCTCTGCAATATTAAAATAGGTAATATTAAAATATTTGTTTATCAATCTACTGCAACAGTAACCTACTTTATGCGCCTACACAGTCTGAGAATAATATTAAGAACAGATGCTGAGAGCCACTTGTGCTCCATTAGAACATTTGAGAATTTTTAGGACTAGCAGCAGAAGGCAATGTAGTAAAGGAGAATCAAAAGGAAATTCCGAATTCTAGGATAAAGAAGACACAGGCACAACAAGAAGTACCAGAAGGACAGAATATGTGTAGAAGTCTGAGAAACTAGCAAAAACTGTAATGTACAGCTCCCCCTAACTATCCAGAAATCTTATCTCCTCTGAAGGAGCCACGGAACTACTTTTCATATGTAAAGTCCTTCTAAAAAAGGTGGAAGAATTTTCCTCGGGTAGCTGAATTACCAGTAGTTTTGTCGTGTATTGCGTGTAGCTTAAGGGACATTTTCCAAGTGACACCAGACTAACTCTCCTTAACAGCCTGTAAGTCACAAGTCTGACATTAGCAGGTCATCAGCCATCTGCATTTGGGTCCCTCCAAAATTAACACGGGGAAGGACAAACCAACTGTGCCTGTAGCCATCAGACTGTACCCTCAGAGCTGAGCAAACTGACAAACAACGCTCTTAAAACTGGGGTATTTTCACAGATACACATAGTGCCCACAGCTCAGCTCAGCAAAGATTAACAAGCAGAAAACTTTGTTTGACCTTACAGAACAGTACTGTAAGTTTAATCTAAAATAAACCAATCAGCTTTACAGAGTCTGGGGAAACAATGGATAAAGTCGAATTTGTCACTGAAAGTACTAAATGCTTCAAGGAAACAGATTTCCTTCTGTAGCTATTCAGCCCAAGAAAACTGTTTGGCATTATGTTCATGCTTTAAAGAATGCAGTGGGTGAGGCCTTACCGGGTGATCAAAGTGCCCTCTTCAAGGGCAGACTCAGATTTATTGCAAATGTTTAGGACTGCAATTTTTTGAGGAATTCCTATGAGAACTTTAAAATGGGTGCTACTGAACTAGGTAGAGTGAGTTGCAATAGAACTGGTGATGGGAATCATGTGATTTGATCTCCTTTAGTTAACAGCTAAGAGCAGCTGTGAGGGCCCTGGGCACTCCTTACCGATTCTTAAAGCAAGAAGCATTAGTTGGAACCTGATTTTTCCTAGAGTGGACAGACAACTTTACCACAGAGAGAGGGCAATTTTAAAAGAGCTTAAGAAGCATTTCTTCTTCTGTGTAAGTTACCTCTACATTTATTATCTGTACACAAACATGAGATGGCTTCTAAGATGTAAACAGTCACTGAACTTTTAAACAAATCTTGATTCAGGCTGTTTTCTCAATGCCTCCTTAGAGGTGCAAGGAGATGCCATGTTATGTTACACAGATTAGACACTTCATTTTACACACAGTATTTGATGGAATTTAAACTCTACCTAAACATTTTACACCACGGAAAATGTGTGCTGGTGGATTTTGCCTTCAAGAGACCAAGCTCCTCCAGCATTAATGCTACTCAAATATGAAATTTAATTTGAAGGTAAGGAGAAAACATAATACATGAAAGAAGAGCTGGTAGGATATTAAGAGGCCACATATTTGGTTCTTCAGTGACTCTGCAGAATCATTTACCTGTGTGAGTAGCTCTCTGTGCACATTGTGGTCCAACAGTCACCCTACAAAGTCTGTTTTAGTGCTTAAGAGGAGAAAGTGTTTCCCTAATCTCTAACCAAGCATTCCTAATTGCAATGTAAGCCATTACATTCTCCATACATTTGGAGAAACTTCTCTTCTGCCCCACCTGAACAATATTCATAGACTCCATAAGCAGCAACTCTCTTTTAAATAAGAAACACATTCTCATCCTATAGCCCCACCCAATGATATATTAGTAATTGAAGTGCAATAATACCATCCTTTCTTCCCATTTCAAGTCTGCTTTGTGAAGTTTTAGACTCTGGATGCATAGGTCACCCATCTGGCTTGCACCTCAATGACTGTTGGGAAAGTATCAGTATTTTGCATGTTGGGTTAGTTTAAATTAGAATCTCCATACCTGAGGATGTCACCGTACAAGTTTGGCATAACAAGCACATCAAATTGTGATGGATCTTGAACCATCTAGAGGAAAGTATATTTTCATTAAGGTGAAGAATTAAAAAAAAAAAAACCAAACAAAAAACCCACAACCAAGATTAAAATATATAAATACTCACATTCAGACACACAGTATCCAGATACATTTCATTAAATTTAATATCTTTACAGTTTTCTGCTGCCTCCCTGCATTTTCTCAAGAAAAGCCCATCGGACATTCTCCTGCAATTAGACAGGCAAGAGAACATGGCAGTTATTGTAAGGAAGCAGTACTCAAGGTAAAGAAAATTGCATGCAACAGAGATTTAAATAAAAATATTAGAGCACAGAAACTTAATTTGCGACTAACTCCTAAATATAAATAATATTTTAAATCTATTACAGAGAAGTTATGTCTTTTAAATTTCCTCCTACAACATTTTTGTGGCAGTACTTCAACAGCCATACACATTCATTGTCAGAATGCCTTCTATTCCTTTACTGCAGGCTCGGTGGATTTGTAAAGGTGGTGCCACATATCACACGTGTTATGACTCAGTTCAGTGTGAAGTGGCTTGGAAACTGTAAAAGACAATAGCCACATTCATCCTCAGTTTTTAAATTAATTTTCCTTGTTTAAAAGTTTTTAAAATAAGAGCTTTGCACGAAAGGATTCCTAAAAACTTGCTAATAGGTACACCAGTACACCATTATTGCAGCCCTATCGACACTGGGTCAGTATTGCCCATTTTACTTAGGAGGCATTTCCTTCACTTTTTTTCCGTTTTACTTCCTCCCAGTGGCATCAACAGAAGTTATACATTTGAGTAAGACTTAATGCATATTGTTATTTTGTTCTCCTCAAAGAGAAGTGTGGACATACATGATATTTGCCTTGTGCACGGCGGTGACGTGGCTCCTCTGATTGTTTCTGGCGTACTCGAAAGCAAACTCCGCAATCCTCTTGCTGGCTTCCTCTGTGATCAGCTTGATGCTCTGCACGACCCCATCGACAATCTGAAAGTCAGATTAGTTGGTATGAAAGTGTAAGATCGTTCTTCAGGTCACTGGTGTGAGGGGGAGCAGAGTTCTGAGGGAGCAGAGCTCCGAGGGAGCAGAGCTCTGAGGGAGTAGAATTCTGAGGGAGCAGAGCTCTGAGGGAGTAGAATTCTGAGGGAGCAGAGCTCTGAGGGAGTAGAATTCTGAGGGAGCAGAGCTCTGAGGGAGTAGAATTCTGAGGGAGCAGAGCTCTGAGGGAGTAGAATTCTGAGGGAGCAGAGCTCTGAGGGAGTAGAATTCTGAGGGAGCAGAGCTCTGAGGGAGTAGAATTCTGAGGGAGCAGAGCTCTGAGGGAGTAGAATTCTGAGGGAGCAGAGCTCTGAGGGAGTAGAATTCTGAGGGAGCAGAGCTCTGAGGGAGTAGAATTCTGAGGGAGCAGAGCTCTGAGGGAGTAGAATTCTGAGGGAGCAGAGCTCTGAGGGAGTAGAATTCTGAGGGAGCAGAGCTCTGAGGGAGTAGAATTCTGAGGGAGCAGAGCTCTGAGGGAGTAGAATTCTGAGGGAGCAGAGCTCTGAGGGAGTAGAATTCTGAGGGAGCAGAGCTCTGAGGGAGTAGAATTCTGAGGGAGCAGAGCTCTGAGGGAGTAGAATTCTGAGGGAGCAGAGCTCTGAGGGAGTAGAATTCTGAGGGAGCAGAGCTCTGAGGGAGTAGAATTCTGAGGGAGCAGAGCTCTGAGGGAGTAGAATTCTGAGGGAGCAGAGCTCTGAGGGAGTAGAATTCTGAGGGAGCAGAGCTCTGAGGGAGTAGAATTCTGAGGGAGCAGAGCTCTGAGGGAGTAGAAGAATTCTGAGGGAGCAGAGCTCTAAGGGAGCAGAGTGCTGAGGGAGCAGAACTCTGAGGGAGCAGAATTCTGAGGGAGCAGAGCTCTGAGGGAGTAGAATTCTGAGGGAGCAGAGCTCTGAGGGAGTAGAATTCTCAGGGAGCAGAGCTCTGAGGAAGCAGAAGAATTCTGAGGGAGCAGAGCTCTAAGAGAGCAGAGTGCTGAGGGAGTAGAATTCTGAGGGAGCAGAACTCTGAGGGAGTAGAATAATTCTGAGGGAGTAGAGTGCTGAGGGAGTAGAAGAATTCTGAGGGAGCAGACTGCTGAGGGAGTAGAATTCTGAGGGAGGCAGTCCCAACCCTGCATTTCACAGGGGAGTGCCAAACAAAAAACACCCGGAACCCCCCTGAGGTGGGCCAAGTCACCAGGCCTGACGCAGAAAGCCCCAGGAAGGCAGCCCTGGCAGCACATACCACGTGCTCGATGCCGCTGTACTCGCCCTCCGTGTTCTCGCGGATGGTGACGATGTTCACGTCCGTGTAGGGCGTTTTGTAGCCCTCGATGGACACGCAGGGGCGCACGTTGGCGTAGAGGTCAAAGGTTCTGCGCAGCAGCAGGTTCATGGAGGGGTGCCCTGCAGCAATGGGGGTCTTCAAAGGCCCTGGATGATAAAATACATGCATGGATTGGAGAGCTGAAACTCTGGGTCAGGTGTGCTCTTGGAGAGGATCTCCAGATTCCCGTTTAACCCTTCTGCTGAAATGCCACGGGAACTCTCTGTGCTATCAAGTGCAGCACAGGGACGCCAATCCAGCTGTTTAAAGGCCAACTTGCCATCCTTACATGGATTAGGAGAATTTACTAAAGGTAAAACACCTATAAAGGTACTACTCATTATGAATGTAGTTATTGCACACTATTGTGTATCTTAAAACACCTTCTGCAGAGTCCAAAGGTTGGAATGTAGTAATACCCACCTTCAGCTAGGGGAACTATCAAAATGATGGCTTGGAAATGAAGGACTGTTTCAAGATTACAGACGACAGGACAGGCTGTGCCCTATAATTACCCATTTTATTGTGCTACAGATGAAGAACTTTGGCTTTAAATCAGGCTCACAATAAAATCAACGGTATTTAATATCTGTGCATTAACCCCTAAAATACCTTTTAATCCCATTTTGTTTTTATCCATGGATTCTTTGGCATCTGGGGGTATCATCCACTTCCCTCCTGGTCCTTGGATAGCTGTAACATTCCTTTCTTCCCACTGAATAGGAGCCTAAACACACATACTCTATGTTAACTTAAATGGCATGACTTTTTCTTCAAGTTTTAACTTTCCCTTCATAAAAAGGCGCATTAGGAATTTTGTCCAGGTCATCATAAACCAATTTTTCTCTGGTGAGCACAAGTTAGCATGAGATGTTTGAACTAAAGCAGTTTTTAAAAAAAGGTAATTAAGCGAAAATGAAATGGTATGAGCAGCACTTCATCATAAACTTGAATCCCACAATGCCTCTCTAGGTGTCATATACACAGAAATGGTTAGAATTGCAAGACAGGTGCTGTTTCTTTCAAGTTTTTAGAGCTGGTGAGTTCTTTGTATACAAGAGACAACATCTGAAAACTGAATTCACTGAGAACTCATCATCTCTCCTGCCTGGAAAACAGTACATGACACAGATGTGTTTCTGTCATCTAACTGAAAATCTGCACATGTTCCACAATGCTTTCTGAATTTGCATTCACCACAGGAATCTTCTGGGTGGAGACAGGCTGCCACCCCTTCACTTCATCAGGAAGGGCCATAAAGGAAAAGATACAACATCATTAAAGAGAAATTCACTTTCTGCAAATCTAAGCTGGATAGTTGTAACAGAGAGGGAATCTGCCTTGGTGCTGTTACTAATGTGGAACAATTTAACGGGCATCTTGCCTGAAGAGCTCTATTTCCTTACAAGGAAACTTGACAAATTCTGGTGAAGTTCCTCAGGTGGGCAGGACCACAGTGCTTGGATACAGTGAGTTTTCATATCACTTCAGTTGATGTGTTTGGCAGTGCAGCAGTTTGATTCCTAAAAATAAGCCAGTCCTTTCACACACACTTTCACCTGCGCTGGAAGTCACAATAAACTAAAGAACATGCTCTTATCAGTTGCTCAGGATTACTACATCAACCAGATGATACACTGAGTTCATATTCCCAAAAATTAGGCACAGCATTTGCTCTCAACTCTCTACTCTTCTGCCAGGTAACAGCTCCAAGCCCTGCCTTGATATCACATTCCTGTCTTTTATTACTTGAAGCTTCAAACTCTATTCTCAAGAAGTTTTAACAGCTTAAATATGACTTTATCTTTCGGAAGCTAAAGGGAAAACTTTTTTACATGCTTAGTTAGTATTTGTTCTTGCAGTTAAACTTACAATGCTTACAGCAAGACAAATGAGACTTACTTTGGCAGCATCAAAGATCTTCATGACAGCAGCAGAAATCTCAGGTCCTATGCCATCTCCTGGGATTAAAGTTACTGTTTGTACCTAGGTAAAGAAATACCAGTAGTACAACAAATGAATGTTTGTTTTCTGCAAAGAAAACATTTTCATGTGTTGTAGGAACCAAGTAACTATTAGAAAACGAGAGAAATTTTCAGTTACCAAATATTCACTATGAAGAATAGCAGTCCTGGACAGAAGTGAGAATGGGACTGTGAAAACGTCTTGAGAGAACTGTTTAAAAATTTGCCCTGCTATCTATTCCTATTTCAAAACAGAGGTCGAATGTGAAAGGCAGGTTCCCGCTCAGTACTCCTTGGAAGTAAAGATCTCAGCATGGTTTCTGTGGAAATCTGAAGAGGAGGTGGTACTACCTAGCGATGGCTCTGCTACACATGTGCCTCCAGCATTACCAACATGCTGTGTAACACTGACACATGCTACAAAAGATTAAGGGATAGGAGAAGCTGCATTCACCTTAACAAAAAAAAAAAAAAAGGGTCATGCCAATGTAAACTTCTCAAGTGACCTCCTAAAAATCTCAGACCCATTTTTGACAATACCAGCTTCTTTGCCTCCCATGTTCTTAGTCCTGTTTCTTTCATTGCACAGCTCAGGCTCCACAAATAACAGGGGAAGAAAGTACTCTGCTTTGATGAAAAAAAGAATAAGTTATGATCACTACTCTGAGGTACATGCCCCAGCTCTTTTTGCTTTATTTAAAGAGTTCCAGCAGTTTTGCATGGGCTTGTTATTACTTACAAAAAAGGCAGCTCAGGTATTATTTGCAACTCTCCAGACTGAATCTACTCACAAGATGTGTTACCACCCTTCTCCACACAAAATATTCAGAATTTCAATACGTGTTGACTGATTTTTTTAAACTCATTTGAGGCAGAGAAATTCACAGTGCTAGACAAAAAAAAAGGCAGAGCTTTGTTACAGCACTGCAGGACTCCACCTGAGCTAAGTGTGTGTTATGAACAGAGCCAGAGGTGCCTCACCTGCTTCCTTTTGTACTGTATGAGTGACCCTTCGGTTTCTTTTCTGGCTGTTGTACAAAGCTTGTAATTAGAAGCCACAGCTCCTCTTTAAAATTAAATCCTGCCTAAAGGTATGTGCAGCAGTGCTGAGCCCTGTTCCTGCCTTCACTGAAAAAAAAAAAGGCCATTGGGCACTTCAAACACAGACACATAAATCAGGTAAAACAGCTATTGGGAAATACACAATGAACGTCTAAGATACTTTAAAGAGGACCTTGAAAAAGGCAGAATTTTAGATGCAAGGTATTCTAAAAGCAGCAGTAAAGTAAATCTAGTGCTTAGAGGGAATTCTGCAAAAGAAAGAAAATGAGAAGCTTCTCAACAATCTTTGTGTTTTGCCCAATATTTGCTCGTTTCCAGATGAATTTCAGAAGACTGGCTTATGTCTGTATTTTGTGAGAACTCTTCATGCCACTTGTGTATTTTGCCAGAGCCTCTCATATTATCACTCACACTTAATACGCAATTGCCAATGACAGTGATTAACCAGTGTAAATCCAGGATGGCACTAAGAGCATCTATGTTCACTTGTTTGGCCCTTATTTTTCGCAATCATAAAAATAACAACAAAAGTTCCAAACCCCTTTATTGAGAAACTTCATGAAAGAAAAAAATGGGACTATTATACTCACAGCATTACCAAAACTTCTGGTCACCTTTTTTTGGTTTTTGAAAGCACCTAGCAACCGAGAAACCTGCAGAAATATAAACCAAAAAGATGCCATTTTACTGCACAAACGGGATTTTGAAACGCTAACAACGTTACAGCAAATCTGCACTTTAAAATTCATATTGCTTTAAATTTCCTATCTCAAACCAGTATAAAACCCCAAGTGAAACAAGAGTACCCAGTGCTTTGCCAAGTTGCTGTCTAATGTCCTGTGCACCAAGTATTCTTAGCACAAGGTGAGCCCAGGACAGCCCGTCGTGCCTTGGGTGAGGGGAAGCCCCTGCACCAGTGCTGGAGTCCTCACACACAGCACACTGGAAGCAAGGCTGCAGTGACTCTTAACTAAAGAGAAGATATGCGAAGGACTGGGATTTGGGGAAAGCAAAGTGAAAAATGAAACACTTCGTTGGCAGCAGTTGGGTGGAAGTATCTTCACGTGTTTGAGGTGACATTTCCAAAACTACTTTGCATCAGTGTCACTTCTTCCATTCAAAACATGGTGAATTTTGTTCTTCTACCTCCTGTAGCTGTGTGTTTTGTACTGTAGCCTTCTGCAGGCCTGATGGGTTTTAAAAAGCGTAACTGAAATGCACATTAAAGACAAAATTCACCATAGCAACGAGTCTAGAAAGCACAGTCAAAGAACTACACTTTCTAACATCTGAATATTCTGAACTGGCATTAAGCTTCAAAACTGGGGTGGTATGTAAGCTCGAGCTCCTGTCTAGCTGAACATCATGGACAACATTCCCAATCCGCAGAAAAATCACAGCCTCCCAATCTTACCCTCCTTTCTAGGACTACTGATGGCTCTGTGGCTTAAGAGCCAGAAGGGTTCTGTAAAAAGTGTGTGTTTCTGTAAACAGACACTCCTTCAGCTCTGCTACACTCACATGTGCAGGCTGTCTGCAGCTATCAGCTAGAAAGGAATCTGACAATTTGTATTCCTCTCCTGTCCCATTTGTATTTGTTATTTCTCACCTTTACTGACACGTACAGCGTATGGCAAAAGGCTCAAACTCTACGCTGGCACCAACAGAAACAACTACAAACAATACAATTCTCATGGAAATTGTAAGGAATGCTTTGGGAGAGGTAACTTAAGCTAGATCTATTTTTACTTGTAGCCCCGCATGAGATGTCCAAGGTCACTGCCACGGGCAAGCAGTGCTTGCCACGGCAGCCACATGGCTGAGGAAGCAGCTGGAGCCATTAAATGAAAACCTGAAGTTCACTCCACAGCGTAAGGGTCCTCATGGTACAGTTCCTGCACCTAGAGCCGGGATTCACATTCCAAAATAGCCCTGGAAAGGGAACAGCCTGTCCTTTCAGAAATCACGGGCCTGGTACGTTATGCTGAAGTTCAACACTGATAACACCAACAAAAGAGTCGGGCCGAGGGAAACCGATCCATCCTGACCTTACAGTGACGTGCCGCCACCAGCTCCTGACAGTTCCTCCTTATTTGAGCAGACAGGTTAAGTGGGGCGGCCCCAATGACTTTGCCCCTCTCAGGCTGTCATTTCAAGGCTCAACAGAAATTCCATTTACTCGAGGCACAAAGCAGCATCCCCGCGCCAGGGGCCGCGTTGAGAGCGGCCCAGAGCCGGCGAGCCCCAAGCGGAGCTGTGGGGGCGGAGAGCCCCCGGCCCCCCTGTGCCGCTGTCCCCGCAGTGCCCGGGGCGGGGG
>VXAY01003413.1:417533-475582 GCA_013399855.1 Oxyruncus cristatus
GCAGCGCCCGCGGGCCCGCCGCGCTCGGCGGGGGGTGTTCGCTGCCGCCCGCGAGCCCTCAGCTCCTGCCCGCGAGCCCTCAGCTCCTGCCCGCGAGCCCTCAGCTCCTGCCCGCGGGCCCTCAGCCCTTGACCGCGGGCCCTCAGCTCCCGCCCGCGGCTCCTTCGCTGCCGCTGCCCCGGGCGGTCCGAGCCTCCTCCCGCGTGGCTCAGCCCGCTCAGCTCGGCCGGGCAGCCCCCGCTGAGGAGACACCGACGTGGCATCGACGAACAGAACCGGTTCTAGAAGCGGGTAGTTTACTGGGAAAATAGCTGTCGTTGCTGAGAAAGAAGAGTGTCAGAGTTTTGTCGCAGGGCATAAAAAAGACCCCAGAAACAAAACCCGGGCACTTTAACCCCGAAGTTGTTGAAATGGGGGCAGTTTGAGGTTGGTATTTGCCTTCATTTCTGAGGTACCTGTCTCGTTATTTGAAGTCAGTCCCAGGAGGGGCTGTGGGAGCCCCGGGCTGCAGTGCCCTCCCCCCCACCAGCCCTGAGGCTCCAGCACCGAGGCAGCTCCTCCTAATCCCCCCAGCCGGGTCAGAAATGCTGGTTATTTCTGGTTGAGGTGGTTCGGTAGCTTGGGGTGTTCCTGAGAGTAAAGCACCAAACGAGAACTTAGGCAGTTTGAGCTCAGACTTCTGGGAATAGCAGCTCTTAAAAGCTTTTCCTAGCTTTCTTTAGCTTCGGCAACGTTAAAATTTGGGGGTTGTCTTAGTACAATTTTGTACCAGTTTTTGGTGATACTTATTGGATTAATTCCAGCCTTTCCATTTACTCAGCTCAGTCCTGGCTGTGCTTGAAAGCTACAGACTGAGACTGTGTGTTCAGTTCCGTCTTGTCTTGAACCTTGTGAACAGAAGTTCTCAGAATTGATATTTGACAATAGACAGCATTTGTAGCCCCTGTTTTCTGGGAATTACTTGTACTTTTTTTTTTTTTTTTTTTTTTTTTTTTTTTTTCATGACAGGACACCAGAGGTACTCACACCTTTCCCTCTGTTGATGTTTTATCTTGTTGGGCTTTGAATTGAGAATTGTCACTCTGATGTCTGTAGGGCAAGTGTGCAGAGTTCTCTTGATAGTGATTTTCTTCTGGTAACTTCTGTCCTAAATGTTTCTGTGAAATATTTTTTCTTGGTTCAGAGCTGGTGTATGCTTTGCACATATTGTCTCTTTTGTTGTGCCGTCTTTCCACAGCTGGTCAGTACATTCATATTGTTTTCTTGTGTTTCTGACTGTACCTGCATTTCTGTTCTGGGGTTGCACTTTGATTGTAAATTGAGGGGAGAAGTTTTTCACACGTATTTTCGACACCCATCGATCTGTGTCTTATGGGTGTTACCATAGCAAGGCTACAGTAATGAGCCATTGAGAGTGTCTGGTTTGGATCTGTCCTGAGAAGGGCTGACCAACACAGTAATAAACCCATCAGGAGTTATTTTTGCCTAGGAAAATGATGCCTGTGTAGAGACAGCAGTACTGTCTTTGCCAGTGATCACTATATTGAGACTCCCTATGAGGAAATTCATTCTATTAAATGTAGTCTGCTTAGGAAACCACTATTTATTTATTTTTATTATTTTGTCCCTGAGGCAAGACATTGTCTTGTGCAAAGCACCTTAAAAAAAGGGTCATTTCTACTCATTATGGATAAATTAGGCTTAATGAAATGCAGCCAGAAACCTCCATCTTCTAACACAGTGAATTTTTTTAAGCTAGATAGGTAAGATCATAAACCCAACAAACTTTCACACAAGCTTTTCCTTTGTTTTCTTTAACATTAAAAACTCTCCTAAAGAGTTCCTGCTCATCAGAGCAAATGCAGTTTAATCAGGCAGTTGGCACTTTCACCAGTTTGAGGGACATGCATCTTTCTCAAGCTGTTTATTCTTTCCTCAGGCAGGGCTCAGGCCCATGAAGCCTAAGCCACAGGATGTCACTTCCAGACACATTTATGGCGTCTGAGCATCCTCCCATCCATCACGTGTCGGAAAAGCAACTTTTTTATCCACTGCAGTAGCATCAAACTGTCATTTTCCACTTATTTTAGGATTTTATAACTGTGTATTTTCAGTTCATTTTTTTATTTATAGCTTGCAATAACTATTAAATAAGAGGCAAGTTGTGACAGTTGGTGTGGCTTATTGCAATGATAATGTTTTGTAGCTCTGTAGCATCCTTATTTTAGGGATTCACAGCATTTTTTGAGCTCCACAGCACCTGTGTAGGTGAACATTATTACTCCCCGTTTAGCTGTAAGCAAATAGAATTGTGAATAGCTTTCCAGTAAATAAAACAAGCCCCAAAGGCCCAACACCAACATTAGTGGAGGATAAAACTTCTCCCTTGCACCCACTGGAAGTAGTGATCACTGTTACACCTGCAGGAGGAGGGGGCTCTAACGGCTCCTAGAAGGTAACAACAGAGTAAATGTCCAGGCAGCCCCTCTGGATCAAAACTGTTCTCTTTGCTGCCAGAGCGACTCTTTCTGAAGGGTTAATCTGCAAGGAAGTGTCTGTGTTGGAGGGAAATTGTTGGAATACTTGGTGCGATGGGCACGAAATTTCTCAGGTTTCTTTCAATTAATCTTCCATTAAAAGCTGTAGCAAACCAACACGTGAAGGCATTAGATGCAGCTTGATGGGTCAAACTCCACGTGGATCCTGTCAAGAGCAGGTGAAGTGCTCTCTGTTCACAGCAACCTGATGTTCCTTTGGTGAGGAAGAGCTTTCCTGCTTAAAGCACAGTCACGTTCTCTCTGCATCGTTGACAGGGGCAGTTTAAGGCAGTGTGACCTGTCTGTTGGAGGTCGTTAAACTTACACCTCTAGCAGTAAATCAGAGCAACCACCTGCTGTAGCAGCCATGGCTACCAACAGTTCAGAGCAGGCAAACATGCCCTGCAGGCTCCCAGGAGCGATTCTCCCTGAGCTGTGGCTGTTCAAACAAGCCCCTGCAGCTACAGGCACAGGGCACCTTAGGGGAAATCCTGCCGTACAATATTACATCGGGTGCACGTGGTTAATAGTGTGTTTCCTGCTTTTTGAGTTAAACTTTTAGAGCAGCTGAACAGTGACTGTTTAACCACTGTCTCTGGTATAATGGGCAGTGGAATGGCAGGGCTGTTGTATGTGTACTGCCCTCCTTAGTAATGCTTATTTGCAGCTGATTGCAAGTTGTAGGTCATGTGTTGCTAACAGCTTAAAATCACTTGTTTTGGCAAGCAGTTGAAAGAAACTGAAATATGGTGAAGTGTGGTGGTACAGATAGCATTTAAGGTCAGTTCTTGCTGTGCACATGGAAAAGTATTGATTTGTGGCAGCAACATGCTGGAGTAAGCGTTGCTTAACACCCAACTAGCCAACACAACTAATCTTTGGTAAATATGAACAGATAGAAGAAGTGAAGAAGAGTCAACTGGAAGACTATCTGAACTTTGACATGTACAGACAGGCAAATAAGAGTGAAAAAGACTTTGTGCATTATGATGTCTTTAAATTTTACCCAGTTAGTATGGCAAGATAATTATGTGTTGAAATATGGTTACCACTGTAGCATCCTTGGGAAGAGCTAGTTGGTATAGTGGAGTCCGCAATAGTCAGTATCTGGATCCTCTTTTTAAAAACATGTGAATTTTAATTTTATTTGGCAATAAAAAATACTCTTCAGATTATGGAATTGGAGAAACAGTTTATTTTCAGTCCATCTACTTAGTGAGTGCTGTTCCCTGGGTAAGTTGAGTCTTTCTTTTAAAGCGGTGAAGTCTTTTGGCCATACTGGTTTTCCTGCGTATTTTCTCTCCAGTAGAATAAAACCAAAGCATCTGTAATATGGAAGAGAAAGTGGAGGTGGCAGAGTGGAAAACCAGGCCGAAAGGGATAAAGAGGAATGTGCCTGTGAACCTCAGGATCTCTACCTCTGGCCTACTTCGTAACCGCAGGTGAGTCTCACCTAGTTGGTGCTTTCCATTTAGCCCTTTTGCTGTTATTCTGACTCTAAAGATAGAGACAATCTGATATCTGTGTCATCTAGGATACAGGGGGATCAAGCAGCCAGGAATATAAAAGCAGGGGAAGAATGAAGAAATTGGATGTCAGTCTTTTCACTGTAGGAGTACTGTTAATTACACAGAGCCAAATCCACCCCGGTGTCAATTCACTTCTGTATAATGATATTAGAGGTAATTTGGCCATTTATATTTAATCTGATTTGCATAGATGGGCAGCTTGCAGCAGGTGGCTGTGAATGGAGTGTTATTTGATGCAAATCCCTTGCCCAAGTACTGGTCTGGTCTGACTGGGAGCAGCTGCATCTCTTGCATTTCAGTAGCACCAGCTCAGAGATATGGGACATGCTTAATTACGCAAGTAACCACTAAAGCCAGTGATGAAGCTCATTCAGAGCTGAGGATGTGTAAGAACTTTCAGAACTGTGAAAGTTCTTAATCTCAAGGGACCTTACAGATTGTTGTTTTCTGATGCAAGAAAAAAAAAAGAGACATGTTAAAGAGCACTTCTAATAAATAGAAATGCTGTATTTTGAAATGTTCTTTTCTAACGTTCTGACTTACCTTTGGAGAACCTTTTGGAGCATAATGAGAATCTATTGGTAGAATCCATTTCTTTGACTGTCACAGCTCTGCTGTTTGCTTATCACTGATAAGCCTTGTTGCACACATTCCCACCGCAAGCCTTTATTTTGTATATATGGTAATACCCTGTGGTTGTGTAGCTCAGGGCAGTGCTGGTTTGCAGCTACTCAAACCTCCATTCCTAATGTTGTAATTTGCCTAAGCCCTCTCTTAGAGCAGTCTGTGGCTCAGCACTTTGCAGAATGTTTTTACTACACATCCAACGCACTACACAGGATATTTTTACCATGTATATAATATATTTACTTTCAGTATTATTCTTGTTTGTTCTTTGTTGTTATATGCCAAGGTGAAGTAAACTCCTATTACCCAATCCTGTTACCTGGTCAGGATCATTAGAAGCTGTAGGGAAAAGCACAAGGCAATTCTGCGAGTGGTTTTATTAACCTCGCTAACTTGATGAGGAAATAATGACCATTGGCAGGGCTGTAAATAAAGAATGTAGGAGTTCTACCCTCTCTTATTCCTTTGTGCGCGAATGCAAAGTGAACTTACAACAGGTCTTTCTTCCTTGTTGCCATCCTTTCTCACTCAGCCTTCCTCCTGCTGTCGCTGTAAGAGCCTACTCTTCTGCAGACGTGAGATAATACAATTTTGTTTGAGTTTATTCATTTTGTCTGGCTGCTTCTCGGAGATGCTCTTTATTTTTATTTCTTTTTTTTTTTAATTTTCCCGGAAATAGTGTTGTGGTGAACTAAAACACCACCCCGGGAGCCCTCTGCTGGCACTTTGTGCCTTTGCTTTAGGCTTGCAGTAGTGTTTCTTCCTTCCCAGCTGTGCTCGCTTCAGCCTAAGGACTCGGATTAGCGTCTGTTCAACTACTTTAATCTTGCTGCTTGTCATTTATTTATGTATTTATTTTACTGTGAGGAGGAGCACTTGCGTTCGCTGTACGTGGGAGTTCGGCGGTGCAGACATGGCCCTTTGCCGGGGCACCTGGTGATGTGGCGGGCGTGCTCTGGGCGCCGGGAGCGTCCCCGCAGCCCTGTGTCCCTGCGTGGGGCGGCAGCTGCAGGAGCTGTGCCCTGCGGGGGCCTTCCCCGGCTCCCACGTTTGCTCCGTGCGTGTCTGTGCCGCACGACCGCGCTGCCGAGCGCCGCCGGCTGACGCAGAGCTGCTCCCAAACCTGGAGGTGCCGCCAGGAGCGTCCAGGAATCCTGGAGCGAGACCCCCCAGGCACCCGAGAGCTGCTCTGCGCCGGTACCGCCCGCTCGGCTTTGGGCTTATAAAAGCTCCGTGTGCCTCCCAGAAAAGCACCGGGGAAGGGGGAGGTTGGCATCGCTGGCTTTGGACGACACCCGCCTGTGATTTCCCACTCTTCCTTCCTGGCACGCTCCGCTCGAGCCTCCGCAAAGATTTCCCAGCGCTGCGTCCGTCCCTCCTCGCTGGGCGGGTGCGGGCACGACCAGTTCAATGCAGGCTCGGGGATTTTTTCGGCGTCCTCACGGAGTATTCGTGCTCTAAATGCCTACGATACAGAGGAAGCCGGCTGCTCCTAATGGGATGCATTTGCAGAGAGGAAGAATTCCTCTTTTAAGATGGGTAATAAGCAAACGATATTTACTGATGAACAGCTAGATGCCTACCAGGTAAGATACCTTGGTTTGCATTAGGAGATGGGAAGGAGTAATCTTCGTGTGTTTCTGATTTGTTTTTTTGTTTGGTTTGAGGACTGGTTTTTCTTTTCCAATATGATTGAAAACTTCCTTTGTAGCCTGCATGTAGACATTCTACTGTGCCTTCCAGCAACTGTAACAGCATTCGAAGGCTGGGTTGTTAAATAGTTTAATTAAATAAATAGTTTAATTAATTAAAGAGTTTAATTCCCTCTCTGTATACCGGGAAAAGTCACATCCCCAATGCCTGGACTAGGCAGCAGGATAAATATCATGATGAGCCTGACAGAGTGTACCAATAACCTCTCTCTCTCTCCCCGATGCCTTTGCTGACAACAGAGGGGAAAGGAAAAAAATAGGAGGTCTTGTATAACTTCACCTCTCCTAAGGATAAGTCAGAAATATGCTTAATGTAAGTGCAGAGCAGGGATTATTATGCTTGCATCCACTCCTGGCTGGCAGTTTCTTACCTTAACAGAGGTAGTGTTGCATTTTGTGTCAGGGATAACTCGGTACTTCTCTGTTTACTCACGTTGCATCGACTGATCTTTTTATTATTTTTAATAGGGTAAAAAATAATTCCCGCTTTCCAGTCATGTTTCAGCACACTGCAGATCTTTGTGAAATGGATTGCAGGAAGCTCTCTGCACAGTGAGCATCTTGAACAAGTTTCTGACAATCCGGTGAGGTGCTGCATGGAGTAGAAGTGTGCTGGAGGAGGAAGCAGCTCACTCCTTACTGAGAGATGCAGACAGGGCTCTGTTCCTCTACATAAAGTGACAAAAATAGAATTAACAGTGCAGGAAATCAAGGTTCAGTTTAACTTCTGATAAGCAAGGGACAGATCCAGTCATAACTCAGTAACGATTTATTATCGGGATCTTTGATTCAAGCCCTTGAAGTGGAAACTACTATTTTAGTTCCTAATTTTATTTCAAGTTACTGCTAACATGGACTTTTCACAGGTGTAAATGTTTATCCACAGAGTCAGGCGAGGGGTATATGATAAAATGCTTTGAACCATTATCCCATGCTGAAAACAAGGCATAAATTAAATGCTTTTATAAAAACCTCACCTTTTTCTTGTCATGGCAGGACGTGGAAATGGGCCTTCTCTAGTTTCCACTTTGTCACACATCTCATCCTCACCAGCAGTCTGTCACTGTAATATATTAGTCTAAGTTAATGGTCTTAGTAGTCCAAGATCCAAATAGGCTTTTTCACGTCCCTGCTGGATAGGCAAGAGAGAAATCAAAGATCTCTGAAGCACCAGTGTCTGTCCTCCTACTAACAGTAAAAGTGAACACAGAACAGAGCACAACTGCAGTGAAACAAAACAAAATCCAAATGTAATTAGTGTTATCTTCTTGCCATAAACTGGCAAATGCAAGAGCTGAAATGTCATCCCTAATTCACTGCTCTTCATGCAGAAATTGCCTCTCTCTAATGGCTTTTGCAGCCCCTGCCTTTCCTAATGCTGGGTAATTGATCTCAAAGCCTGGCAGGAGTTGGGCCCGGTGCATTGAGTCACCTTTGGGATTTCTCTGTTACAGGCAGACTTTAGTTCATTAGTGCAGTGCTAGATAATTTCTGACCAGTAACAGCACTTGTTGTGTGTGGTAAATGCCATAAAATAACGAGTTTCAGGACAATCACTGACCTGCAGAATTTGTCAGGAGGGAACGTTTGCCTCGTGCTGTGAAGAGTCAGATAAGGACCTTATTTTGATGGTGATTTGCTCTGATCCATTAATTCTGCATCATTCTTGTGCCTTTTAAACCCAGACATCCTGGGCTGACTGCTGTAGCCCCTCCCCAGAGAGCTCCTGCCTCTCCACTTCATCCTGGGGGAGAGGGCAGTTGGTGTCACCCAAATGTAACTCTGTGACTCAGAGTTTGCCATCTTACCTGCCTTCTTCCCATTTGGGGAATTCCTTCAGAACAGGGAAGGGGAGACTGGGGCAATGGCTCTGTAATTTTTTTTTTTAATGCAGGTTTTCACGTCCTGAGCCAGCAGCTGAGTTACCAGGGCCTCTGAACACTGGACCAAAGTGAACCACTGTGTGCCACGGGCCCCCCTGCAACAGCCTGGTGTGCACATCTGTACCCCAGCGTGCAGGAGGGGAGCTACACGTGGATTGCTTTTTAAATGGATCCTTGATTCATCTCTTTTTGTCTTCCCCAAAGGAGAACTAGGCAATTTGTTGTGAATTTGTGTGTCAATGAGTTAGTACTGTACCCCTTGCAATAATCAGTAATAGCCAGGGGTACAGTGTTCATATCTCAGTATGGCAGAAGCAAAAGAATCAACTTCATCCTTTATGTAAAATATGTTTTGGGGTGTTTTTTTTTTGCTTCCGTACAGTTCCTATTGGAAGATTGTTCAACCCCCCACTCACCTCATGGTTAGACTTAAAATTTCTTTATTTAAACATATTTCTGGACATGGTTTTATCTGGTTGTAGCTTCTGCTGCTTTTGTCTTTAGCACAAATTGCTTTCAGTCTATAGCACCTAAATACTACTTTAGCAGGGAAATTTTTGGAATTTTAAAAAAAATTCGGTGTGTTTTGTGTGCTTGTTCTGTAGGGGACACTGTGAGATGGAAAAGCGAGAAGTTCCTGTGCTTAAAGGATGCTAAAATCATGTATAAGTCACTTTGGCTTTAGGGAGTAAAGATGGAGCTGCAGAAAAATCACCTGCTTGGAGAGCAAGCATACATAAATCTCAGATCACGAATATGATACTAATGAAATAAATTAATGAAATAATATAAATATTATATATAATATAGCTATTTATATATAATATAAATTAATGACATAAAATAGCCTTATCTGGAACTTTGTGAAATGCCTCTTTGTACTTTTTTTTGGTGTGTAAACTGTCACCAGTTGTAGAGCCACTTTTGAGCAGAACCTTTACATTTAACTTGAAGAATTGTAAATCTTGACCTCAGTGTTTTTAATGGACAAGTCTTTAGAGTGCTCTTCATTAAGGCTGGTGATGGGTAGCCAGTTGAAACTGTTTGTAAAAGAGACAATGTAATAGGACTTTATAATATTGAACCTTTCAGTAGCTTTTTTTTTTTTAAATTCAGAAGAGGTAGCAGCAGATTAAAGAAAGACTGGAAAGCTGTAAATCTCCTAACACCTTGTCATACCACCGGCTATTAAGATCATATCCCCTGCTATTAAAAGAGTGTTCTAGTTGGCAGCTCCTTAAATTTTCATAAGATTAGTGAAATGTTTTGGAAATGAGGCTTTTGCTGGCACTGGTCTCCTCATGGAGATTCACCTCATTTAAAAACCTGGCGCTGTAAGAAAATGAATTCTACTGGGCATTTCTGATTCTTATGCCCTTACAGTACTTGGCTGCTCTGGGTTTCTGGTTGTGGGTTTTTGGGGCCTTTTTTTGTGTGTGTGTTGGGGTTTTGATTTTTTTTTTTTGTTTTGTTTTGTTTTTTCTTGGCTGTTTTTTTTTTTTTTTTAATACATAAAATGCAAAATCTAACCAGAGTCTGGTTAGGGAAAAGGTGAGTATTGACAGGCAAGGAAGATGTAATTCACTGGAAAAAAAGGACATTTTCAAATTAAGGTTTTAAAAACTGCCTACAGATTTTGGAGGTCAAGTCTCACTGAGAAAAGAAAACGAAGGGGGATTTTAGGGTTTTTTGAATGATGCTTTGTAGAGGCGCTTGAAGCAGCAGGAAATACAGGTGTTCAATGAAGCAACATCAGAGCCCCTTTTTTTGCCTTGGTGCCCTGCATTCCTCACTCAGGAACAGCTGCATTGAGTAGGGAAAGCAGAGAGTCTGTGCTTGGGCTGTGGACAGACTCCTGCACTGCTCAGTCTCCTCCCTGTTCTGGGGCTGCTTCAGTAAGGGAGCTGAATTTGATACAAATTTGGTTCTTCCCTTTTTTTTTTCTTCTAACAGAACCTGGGTAATACAGAGAATATTAGTGGCTTTATTGCAAGCCATTTATACTTGTGTTTGTTCATTAATGGTATTATTTACTCTGCATTATTTAATCCAGCCTCAAAACAAACTTATGCACCCTGGCAGTCTTAAAGGCAATGTTGCAATAAAATATAGTACTGTGAAATAACTGCTTGCTCCTTTTACACAAGAATTTGTCTATTACAGAGCTGACTTTTATCCTTTTATCAAAATCGAAGTCAAAGTGGGATTCAACCGTATTTCCTGAGAATTATGCAAAACCAGATGAAACAAGTTAGGTTATGATCTGTCAAGGAATGCCATTTGTAAAGTGAAACTAGGTCATCGAGCTACCTTTTTGATTTAAAAGCCATGCTTGATTTGATCAGGGGCCTGGAAAATTAACCCTTTGCAAGAACACCACAAGTGAATTCGTCACAGGTTCTCCAGCATCTTCTGTAAAAGGTGTTTTCCATTTGGTACAGTATTACTGTTCCTGTGCAAATGTGAGCAGTACATAAGAATGGCCCAAGGTTTTTGTGAAGTTATCCTTTAGTGATTCTGGTTTCATGGTACCGTTTGGTGCTTGTGTAGGTTGAGCACAATTAACACTTGTTGGCAGTCGCTTTTTCCCAGTCCTTCCCAGGGTCTGACTGTTTTTACTCCGCTGTTGCAGTATGAACACATAAAGTGGCTCTTACAGCTGCAGCTTTTTCCTCCTCGGACTCAGGCGGTGTTTTGGGTGTGGTGGTAAAAGAAGCATGATGGCAAGTGAAGAAGAGCTGTGTGTCAAATCTTCATCGGTGTTCTGATGCAAACAGCATTTTTAACTCGCTGATTCTGTTCCCTCTTCACACGCTCACAGGGATGAAAACACATCGCTGTCTTGCTGACTCGGTCTTGCCCAGCTCCACACCAGTCTCAGCTGTGTGGCTCGTAGAGCAGAAGTGCTGCATTTGTAAGACATTACCAGAGTGGAGTTAATAACGGATCTGATCTGGAAGTTCCTTTGCTTCGCTCCAGTACCAGATTTTCGATTGCTTCATGAGATGATGTTCTGATGGTGTTTCGATCCGGTGATCTTACACACACACTGTGTGCTTTGGTGCAGAACATCACTGGTGATTCTAAAAACGAAGCCTCTGAAATAATTTGCTTGAAATATTACCTTTGAAAATGCTGCAGCATTCAGTACTTAGCGTTTCTTTAGAGCTGCTCTCTCAGCTCTGTGGATCTCATCTGTCTTGCCTTAAGGATATTGTCACAATTCCCGTTAGCCAGTGGTTTACATTATCTGTGGTTTCCTGGCTTTTTTCTGAGGCTGTTTTTTAAAAAATTGGAGTGATTTTTTTGACTGATTTATCTTATTTTCTTATTTATAAAACTTCTCCATGAAGCTGTTGCGGGATCAAAGTAAACCTGCCCTTATGAAACTATTACATATAAAAGGCAGAATATATATGTATTGTCTTAGAGGAGAGATAAATTTACTGGATGTGAGAACTCCTGTTTCACAGCAGCTTTGCGTATTTGAGCATTTCTATTCTTTCATTCTGTTGTCCATTTCTCCAGTTTTTCTTCTGCAGAGGAGAAACTGTATGTGAAATAATAAATGTACACATATATAAATACACATATACATAAATAATATATAATAAATATATGTATATGTGAAATGGGTTTTATTTCAGAGCTGTGCTTTGTGCACAGTGACACTTCCTTCCAAAGGGGTGATAACCTTTCATTCGCTGGGCTCTGCTGCCATTCATAAGCTGCCCTCAGGAGCTGCCCTTCTCTCCCTCAGGACAGCTGCTCCTGGAGCCATTCCTCACAGAGTGCTGTGTGTGGACACTTGGCAGAGAGTTCAGTATCAGCACAGTTCTCTCTCTCACTGGTTTTTGTTCAGATCACTGCAGAACATGATATAAAGCAGAACTGAGCTAAACTGGATTTTACCGGCTGGTGGAAAGGGGAGCAGACCACCTATTTCAGTCTGTTCTGTCCTCAACCTGCCTTCATCTGACACAGGAAATAAAAGAATAAAACTAACAACATGCTCTCATAACTCTTTGCTCTTCTGTAAAATCATTTGTAAGAGCAGAGACTATTAACCCTTTCCTACAAGCACTGGTGAGTGGCTTGCAGAAAGTCCTAACATGAGCCAATGAGCCAAGCTACCCCTGGAACCTGAATGCACCAGCCATCTGCCTCTGCTCTCTGCCAAGTATTTTGAGAAGCAGTTAAGCCACCTAAATGCTAAATTTGAGAATCAAGTCCTGTTGTACAAGTGAATTACCTTGTAGAAATCAGTGGGAAATGTTCTGTTTGCTTGATTTTATTGTCTTTGCTAGACGTACGATGGTAAGTGGATAGTAGCAGATGTGTTTAAGCGGTTTCTCTACCTCCAAGAAAGCAGCAGTGATCCCATGTCAGACTTCTAATTCCCTCAATTATTTAGGGCATGAGGACAGACCCAGCGGGGCAGTTGCCCTTGGAAAAGGGGCTGCAGTGGTGACCTGTCGAGGCAGAGGGGCCTGCTGTTAGCAGGGCTCTGCCAGGCCACTGTATAGCACTAGAAATAAAAGCAGTGATTCTCAGGATCAATTCTTGCCAGAAATGTGGAATTGATAAGAATCATGAAAACTCTGGTAATGTTTATTTGTTCACTCTTTAGTTTGTGCTTTTCTAGTGGGACTCCCAGTGGCTTTAGTGTCCAAACAGAACAGACTGGGTGCTTTTTGTGCTCAAAATAAACTCAAATACAGTCCAGAAAACAGCAAATGTGTTCCATGATAACTTTGATCTTCCTTCCAGCCAAAGTTATCACGTGCATAAATGACAAATGCTTTCCAGGACCCACCTCACCTTTCCTTATGAGAGAACGAATTTAACGTGTGTAACTATTTATTGTCCATCACTGTGTGTTTTCTGTATGAATGAAGTAGCCAGGGGAAAATTGGATGATTCACCTCCATGTTTCTTTGGCCAAAAGTCTTTAATTAAATTGGAATTAAATTGCTTTAGTTCCAGCAACTATAAAATGTAATTATGTTATTTAGACCTCTGTTCCATCATGATTTTAATCCAACTCAGGGCTGGGCTTCCAAAAAAAAAAAAAGGAAAAAAAAAAAGAAAAGTCAGTCCTGCACCCCTTTCCTGCCATCAATAGATACTTGGTTTACCTTCATCTCTTGGTTTTCAATATGGGTGGGGTTTAGTTTATGTTAGTAAAAATTTTGTTTGGTTAAAGAAGAGGCAGGCAGTAGTGTTTGTTGTCAATGACAAGAGGCAACTCAGCTTAAAATATAAAAAAAAAATATGTGGACTAGCAGCAACACGAGTTTATGATCTGACCTCTTAATTTTAAGTCTTCCACTAGCATTTCTGCATGATTTCTGCAAGGTGAAAGGTAACTTTTCTTTTTAATCTTCGTCTTCATTTGCATATCCCTCCCTCTCAGCTTGCTAGTTAAGTAACGGTGGCTGCTGTTTCCTCCAGCCTCTCTAATTACAGGATGGTTGCTGCTGTGGGCATTGCAATTATTTGTGAGATTACACCTGCCTTTTCTTAGTAAATGAATCATCCTTAAGTGCCAGTTTGACTGTTGATTGTGCTGGAATTGAGGAGGACTTAACCAGCAGGCTCAGATCTCAGTGCAGTTCCAGGCAAGGTGCCATCAGTGTCAGCACTCACAAGGTGCTTCCTCCTGAGCCTGGTAACAGGATTCTGCTACACAATCCATGAAGGAAGAGCTGCTGCTCCGGCCACTTTAGATGGAGGAGAGCAGGCAAACTCAATAATTGATACCAAGCAGGGCTGATAGCACACCTGGACACCCGAGACAGGCTGTTTAACTGCCTCGGCTGCTGCACCATTCGCTCTCCCCCTCCTTGGAAGAAGCAGGTGTTTGGCCAGAATGATTCTCAACTTGGGAAGGAAATGCTTTTCCAGTAGAGAGCAGGACTAGGAGAGTCAGCCTAGTTATATATTCTCTTGAGTTACCAGTCACTCGCTGATTTTAAAAGATATATTCTGAATGTGTTTACATTGAAGGAGGAAAACTCACAAGGGCCTGTGAGAGAGGTGGATAGTCAGGAAGAATATTGTGTTTTGGTGGTTGTTCCCTATATATACACCCTCAGGAGCTACCTCTAAACCAAGAGGTTGCATACTCTCTGAATTTATGAATGATGATGTCAACTGATTATCGAATATTTCATTGTCACCAGTGTTCCTGGTTGTGGATGCCAGGCAGAATTTTCCTTAAATATGTATTAGATAAGATACTGGAGGTTAGGGGATAATCCTGTTAATGGGACGGGACTAGTTATTTATGTTTGCTCACAGCACCTGAAATTGTAACTGGTTTTGTGACTGATTTAGAAGTGCATGAAATGCCAACTGTTCCACTGCTCATATGTTCTTTGGTGAGGTGTTTGAATTTTCTAGTATAACACAGGTGTTCAAAAAGTGAATTAAGCCAGTGTAAATTCAGTCCCACAACAGAGCCATTTAGAATGCAAGTGAATGCTTGTAAGCTCTTCTTTCATGTTCAGCGAGCTCTGTGTCACATTTGAGTAAGTTATTTCAAATTCTGGGATAGCACAGGGAGAGCTGAATAGTTTTCCTGCCGTTCAGAGCAGGGGCTGTCCATTTATCCACATTCCTGACAACAGGAGTTTGGAGCCTTTGCCAAAGTGACCACAGTACAAAGGAATTGTCAGCAAAAGGAGTTAGTAACTAATAAATGAATACATCTGTTATTAAACCAGTTGTCTCCAGTAGAGAAATACTTCAAGTTAGAAGACATTTTTCTTCACCTGTTTCTTATTTATAGTTTTCTAGAACCACTTGTGGAATACTTTTGGCCTATACCTTAATTTCTGGATTTAATTTTGTTTCTGGTCTGATCATTCCACACTGGAGAAGTTTTTCAACAAGCTGGTTTGGTTTTTTTTCTCCTGGAGTTTCCCATTAGCAATAATTTTTTTTCCTCATAGGCTTGTCCTTAGGATATTTCAGTTATTTTGCACCATGTTTTGCTTTCTGAGTCAAAAGTAGATTGTACACAAATGGCATCTTTAATGTTTTTCCGTCGGATCTGAGTTTCCTCCCGAAAGCTTGAAAAAGAATTCTTTGCAGTTGTTTTCAATATTTCTCTAGTACAATGACACATTTTGTTTTTCAACAGGACTGCACCTTCTTCACTCGGAAGGAAATCCTTCGGTGAGTAAATTGTATTAAACTTCTCCTTCGTGATTCACTTTTTATCTGACTTGTGAGGAAACCAAATAAAGCCAGTTATTTTGCGTGAATGAATGAGTGTAGGATGGGACTTAAGATACACTTCAAATGTGCATTTGTTATGAGGAGACTGATGGTGATTAGCTTAAGGTCCCAGACTTTTCTATGACTTTCCATGAGAAGGATTTGCTGCTTTTCTGCTCAGTTATCCCATGAGGGCACATCCCTCACTCAGTGCAGGTCCTGGTGTGGGCTGGAGTGTGGGGAGGACTGTGGAGCTTAAACTGCAGAATGCTGAGAATGTGTCAGTGCCAAGTCACAAAACTTGGGATCACTGTTGGCAATAGAAGGGCCTTGGGGTTTCTCTTTTAGTAGGGATGGACTGGGCCAAACTGAAGCTATTTCTGCCTGTGTATATGCTGACTTCTTGCCCTGAATCCTTGATCTTCTGATCAGTCAGGTTAAGGATCTGGGGAATTGGGACATAGATCCTGTCCTGTCACTACCCATGTTGTTTTTCCAGAGGATTTTTGCCCCAGTAGAGGGGGAGAATAAATCCAGGGTAGACCTAGGAACTCATAATGCTTCAGGGTCTCAAATTTGACAGGCTTCTCAGACACGAGAAACTTTGTTTTCATAAACACTGGGAACAGCTTTGAGATCCAAAGTAGACATTGTATCTGAGAGAAGTGTTTCTTGCCTCTGCTGTGTAGCTGTAGACCTCAGGAACACTGATGGTCGGTCGAGGCAAAACTAGTGGGGTGCTTTGTTTTTTGTTGGAAAAGCAGAGGTAGTATTGCAGCTCATTTCTTGCGTAGCCTGCCCTCACTACTCCTGGAGAAATGCTGCTCTCACTGCCCAGCAGTGCACGACACCTGAGACCCCTGTGCAGGAGCAACATGGCAGCACCACTGCCTGAGCTGGGATGTCATTTGGTCCAGGTCCCTCTTAGGTTTGTTACAGTTTAAAATCCACTCCCGTGGCTGGAGTAGGTTTTTGTGAAGGCCCATGGTGTGACTGAGTCAGAGCGTGGCAGCTTGGCCCAAAGATAAGCCTAGCTCAAGGCAGGCTGGCTCCAGCAGAGATGCTGGTGCTCTCAGAGTGAGTCAAGGGGGAATTACCACGGCAGGGATGTAACTTCTTCAGCAAAGCGTTGCTCAGCTCCGACCCTCTGGGAATGGCCCATGATCAGTAGCTATAAACAAGTTTCACGCTGTGTTTGTGGCATCCTGAAAAAGTCACGCACCTTCGGTAAAAATGAATGGTCGCCTTGTGTTGTCGGGGCTGCAGCAATGTTTGTTAATTCTGCTTGAGAACACCGACTTTGGCAGCAACAGAATTTACCCTCACAGATTGTTCACAAGAACAGCTGTGAGTCTGAAACAACCGAAGCCTTGTGGTTTAGATGTTGGAAGTGATTCGGTGATATTTCTGTGCCATCATTAGTTCCGACGTTGGATGTGGAATAAAAGATGTCCCCGTGCAGCCACCAGCTCTCAGATACATGCATTATATAGCCAGACCAAAAAAAATCCCAAATACTTTAATTTCCTGTATAAAACAGACCTAGAGCCACCTTCTAAGTCTTAAAAATCAACAAGTACTTTTCTACTGTTTAACAGGGCTGCCTTGATACACAACTTCTGAAATAGATTGGTTTGGATTGGATAAACTGAAAAAATTGCTTTATTTTTCTAAAATTTGATTGAAACTCAAATTTGTTAAAACTTTATAAACAGTCAGTTACTTGCATTTGTGCTGCGTTCCTGTGAGGGGAAATGGTTATTAATTAAGATTTTGACACGTAAGTTAAGGTTCTCTTTGTCACTTTGAATAACTGATCTGCTCTGGGAGTTGTGGGTGGAGTGATTTGTAAACTGTGATACCATGTCATCTTTCTCTTAGGAGTCATTTCTTGTTCTCCTGTGGGGTGATCTCCAAAGAAATACTGGAATTAGCCTGAAAGAATACTTGACTTCCAGTGCAGAAAGCAAAGTGACTTATTTTGGTACATGTACACCTAAAGCACATCTAGAGAAAAAATTGTGGACAAATTAAGAAGCGTAAAACATGTGCAGTACAGGCCCAATTTAAAGAATGTGACATAAAATGTGACCATTTTTATAACAAGACTGGAACGTTGGTGGGGGGAGAATGGCCTCAGAACTGTAAAATGCTGATAAAAGGAAGGAATTAAGGAATCAAACATCTTCACTGAAGTTGCAATTGGGAAACTGCTCAATCTGAATAAGCAAACTTTTATTTATTTATTTTTTTTTAATCTGGAAAGCATTTTCCAACTGTGACTTTGAACCATCGTGTGCAACTGAGAAAATACAGAGAACGTACTTTGGGAACACATTAGGGTGTGTTTAGAATATCTGCCCTTGAAACCTGCCATGTGTTCCCAAAGTATGTTCTCTGTATTTTCTCAGTTGCACACGATGGTTCAAAGTCACAGTTGGAAAATGCTTTCCAGATTAAAAAAAAAAGAAGTTTGCTAAACCTATGACAGCAGTGAAATCAGAAAATGTGCCATTACATGGCAGGCACACAGGGGGTTACAGTATTGCAAAATCTGCCTATGGAATGAGGAGTCAGCAAGGTCTGTTCTCATTTTCTGGGTTGCAGTGGGTAAAAAAACACTTGCAGAGAATGAGTTTGCAACGTGCAGCTTTGACAAGCACTGGCTGAAATGAAGAGGTATTTCTGGAATCGTCATAAAACATTCCCACTCATTCTTCAGCTTTCCTTGACACGTGAGACTGAGGTAAAACTTCTGTTGAAGTTCGATACCAGGACACTGAAGGCAGTAAAACCAAATGACCTGGATTTGCAAGTAATTTTTAAATAACAGTGCTTTGAGGTTGGTTTTTGGTGTATGCCATATCCAAGTCCTGAGGCTGCACTGCACACGGGACCCGGGGCAGTGGTGAGAACAGGTCACAGTTTATTCCTGTAAGAGCACTCCATTGTCCTGCAGGACTAGGGTGAGCACACAAGAATATCTGAGTGGAAACTCAGCTTTATTTCTGCTCTGATTTCAGCAGATGTGCAGTGCTACAGATTCCACGGTGCCGGGCAGAACACCACATGTATCTCTCTAATACCTGTGTAGGTTGGAACTGCATTTGCAGGCAGGTGGTTTGCAATCTTTTTCCCTTGCATGGCAAGCGAGGCAGAGTCGAGGAGATCACTGCGATGGCAAGGGCCTGGTGATAAAGGAAGCAGCGTTGAAGTGGGAGAGAGATTCTCCTGCTTCTCTGTATGAGCAGGTTTGATGTGGGGCAAGGAGGGGGATAGGGACTGAGGAACTGGAAGCTCCTGTTCACTTTCTTACTCCCTCTCTGGTCTGTGTAAGCACCTTTGACGAGTTATTACCACTGTAATTAGTGTTACCCACACTGGATATTTTGGTGCCTTTTAAAGTATGAGGATAATATTTCCCTTGTAAGTTTAGGTTGAATACAAGGTACTGGCAAGGAACAGAGTAGAATCGAGAGGTGTCTCTACATGTCTGAGGAGAAGTTTTACCGAATAGGAATAAAATGGGCTATGATGCCCTAGTTAATTAGCACTTAGTGATTTAGAATATCCCTGTCTCAGTGAAGAGTGAGCTAAGTACTGCTGGGAATTTAGTTATGCACTGCAGGACACTCCCAGGTGTGGTATTAAGGAAGAGCAGGACCAGTTCCTTTTAGGCTGAGCTGAATTTCTTGGGCAGCTGAATTTCTTGTTCCGTGAAATGATCCAGCAAGGAGTAACCTCCCCAAAACAACAACAGCAAAAAAGCCCTGTCTGGCTCACCATCCATTTGCATGACTGTTAGTGAGGAAGAGGTACAGTTGTGTAGGTGGGCATGAGGGGATTAATATGGCAGCTTCAATTTAGATTGCTTTAAACTGATGGAAACCAGCACGAGATTGCAATTAGGTGAAATGGGCTAAGTGTTTTGATCTGTCCCTACAGGGAAAGGAGCCCATCAAAACCCCAAACAACAGTAAATCTATTTTCTGCTGGTTTAATAAACTGAATCAGCTCTCTGAGGGATCAGAGGAGTGCTAAAGCTGGCACAAGAGCCAGAGTGAGCAAATGCAACTGAAAATGAGGAGAGGAGAGCAAGGCTTAACAAACCCCTCCCAGTGAGGTGTTGGATTGACTCACACACTGACTTCAGGGAGAAAGACCTTGGTGTCAGCATCAACTTAAGACAACAAAAACACGGGCTATGGTCAGAAGGGTTGAGGACACCTTCTTCTGATTGGTAACCTGAGTGCAGATAATTTGCAAATTATTAAAGAATAACAGAACTTAGGAATTTTAAGTGAAGAAGGAATTAACCCAGAATAGTGAAAACGGATCTAGGAAAAGAATAAAGTAAGTTAGACTGTGCCTGGTGAAAAAGAAGGATAGAACCCATAGGTCAGTCCTGGTGTTTGACAGGCATTTATCACAGGAAAACCTATCAGGACACAACTGTGCTGTGTGGAAGGATGCAGGGCACACTGGTAGACAATCAGTTCATAAGTGCCCAGAACACAGCACATGCTCTGAGGCAGCCACTGTGGATTTGTTAAAAGCAAATCTTCCTTTGAGTGGCTGCTCTTGTAAGTCAGACAAAAGAATCAGGTGCAACATATCTTTATTTTAGTAAGGGGTTCTATGTATTTCACTTGTGCAAGTGGTCAAGGTACTGCTTGTACCTTGTACACAGAAAACTGGTGAGATGGTAAGAGATGTGTTGAGGTGAAGAGAGCTGCAGACACTGTGAAGATCAAGATTAGCATTTTCAACAGTGCTCAATACATTAGAGAAATTATGAAATTCAAAGTGAGCAAAAGGAAATCTGCACACTCAACTGAGTGCAGAATGTAACAAAAAAAAAATGGGGCAGGGGGTTGGTGATCCAAGCACAGTGAGCATAATTTTAACAATCACACACACACAGACCCCCTCCAGTGCTCCTGCAGAAAAAGGGAAATGTATTGCTACGATGCCTTGGCCTCAGCATTGTTTGTAAAACATGAGAATTCCATTCCAGTCAGCAGCGTTGGGACCTCAGGAGGAACAGACTGCCCAGGTTTGGGCATCGCCAGTCAAAAAAAGATTTGTTGCACTGGAAAACGTCCCGTGGAGAGAAACGTGGATAAGAAGACAAAACAACGTGTGAAGGAAGGCTGGAAAAACACTTTATTCACAGCAATGAATCTCTTTATGTAACGTGCCTCTCTTGTGATTGTAAATGCGAACAAATGGCCGAGTTGTCTCTTAAAAGGCAGTATTTCTGTTCCTCAGTTCCGTAAATCTGATTTTCCAGCAGACAAGCTTTTGCTCCAGTAATAATGGTTATGTGCTGGCCAGCCCATCTGTTTCTGCTTCCCCCTGTAGACAAGTACAATTTGGCAAATACCCAGGCACTCAAGTGCAGGTGTTCTCGGGTGTCTGTCCCAGCCAAAAAGCTCAAAATTGGTAAATTAAAGTTGTAGCCCTTGAGACCGACTGAGCTGAGCTGGACAACTGCCAGGGGAGCATGGCACTGACTGACTGAACTGGGCACCGTTTGGGAAGTCAGCAAACCTTTGAACCTCTCTGTAGAAGAGAAGTAATTAATTCTTCTGTTTCATTCTCTTCCCTGCCTGTTCCTTGGCGTGCTTTTGGTGGGTGAAAGGTGAGGTGCAGAGGAGCCCTTTGAGCCAGTCCAGCTCTATGCTGGCTTTTAAATCTGAAACCTGCCGGAGAGTTAAGCAGTGAATTCCTTCAATTGCTGGAAAACTTTCCTTTTAAGGGAGCGCCTGCAGCAAACTGCTTGAGGGGCAGCTCCGTGCGGAGCAAGGTGCTGTGCGGGTGGAGGGAGGGGTTAGGGCACAGCTCCTGGTTTTCTTCTTAAAAGTTTGGGGTTCAGATGCAGGAAGGGGAAATTCCCATATTGTCAGCTTGGGGGCGAAAAAAACCTGTTGGCAAAAACGGATATAATTTGAGGGAACTCTTGGGAATGTTCCCGAGTTTTAGGCAAGAAACTACATACAGGAGGGACATATACCCTGAAGCTGCTGTTGATCTTCTGTCTGAACATAAGGAAGCCCTTTTTTCTTTTTTTCCCTTCTTCCTGGGAGAGTGACCAAGCACTGGAACAGGCTGCCCTGAGAGGTTGTGGAATCTCCGTCCTTGGAGATACTCCAAAACCATCTGGACGTGGTCCTGGGCAGCCTGCTCTGGGTGCCCCTGCTTGGCAGGGGTTTGGGCCAGGGGATCTCCAGAACTTCCTCACAGCCTCAATCATTCTGTGATTCTTTGAATCACCAGGAGAAAAGAGGCCTGTGAGCAGGGTTTTGAGTGGTACTTCAAGGACAGGAAAACATTATAAACTGCTTTTATCCATTTTTACTATGCGTCATGTAGTTCTGGGAACGGCAGAGTACGTGTATTGAAAGTCAAAGCCTTCCTAAGTACAACGCGATCTTTTAGAATAANTTTAGAATAAATATATTATAAATTATAACTATTATAAATATATTATTATAAATAATAATTATGTTATTATCAATATATTATTATTACTTGTCTGCCAAAACCACTTCTCCTAATTTCTCTTTAATTTTACTGCAGGTGATTTGGGAGGATATTTATCTAGTGTTCTCTTGAATTAATTTGTGCTGCTTCATTCTGCATTGCACTAGACACGTTAACTAAAATCTGGCAGAATGCTCCTCTATCCACCTTTTCTCACCCTATTGTGGTGCCTTTCTATAAATCTAATTCCTCTGTCCAGTTATTGTTTTTTATTGATATAATGAAAGTAACTTCAACTGGAAAGCATAAAAGGGACAAGGCATATCAGTAACAGAATTCCTTCACTTTTCAACTCTTCCTGCTTCTGTTTCTCACTGTTCTTTATCTATTAGTCGAAGTGGGGCAATGTAGTGAGTTGTGGTTTCAGTTTCTATCTGAAATTTCTGGTTGGTACCTTCAGATGTGGCATCAAGTTTCCTGTCATTTTGGTTTCAGTCTCACATGGTACGCCCCTTTCTCTATTAGCCCGTTGTAACCTCTTGCCGTCCTTGGAGGCAACAGTTCCCTGAGGAACTGGTGCAGCACAGAGATTTATGCCTCAGTTACCATGTGCAACGTGTAACTGTTGCAAAACCAGTTTGTGCAAGTAGGGCATAAATCTGAGACCCTGACAGCATTTTCCTTATCAGTTGCTGACAGCCTCAAAGGCCCTTCCTTCCTCGGTTTCTCAGCCCCTGATTGAAGAACCTCCTTCTCTCTGAGCAGCTCTTTCTCCCCGTGTGGCAGACTTGTGGATTTAGGTTTGCCTGGATGTGTTCTCCTGCTGTCCAGTCACACGTCTGTCCATGTGTGTTCAGGCACTGGGGGATATGTGCAGCTCACCAGTTTGCATCAGTGTAGGGGGTTGTAAATCAGTTCCCAGCAGTGCCTTCTCCCCACAGTCTGTGCAATCCCATCCCAGATGCTGGTGCTTCTTCTGCTTCCAGCCGTCTCAGTCTCCAGGGGCTCAGAAGGGCTGATAGCTCAGACCTCTCTGTTTCCAGGGCTTTGGGATTTTGTCAGTGCTCCTGCTGGTCCCTGGAGTGGTGAATTCTTCCCTGTGTGGCACAGGAAATCCTTCTCCAGCTGTTCTGTTCAGCTCTGGCATGTGGGCAGGAGCCCAGAGCTTTGGTTGTGGTGTATGACCAAAAGTGCAGCAGAAGAGCAGCTGAGCACTTGTGTGGTCCTGCTGCTGGCACAGGTCCTCCCCTCCTGTGGTCAGGTCATGGCAGAGCTCCTGGGGGACTGTCCACAGCACTCCCTGCCTTCTTCCATTGCTGCAGTTAGGCCATTTTGCTATTTCTTTTCTGCGAGCATGCAGAGCAACCTGGAGTTTACTCTTCGAGATGGTTTTGACTGTAATGGTAAAGTCTTTGAATGCATTCCTGTTATTTAGGCATAAATAGGATGTATATTGCTGAATAAAAATGTTTTCCCCTCAGAGCATAAATCAAATGATCGTTGCCATGAAGGCAGGACCAGAACTGGGGGAGGTGTTTGTTCATTTCCAAAGGCCGCTTTAAAACCTCTCCTTATTTCTAATCAATGAGCCATTACACGCTTTTATCGGTTGTTTTCAGCTCTCCTTCAGTGCAGAGTTCCTGTTACAAAGGCAGCCCAGCCAGCTGCAGTGTGTTGTCACTACATTTAATGGTGCAGATGTATGGATCCCAAGCCAAGGAAGAGCTGCTCTGTGTTGGAATTGGTGACCTTGGGTGCAGTCTGGCTTCCCATCAAAGCTCAGTAGTGAATTAAAATGGTCGCTGCAGGGTGTAAGCTGAGAAACCTTTTTTCAGATCTCCTCAGGTATGTCTGGAGGCTCTGCTGTGAGTTTGGAGGCATCGAGCTGTGTCCAGCAAATACCCACAAAGTGTCACCCTGGAGAGGTGGGGACACACTCTGCCCCACCGTCTTTGCCATGTAAAGTACCCCAAGTGGTAGAAGGAAAGTTGGCATCAACCAGAAGTAGGCTGTGGGGGCAGTACTGTTGTATTGTGCATTTTTCCCCTGAACACAGCTTTTCTTGTTTTCTCTGGTCGATGGGCAGCTGAGTTGATTTTAAATGTCCTGCTGTCTGCAGGGGTAAGTCTTGTTCTGCCCTTACTTAATTGATTAATTTAATAGAAAAATTAACACACACACGCACCCCATTTTCTTGCACTGCTGTTGCAACTGCTTCAGTTACCTCAAGGAGCTGAGTGTGAAAACTTCTGCATTTTCAAACACATCAGTTCCCTGAACCTCACTGCAGGTTGTTAAGTGTTAGTGCTTATGCGAGGGACCTGAGTGGGTGGGGGGCTTCAAACTTCTGCAAGGGCAGATCAGCAGTCTGGGCTGAGGTGGATTAAAGTGATACAGAATCACAGCCTTAATCCTCGAGTGTGGTACATGAAGCTTAAACATACAGCAGTACCTGTGGGGACGGAGCATCATCAGTAAATTAAATTTGCCATTACATTTATCACCGTGTTCCCTCCCACTCTCATTTGTGGTAGGGAAGACACTGCCGATTTTTCCTCTCCTTCTTCCACACGGGGTAAATGAAGCATCCTGGTGACAAAAGAGAGCACACCCAGGAACGGGGAATGCTTCTGCATGCATCCAGAAGAGTCTTGTAGAGCAGATGTAACTGCAGGACCTGTAATAGTCACTACTGCAAAGACAGTGAGGCTGGTGGTTGCAGGTCTTGGGCATCTGAAAATAGATGATGGTCTGTGTATGGTAATGGCAGCCTTTCCAAATCTGTGTGTTCAGGCAGCCCTGACAGGCACAAACGTTTCTGAGTGTAGGACAGGCAGCTAAAGCAGCTCTGGGTTATTTTCAGATGTGCTTCTTGTGAGGGGCACACTGAGTAAAAGCACAGAAAGCCCTTCCTCTCTGGGTCACAGCTGCTCTGATGTGGTCAGGTCACCCGGGAGCCCTCTGCTTCTGCAAGAACAGGGGAAGTATCAGAGCCTTTCCCAGAGGTTTGGTTCTTTTCTATTTGCAGTTAGTAATTAATGGTATTGTGGGATGTGTCAGAAGAGTCAGGAATCAGAGCAGCATTTGGGAAATGATCCCTGAGTCTGACTCACAGGATTTGTCGTGATGCACAACACTACGAGCTGTACTGATGTATTGCATAAAGGCAGGAGGATTATGGGTGTAAATAACCCTGATGTCTAGTGAGCTTTACACTGTGCTACAGAACAGTTGATCAGAAATGCACTGTTTCTTTGCCAAAAAGTAAGTACTCACCTGATGTAACAGAAGTTATTCAAGGAAACAGGAGTGTTGGTGGAACCCCTGCAAAAGGGACTGTGTTCCCAGTGGTAGGTGGCTTTCTTGGGATCCTGTAATTGGGCTGAGTTACTTTTTCTGTTATTTTTTCAACCTGTTTTCTACAAAATCCAGCATTTGATACACTGGAAATCCATTTTGACATAAAAGAGTTTGTTGTGACCGTGAAAAACCTTCCAGCATAAAGAGTGGGAGAAGGTGTTACTGGTTTTTGTTGTTCAGTTCGTCAGGGGGTTATTTTGTTTGCTTTTACTGTAAAAGAACAATGGAGCAAGAGCAACACACTGTGTGTTGGGTCTGGAACTGAAGCTGGAGAAATCTTATGGCCCTTGTCACTGTGGTGTCAGCTGGTCGTGCCATGTGATAACGCCATTCCAGATAGAGTTGCAGGATCCTTGCAGACAAAAGCCTGTGGAAGACTGTTTTATTGCTGTAATTTAGTTTGCAGGAGTCAGATCACGGCCACTTCCTACAGACTCATTTGGATGCTTGAGTGTGAAATGCACTCAGGTGGAAAGCTCTTTTGCCTACAGATCTTTGATTTGGTGAATTAATGGAAGAGTTAGTTGGGAGAAAAACAGGATGTCAGAGCTGCCCTCAAATCTGCTGCTGATTGCTTGCACATTTCTGTGTCCAGCAGCTGCCTGCCAGCTAATTCCAGCAGAATCTAGTCTGGAACTGAAAAGCCACATCCTTGTTTAAGCTACCGAAGGGATGGATGAACTGCAGCCTAAATAGGTTGTTGTAATTTCTGTGGACAAGACGGTGAATTCTGCCAGCAAGAAATGACAGGTTTACTTTGCACTGATGTTGCCTGTTACACAGAGACAACCCTTTGTCCTGGGGAGAGGAAAGGCAGGGAGCAGCTGGGCAGAGCTGTGCCTGTCCCCTCTCTTTGATCTCTCTCCATCTAAGTCTCTGTCATGGAAATAAGGCTGTTGCTTCACAGCAAAGGGCACCCGGGACACAGCGTCACTACCCTTCAGGTGCCTTGCAGGGCTGGGGTTTGGGGTTAGAAGGATGTTGCTTGCTCTGTAGGTATTGTTTCAAAATGCCTTCCTTAATTGGATGAGCATCATAAGGAGCTTTTGCTGTCAAAATGATACTGAGTTCCAGATCACCGTGAGCCACAGTGGTGACAGTGAAGTGCTTTTCTGTGTACCTGTAATAAATACTTTTTATTTGTCATGGTAGTATTCAGTCTCTGTGCAGCACTGTGTTATCCCCAGTACTAAAGTAACTTTGAATTCACGTTGTTGTGGCTGTTTCTTTTATTACTGTGAGTGGGTGTTTATTTTTGTGATATGCTTGTATTTCGGTAACACTTTGCCACATTTTTAGATTGGTCATATGTTTGGTGCGAGTAGAAAGGGAACCACGTGGGGTTTTTTGTTGTGGTTTTTTTTTTTTTTTAACAAACATGAGATTTTAGAGTTATTATTGACAACTGTAAAAATTCCATACCTCTTATTTCAGATTGCTATAACAAGCCTATTAAAGTAGGAAACACAGACCACTTTATTCCAGTCCCTTCCAAAAGAGAACTCCCTGAAGATGCCCAGCTTGGTGTTTGGATTCACAGTCCTGTTGGAGCACAGGCAGGCAGGTCTAATCCTGGAGGCATCAGAGAAGCAAATCAATAAGCAGGGATTGTCAGCTCCTGTGTTTTGAAGTGTTGCCCACAGTGGTTGAGTCGTGCCCATGACGAGTGCTTTATTTTCTTGAAGACTAGAACACCATTTCAGTATTGTAGCTCTTTAAAGATGGATATTTGATTGGAAGGGTTTGCTTTCTTTCAAGTGCTTTTAAGCTGGTTTTTCTGGTGTGTTCAGGGGCGTCCTTGTAGCTGCTGTTTAGAGCAGAGAAATTGGTTGCTGGAGGGGGAAATGGCTGTTGCATCTTGAATTACCCAGTATTTATAAAATATCAGGGTGAACTGTGGTGAGCAGCTGAAATGTGCTTAGATCAGTGGATATCCAATTTCCAGTGGGGCACAAAATGTTGCTGTGCAGTGGGAAGGGATCCAAGATCCAGAGAAAACGTCTTTCTGTGCTTCATTCCATGTGTTCTTCATGGCACGTCAGAATCATGAGAGGAGAGATTATTTCCTCCCAGTTTTTGAAATCAGTAACCCTCATGAGTCTGAAATGGCTCAGCTGGTGTGGGGCTGATTCCAGTTAAAGCTGAAGATGAAGGGGTTGGGGAGGCATTATTGTCTATTGTGTGCTACTGGTTTGTGTTCTGCTGTTTGAAACATGGTCATCTCTATTTGTAATTGTTAGCACACTGCGTGAGCAGGCAGGAATTTTTACTAAAGGGAAAATGAGTCACAGCTTTTTAATATACACAAGAAGTACATGTGGCCTCATTAGAGACCAGAATACTCTGTGTTGGTACATAAGACATGACAAAGTGACCACTTTCTGACCTAAGAAGTTTATGAATCAGGTGTCAGACTGCACTTTCACATATGACAAGAATTACATTTCACAGTACCTGATGTTTTCTGTGAACAGCAACTTCTTGATCACCATTCCTCCCCTTTTTCCACATTTGGCACTGGATAGAGGACTGACAGATCCATGCTGCATAGATTGACCAATCTTTGAGCACTGGGATACACGTGTTCCCTCTCCAACCTTTTTGCTCTGTTATTTGACAGAATCTTGGATTCTAGATACTTGTCCCCTAGAACTGAATAATATTAGAATCAGTAAAATTAGAAAACCAGCAGAATTAAATCCAACACATGAACTACTTCTACACGTCGTGTTTTACTCACCAGGCAATTCCTGTCTGTAGTTTGTTTGAGAGCACAACATTTGAGATCCACTGGTGAGTTTGAATAGGATGCCCATTGTACTTGAAGTGTTTCTGTTCCTACTTTGAGTGAGCATCCCAGTGACAATAAACGTGCTAAGATGATTTTAAAATTTACATCCTGCTTAATTTGAGTTTTTCTTTACATAGGGCTGTTTTTTCTTGCCTTTTGGGCTGTGCTTTTGCACTCATTCACTGGAATATTCGGGCACAGCAAATAAAGGGCGGGATTGACGCTTGTTAACTTAGTTCCATGAGTAATTTAAAGTAATGCTGTTGAAGCATTTGTGCAGTCTTTACCCAGTTTGTGCATGAGACTGACAGTCTTATTTACTGGTAGTAAGCTTCTTAATACTTAGAAACATTGGTGTTTCATGACCTTTGACTGTTTGTTTCCCAGCTCTCTTACAAAACTAAACTTGATTAAATTAGCACAGCAAGCAAGCTCCAGAGAGCAAAACTAGGTTTGTGAATGCTGGACTTGCATCTCTCTGTAAAAATATTTGTTTATTGCCTTTAAAATAAAATGTTGAAATGTTTGTTAATATGTTAAAATGTTTGTGAAGAAGCTGTGCCAAGAGTGACACGAAACGATGTGAGACACAGTGAAGTGGAAATGCTCTGTGTGCTGGTGTCAGCCAGTGCTGGAACTGTAAAAGTAAATCCGTGGTGTTAGCGAGGCACAGAGAGGAAAAGGGCTGCTTTAATTCCGAAGGGAGCTCTCCCAAGGAATCTTTTGTCTGCAGCGTCATAGTTGTTTGGCTTTGAAATTCTTGGAGCTGTTAGACTACAGCTTCTCGCTTAGTGCAGCTCAGCTGTGATCCCTGGATGCACTCCCAGTGTTGGTGTCTGGGCTGAGGCCCTCACCTGTGCAGTGCCTGAATGTTCTCTAAATGCAGGTCCTGTGGTAGCCCCGTGGCCACGAGGCTGGCGGGAGCAGCTGTGCCCTCAGAACGCCAAAAGCTGGGAATTTCGTGGGCTCAGACTTGTGCACTGAGAGTAACGCTTCGAGCTGCAAGACAGATTTGTGTCCGACGACTTGCGTGGGTGGAAGTGGTTATTTAAAATTGGTCATTGGCTCTTTGTTTCTGCTTGTTTACAGGTTGCATGGCCGATACTATGAAATGGCACCAAACGTTGTGCCCATGGACTATACAAAGGACCCTGATGTCAAACTACCTATGCAGCTCATAATAAACATGCCAGAGCTAAAGGTATCACTTCTGACTGCTTACAAACTGTATCTTGACTTATGTAGCTCGTCTGCCAAGTGAGTTTGATATCCTGAAGCAGCGTGGCGGGCTGGGCTCTTCCCCTTCCTGTCACTGTTCAAGGGCAAAACCAGCCCCAGAAGCTGGAAGATGTTTGGGTGGATGCCTTTCTTGCAGAGCTGGTTGGGATAGATGTTAATAGGAAAGGAATAGGAAATAAAATCAAGTTTAGCAATTTTTCCCCTTAGTGTGTATCGATCCCAGAGAAGCCTGCGGGGTTTCTGTGTGAAGAGCTGGTTAGAAATCACAAGCTCTTATCTCGGTGTGCTGATTAGAAATTTCCAAGAGGTGCAGAACACTGCTGATTAAAAGGAAAGGTTTCCCCTTTTTTTCAGCTGCCTGAGCACAACTGGGAGCTTTCCTTTCTCATGGAGACATTACATGGTAGTTGGTGGAGAGACAGTCCACGTAACTGCCCGTGAGAGAAGCAGTGGGCATAAAGCAATCAGTGAAAAAAACCTGGGAGCACTATTTGTTTTTATTCTTGTATCAGTTCAACCATTTAATATGGCTTTAACAGGACAAATACGGATTTTTAGTATTTATTTTTTCAACAGTTCATTGAATTATGTTGTGTTTGGTCTCATGGTCTGTTTTTTGATTAGTTGATGTCTTCAAGTTCCTGTAATGTGGAAACAACTATTTGTTCAATCTGATAGCTGTATACAACTTTTTTAAGCTGTTTAACAATGCCCTAAAAACCTTGTAATTGATGGCCTTCCACTTGGTTTTCATGATTTAGAAATTCTTCATTAATGCTGTACTTTTTTTTCCCCAAATACCTGATACTTTATGAGCAGAAGCAGCGTTTTAGAAATTCAGCTGGGGAGGAGGTTAAGTCAACATGAAGAGGAAAACATTTGGATTAGATTTCAAGTTGAAGTTCACAGAACTCATTGTTCCTTTAGTGCCACTCTTTGATTCTGGGACAACACCATTTATTGAACAAGAAGCACATTTCACTCTAAAGCATGTTTGTTTCTTAAAAAGTGCTTGGCCAGCATTTCATATAAATGGAAACATTAAAGACATGAGCATTTATTTCAATAGAAGACCTAGGAGAAATTTGTGTCCCTCAGTTATTCTTCAGACTCTCCTTTAGCAGATACCTGTGGGCAGCTGAAAAGTTTGTATTTCTGGAGAAACAGAGAAATAATTGAGAATTCTTTGTCACAGTGAGCATGGGCTTCTCCAGCAAACTCCTAACGTGTGTTTATACCCTGCCTGATGGCATCAGTGTTCCTGAAGGTTTCTGTTCCCATCTCTGGCACCTCCATAGTGCAGTGTGAAATCCTCTGGCACAGGTCAGTGCCTGCTCAGAGTTTAGCTGCCAGATGGCCCAGAGCTGCTTTGTGGCAAATCAAGGCTAAGTTTAGAAAAGAAAGTGAGAAATTCTGGTCACACACAGTCTTTTGGGCTTCAGTGATACAGGGTCGAACACTTAGGGAGCAGCTCATTCCGGGAAAACTTTAGAGCTGGAAGACTCCTTGTGTTTACTAGACAGCCTGGTACTCAGGCTGAGATATAGACCAGGAATTTCATCCTGCAGCCTGTTTAGGTTGAGATACAGGAGCACGTCTTGCTGCCTTGGCAAACTTGGGTGGTAACGACAGACTTCCTAAGAGACTTCCCTGGGTGAAAAGGACCATAATCCATCCTCTTGCACCACAGCCAGGCTGTGAGCTTTTCTGGCCCTGCCTTAGGAGATGTCTCCAGCGGGCTCGTGGAACTTGACTTCATGAAAGTAGCAGGACAAATTCGGTGTTAAATTTTATACAAGTCCTCTCCCAGGTCTCATGAGGCTGTGGAAGAACCTTAGAAATTTTGCTGTCAAACCACTCTTTGTTTCCAGAATTGTGGCAGCTGAGAGAGGAAAGTGCTTTTAAGAGCTAGTGAGCTTGTTTCCAGTCAGATATCAGTAAGAGGAGACTGGGCCTTATTCCATCACTCTTTCAAAGCTATTAAAATGCCACCCGGGGTCTCAGTTACAAACTGGGACCCATCTTGGTCATGGAGCATTTTGTGATCACCTGTGCAGATGGGGCTGAGGGGAGAGAGTCTTTCCCCCAGGGGCCAAGTTTTGAAGCACGCTGGGTAGTAACTCCTGCTCATACACCAAGAAAAAACCATCTCTAACCTCTGCAACTTGCCCAGACTGCCCAACACGAATCGTTACAGTGTTTGCTTTCTTTGGGAAATTTTCATCAAGGTGAAGACAAAGCCAACATTTAAATCTTAAAATAGAAATAAATGAACTAAATGTCTATTGAATTCTAATAAAATTAGTGCTAATTTCACTGCACCTGGCTTTTTTCATATACACATTACATTTCTGGTTACTGGCAATGTTGAGCTCAATACCATTGCAGGTTCTGACAAATGGATGGAATCAATAATGCACTTTTCCAAATTAGATTCTGCTACTGTAAAGAAAGATCTTTACCTCCTGCATTAGGGGGGTTTGAGCCAGGATTTTTGTGTTTCAAAGGAAAAAAAAAGTGCTGGTGGTCACTCACTTTAATTGGTAATGTATTATTCACTAACTCATGATTCTTAAAAGTTGAAAGTCAGGACAAGAAATAAATAAATAAAGAAGGGACAGATACTCTAAGTGGATTAGTTCTACCATTACACTGAAGTTAGCAGAGCTGCTTTACTCCCTCAGTGTCATTGCAGCCTCTGCCCTCTAATTCTGACAATCTTGGCTACACGGCCTGCTGCCTGAAAAATTACCATTTCAGAACCACTGTTAGCACCCTGGGTTTGGTGAGTTTAAACGGGAATGCATGTGGGCTGCTTCCAGATAAAATGAAAATGCTTTGTGCAGTTTGAATGGGAGGGGATTTTAGAAGCGATTTCAGTGAGTCTTCACGTTCAAAACTTCCCATGGAATGGGCAATGACCCCTGAGGGAGCAGGCTGATGTTCTTCCCGAGCCCCCACTCCTGCTCTTTGCACCAGCTCATCCTTGTCTGCATCCTGTGAGTTGTTTCTAGTGATGATGGGATGCTTTCCTCCTCTCAGCCCACTCTTCTTGCTTCCCTGAAGCCCCTTTTTAACTGTGTGTCTCCGCTGGATGTGCTCCAAGTGTGGTAAGTGAGGGCCACGTTCCCTCTGGTGAGCCCAGACCTGCACCTTCCCCATGCTTTGTCTGCACTGTGGCTCAGGGAGTCAGTTTTTGTCACAGTGCCCTATCTTCCCATGAGTTCTGTAATATTGAAGCAATTCTGTCTCCAGCCACAGTCTTTGGTTATTTGGCTGTTGTAGCTTCAGTAAAGAGTCATTGCTGAACTGTCTTGTGTGACACGGTCTTTTTGTAAGACATAAGCACATCAATTTAGCTGTGGTTTAGCCTTGGTTTCTGCAGGGATTTCTCAAGCAGGACCCTGCAGGCACTGCAGAGAAGTTTGATGACGTTAATATAATCATATACACATAAAACCCACATTATTGATTTTGAGGAAGAAGAAAATGGAGGGGAAAAAAACCCCAAGAAACTTGCTTTTATCTGCTCCAGGGATTGTTTGCTGTTGCTTACGATGCTTCCTTTCCAAAGTACCAGTCTTTCCTGTGGAGCTTTGGTAATGAACGATTTTGCTTTTGATCAGTTCTGAACAAGTCCTCATTAAAGCATCCAAAGGGATTCTGACTTCCAGTAGCCCTCAAAGCAGACTGGTTTGTGCATTTAAATATATTCTCTAAAGTCAGTGGGGACTTTGATTCAAACACAAAAGAGAAAACCATCATTGTCTTTCTGTGAATATAAAAATTAAGAGGCATTTTGTAATGCCTCTCCAGCACCTCCAGTTTTATTGTCTTGACCTATCTTAGGACTTTGCTCACAACATCTTATTTCCAAAATGCAGTCGGTTTGTGGGAACAGGACAGTGCTTGAAGGGAATTCCTCACGCTACAAAACGGAGCCAAGGGCCACCACAGTGCTCTCCTGGAGCCTGGGATGGGAACCGGAGGCCCAGAGGACAGGATTTCACTGCAATCTCAGGAATAAACCCAATTAATAGTGTCTTAGGGGACTAATGGTTCTGTTTCATTGTATGGTGGTGTTGGTCTGTGTGTTGGAATAGATGCCACATGAGATTAGGAAATGTGTGGAAACACAATTATTGAGTAGAAGAAGTGATTGTTACAGAGGTGGATTAGGAGGATAATCTCAAGCCACTACAGCAACAGCACCAATCTGCTAAACAGCAGAGGGTTTTCTTCTTCAGTTGTAACAAGTCTTTATTGTTTCTGTCTCCACTCTCATTTTTATTGTGAGGGTACAGAAAAAGCTTTTTAACGAGGCAAGTTTCTAGTTTTAGAAGGATTGGGTTTTGGGGTTTTTTTAATAATTAGTGCTTAAGGGAAAGCAGTCTAGGAAGGAGCAGTATCGTTTTCCCCTTTGCTCCCTTCCCCCATGGCTTTTCCTTTAAATATGATGGAACCCTAATCTGTGCTCTTTAGAGTGGAGGTAATGAAATTACAGAAAGGATGTGAAAAGTATCTGTGAAGGTAAGCTAATACTTTCCATTGTGTAAGCCACAGATATACTGCCTGAAGACACATAATATGAGAAAGTTAAGGGAAAGAAATCAATAGGAGGAAAGATTTTATTTTTCATTTAGGTTTCAGAGATCCATTTGGCAAAGAGTTACTTAAGAAGCATGCATAGGCCCATTTAATTCTTTCTTAATTCAGCTGTATTTTCAAGATCTCTGACGTGCCAAATAGGGAACTCATTTTGTGCAGGTGCAATATGTTTATTGAGTGAGTGAGACCCTGCCTGGCACTTCTAAAGCATTAAGTCCCAGGTTTGATATTCACTGCTGATAAGGAGATTTGCATCTGTGGGCTCCCTGTTTGTTACCCAATGCTGCCTCTAAGATGTCAGTTCACAGCTGTTACCATGACACTTGGTTCTCATCAGGTTTGTTCCAAAGAGAGCCACGTAGTGTTTTAGAAATGAAAAATAATTATTAACGTGTTTCGACACCCGTTCTGATGTTTGGCCTTCTCAAATATTAACCATTTAACAGATGGACCATTTTTTGAGTGCCTTTAGGAAGAAAGGGGGCCTTTTCTTTGATTGCAGCCCAAATGAACCTCACTTTGGCTTGTTAATAAACTTGCAGTTTGAGACAATGGTTTTGCACTGTGTCTGTGTGTGCATTCCACAGACGGGTATCGGTGTATATCGCAAACAGGCCCATGTGTGTTCCACAAACAGGCTCATTTCCAGGCACTCAGTGAGATCCTTTAGGCTCAGCAGCAGCCCCAGTTGCCCACCTGCTGTACGTGCACATCCTGCACGTGACGTATCCTTTTACAGTGAGGTTCTCACAGCCATCTGGCAAGTTTGGGGGTGTTGTTTTTCATTCTGAGACTCTTCAGAGATGTGACCCTGCTGCTTTTTGAGGCTGCTGCCTTTTTGTTTTCAGTGATCCCTCTTTGCTGCTCTATTTAATTTCATTTCATTTGGCCTGGGTTTGCCCTCACCTGAACGGTGAGCTCAGGGGATCCCTGTTGTGGAATTACTTCAGCCATGGAACCCTGCCGGAGAATCTGTATTTAGTATTGACCCCTTCAGTGGGCTGTCCTTTGAGCCTGGGGCTCTGTGTCCATACTTCTCCTATCCATTAAAGCAGCCTCGTTCCTGGCCTTTGTCACAGCCAGAAAGACTGGACAGATCTTGGCATTTAGGAGTGAATTTTAATCATAGAAGCGTTGGGGTTGAAAAGACCTTTAAGCTTATCCAGTCCAACTGTTACCCCAGCACTGCCAAGGCCACCACTAAACCGTGTCCCCAGGTGCCACATCCACAGGGCTTTTAAATACCTCCAGGAATGGTGACTCAATGATGTCCCTGAGCAGCCTCTTCCAGGTCTTGACAACCCTTTGGATGAAATTTTTCCTAATATATAATTGAAAGCTCCCCTGGCGCAGCTTGAGGCTGTTTCCCCTCCTCCTGTCCCTTGTTCCCTGGGAGCAGAGCCCGACCACCCCCTCGGCTCCCCCCTCCTGTCAGGGAGTTGCAGAGCCAGAAGGTCCCCCCTGAGCCTCCTTTGCTCCAGGCTGAGCCCCCCCAGCTCCCTCAGCTGCTCCTGCTGCTCCAGACCCTTCCCAGCTCCGTTCCCTTCTTTGGGCATGTTCCAGCCCCTCGATGTCTTTCTGGTAGTGAGGGGTCCCCAACTGGCGGCAGGATTCAAATCCTGTCTCGGGGAATTATGCTTCCAATGTCTGTTCCTCAGAGCTCACTCGTCCTCAGAAGATTGGCACTCAGCATCTTCTCCTGTGGAGATTAAATTTCATTTAAATCTCTGGAGTGTAGTCAGTCCAACCACAGGTTGGACACTGATGGGTACCAGTGCAAATGAAAGGCTTTTCTACGAGATTCTACGGGATGTGACTCTGCATCCTTAGTGGTTGATGGTTCTGCATCAACATGGTTTGTCAGTAGGTGAATATTTGCCTTTTAGCAAACTCCAACTGATTTCCAGCATAAAAGCAGTCCTAGATGCAAACTGCAAGATCTCATTTAGCTGGTTGATGTATCCCAAGTGCTTTGTTATCATTAAATAGACCTGCTCGAGTCAGGTGTGCTCTGTGAGGACGGGGAATGGCCTCTAAAGCTGCTGAGAAAAAGTATGTTTAAGTTCCAGCTGGGATGGCCACTGAAATCTGTTCTTAAAATTGCCAGGTGACGTGATTTGGCAAATGCATGTGGCGGGTATTTCTGTCTCCACACCTGAGGACTCTTCTGTCCATGCATCCCAGAACTAGACAGTGCAAAGGCTCATCCCGCAGTGTGAATGTGCACGAGGACCAATCAATCCCCTGCAGGAAGAAGGAAAGCTGCTTTCCAGGAACCGGGTGTTCTTTGAGTCACCTCACACTTCTCTTACAGACATTAGGCTTTCCTATATCATGCTGGTCTTTTAACAAGAAGCCTTAAAACCTTTGCATCATTTGAGGCTGTAACAAAAGGTATCTCAAATGTAATCTCAGTGGGGGTGACAAATTTTGTCCTGCTCCCAAGTTCCCGCTGTGATTTCAGCTGGACATCTTTGCCTCCAGCTCTTGTTGTGAGCTGCTGCACACCATTTAACTGCTGCTGAATTCCTCTGCAGAGGCAGCTGCATGTTGGTAGTGAGTGGCCCAATTCTTGTAAGGTACTTCATGTTCCTTTAAGATAAATATAAAATACCAATCTCTTCAGCAACTCTCCTTTGTACGTGCTGCTTCTACCTTTTCAGTCTCTGCAGTTGTGCTGAAAGTGTGTTCTATAGGTGCATCTGTTCTGCGTGTGAATTCTCAAGAGAGAATTCAAGTAAACTGAAAAATAGGATTTTTCTGGTCATTTGCCTCTCTAACATAGCTGTTTTATGAAATTTCATTTAAAATAATGGGATGGTTTATGAATACTTGTTAAGCCATTAAACTTAGAGCAAAAAAAGGGAAATTAAATGGACTGAGCTTCTGAGCTTTCACAACCCTGCTTCTTTTAAAGCCAAACAAAATAATGCTGCATGCATATTAAAAACGTGAAGCATGATGTGCCACCACTGAAGCTGTTTACATTTATAGGAGATCAATATGTTAATTGGTGTCTTGGCTTCTGTAGATCTGTAGAACAGCTTTGATGAGACACTGCCTACAGCCCAAGTCACGTCTGTGTTCTGTTCAGATTCAACTGAATTGAAGTGATTTTCCCAGTTTTATAGCTAGAGCTACAAATTAATTTGGGGGTTTTATGTGGCTGCGACAAAGACGTTGCTTTGATGCTATAAAAACATTTGGTTTGGACTTGGGACTATTAAAGCAGCTCTTCTTATGCTTGCTTGTGTGTTTGTGGTTTTAGAATGTTGTCTCACTCTTGGGTGCAGGAAAGGATCTCAGGATCATCTCCTGTGGAAATTAAATTTCATTTAATTCTCTGGAGTGTAGTCAGTCCAACCACAGGTTGGACACTGATGGGTACCAGTGCAAATGAAAGGCTTTTCTACGAGATTCTGCTGGGATGTGACCCTGCATCCTTAGTGACTGATGGTTCTGCATCAGCCAGGGGTGGAATGCAGGCACTTTTTGAAGTGGTTTCCTAAACACTATTTGTTCTTGCAGCCTTCAGTCAGGAAGACCCTGTTTGCTTCCCTGGCTTTCTCCCTCGGTCTCTGTTTCCATCCCCTCCTGCCAGCCCCTGTTTTTCTGTGTTTTTCTTCGTGCAGGAGCTGTCACCTCCTGCCCACGTCAGTCTGACACCCTGGCAGGAGCCTGTTACCTGACAATCCCCTTCAGGCTCTTTGCACCTTCCCTGTAACATTTATAAAGCACGTGTTGAGCGCTGCAGGAATGAGATGGGCACCAGTTTAGAGAGGAAGAACCTGGGCGAGAAGTACAACGCAGCATCAGGGTCTGCAAAAGCATACGGATGTACATTTTTGGATGCATTTTGAGGGAGGGGGGAAGTTGTCTTCAAAGAACCGACCATGGAATTCAGTATTCATTATCAGGGAGTCTTTTGGAGGCTTCTTAATCTTTCAAATACTAATATTTCTATATATGTGTGTGTTTTTCGCAGGAGAATCCCTTCAAAGAAAGGATCGTGTCATCTTTCTCAGAGGACGGAGAGGGCAGCCTCAGCTTCAACGATTTTGTGGACATGTTCTCCGTGCTCAGTGAAATGGCTCCCAGAGAGCTCAAAGCAATCTATGCCTTTAAGATCTACGGTACGGGGTGGGGGTGTTGGGGGTGCTCGTCGTGGTGGAAGGAAACGAGTGCGAGAGTTGTCGGTGACCTCTGGTTCTTTTCTGGTTCAGATTTTAACACGGATAACTTCATTTGTAAAGCAGACCTGGAGCAGACCCTCAATAAGCTGACGCGGGAGGAGCTGACGGCGGAGGAGATCACCCTGGTGTGCGAGAAGGTGATCGAGGAGGCTGACATGGATGGGGATGGCAAACTGGGCTTTGCGGATTTTGAAAACATGATTTCCAAAGCACCAGACTTTCTCAGGTACTATTTTAAGTCACTTGCATACTTTCAGGTGTTTTTTTAGGGTATCACTCTGTAGCGCAATCCAAGAAATGTCAGACAGAAGTGTTTTACTGGAGAACTGTCTCGAGGATGACCTGACTCAGTTTATTTTTCTAGAGCATGTTCCAGTTCTCTGCTCAATGACTTTTGTGGGAGGGTTCTTCAGGAAAATATTTTGATCCATTACAAGCTCAAATTCGTATTTTTCTTAAGCCTGTAGCAAGAATCCCTGTTGTCTGTGTAGAATTGTGTGTAAATATTGTCTACGTGTTATTACAAATATACATGGAAACCCATTGGTCTTTTGTGCTGAGCAGGTGAGAGCATCTTTGATGCTGATGTTTTTTAAGAACTTTTCGGTGTCCTGCAGGACACAGAACAGTTTATTGGTTCCACAAATGAAATTTCTGAGGAAAGACATTAAAGCGAAGTGATCAGTAAAGCACGAGCACGTGATTCCTGTGAATCCTGAGAAACATCAGCTTCTTGAGAGGAGACACTACAAAGTCAATGCCTTTTACAAATGTCAGGCATTCCTTGAGTAATCAGGTGTGTCAATGGAAACCACATTTCATCATTATGGTGAGGTGACCCTCGGGAGGTGTTCTAGTGTTTTGTTGACATTTATTTCCAGCAAAGAGAAAGCATTTTCTTTATTGTGCTGCCCCCCCAAGCTGCTGGGGTCAGGTGGAGTTTCCTGTAATCAGTCAAAAGGCTGTGCTGCACCTCCAGATCTGGTGGAGAACAGCGATCCGACGTGAGGAGCTGAAGGCAGACCTGAGGACTGAGCAGGAGCTGCAGGTTCAGGAGTTTCCTGTGCCATGACTGACTTCACTGCTGTGTTGTAGAGGCTGGCAAACTGCTGACTGAGAATTCCAAGCTGAGGATGCTGTGCACAACAGTCATTTCCTGAGGAAGTGGCAGAGAGGAGTGTTTGCCGGTGCAGCCACTGGCATGACTGTCATAATGATTCTTCTTTCCTAAGTTTGTGATGTTTTGGGAAGATGAGGGAATGAGTGGAAAGAACTGAGTGCTGGGTATGAGTAAGAAGAGGGATGGAGTGAGAACACAGGCCTTGTTATAGATTAGGTAAGGGAAAGCAGAGTACCAATAAAACCAAAGGACCAGGCTACCAAGACTGAGCATCCAGTTGCTCAGTTTAAACACGTGGATCCTTGGATCCATGTTCATGACATGGTGAACTCTGTGTTACCAGGACGTCTCCTGCATGTTCAGGATGGTGATGGGCATATTTAAGGCAGATATTTTTCATCCTTGGCTTCAGGAGAAATCTTAACTTCCCTCTTCTTTCAGGCTCAGGAGATCGGCTGAGGCACAGGATTCATCTGTGAAGTCCTCAGGCTGAAGAGCTCCTGATGACAGAAAGAAGGGTTTCCTTCCAGCTCTTAGCCAAAGCACTGACCAGGCAGTTTCCATATGGATAGCAGCTTCTGTATGGATAGCAGTATAAAGAAAACAATTTCTTAGCTGGAAATCTATGTAAAGAAAGTATTTAGAATCCTCTCGAGATGCTGATGTTTCTCAGGGTACATCAATCTGGTTTTTAACCTTTGGAGCTATATTGCAAAATGAAAATACAGTAGAAAAAAGTCTCAGAACTGAGAAGAGAATGTGTAGGTTCTCTGATGTGGTTTCTGTTCCATCCAGAATTAACAGCTCAGGAGGGGAAGGTGACAAGGTGACAAGACCACTTTTATCGAAGCCAATCTGCATGGAAGACTTGATACCTCTGCCTTATTGTGGTTTACTGTTCACTTTGCCTGTAAAAGTGGTTTTCTTTCCCCAGGATATTCTTAGTGATATTTTGCCTGTGTGCACTGCATCACCGACTGACATATTTGTTAATACTGAACCTCCTGATCTGAGGAACTTACTCTCATTTTTAAAATACTGTGTAAATGTTGCATTCTAAGCGAGACAGTGATTTTGGGATGGGATTCATTGAAGTTTAATGCTATACCCAGATCTGACTGGGGCCTCTCTGGCAGTAGCCAGGGCCTGCCAGTTTGTGACAGACTGTGACATGGGACAAGAGGCAATTCCTGCAGCTGATCTCTCACCACAGAAAGCAGTTCCTGTTCTTTGGGTTCAGTTGTGCTGTGGCAGTTGGACACGTTACCTGTTCATTTAATGAGACACTGCTCTCTTAGCCCTTTCTGAATGAATCTCCAGCTCTATTCCTGGCTTCTCATTTTCCTTTCTTCTCAGTCTCCAGCTGCAGTGCCCTTTTCAGGGGTAGCCGTGGGCTGTGTGCAGCCACAGGCAGGGCTGTGCAGCTTCACTGGGTAATCTAATACAGAGCAGGCAAAGCTCAGGAAGTGGCTTAACGCAGATCACCAGCCCTGTATGCCAGGGCTGAACTTGCCCTGAACAGCTCCTCAGTATTGCAACAAGAGACGAAAGCGTGTTTTCACCCAAAACAGTCTCTTCTGAAACCTTAAGCAGGCACGTGGAACAAATCCCAACCCATCAATGTGCAGAGACAGTCATCATTTCATTTGCTTTTGCACGTCCCCACTTCTCGTGCCCAGCTGAATGCATTCCAGAACTTAAATTCAAGGAAGCCCAAGAGTCTGTTGATTTATGCTTTCAGCTGCTCAGCTGTGAAAATTGAACACCTAGGAAGCAAAGCTGCAGCCACGCTGAAAATGATGGCCAGGGAGCAATTGGAGTGTTTGGGACTTCTGGTTTCAGGCACTTTGCTGTGAAGCAACGGGCAATCAATATTTATTGTATCGATATTTATATCAATATTTACCTGATCCCAGAATACCAGAGTGGCACCTGGCATAGGATCCTTTTGGAAATGCTGAATAACTTCACAAAGCCTCAGGTGATTTTCATTTGTAGCAAAGGCTTTCTTACTCTGTTCTTTGCCTTTTTGCCCCACCAAAAGCCACTTCTTCACATCATAAAAGGAGGAAATGTAGGATTCAAGGCAGTTTTGTCCCCAGCTCTGCCTTTGCTTGAGCAGGTGATTTGTGCTGAGCCACAGATCATTTTGTTCTCTCTGCTGCTATATGGGACCAGTGCTTACCTGGCTTCTGACAAACACTGAGGACTTTTATAACAGGAACTGTAAATTCTCGTCGTTGTTAACATGAGATCTGAAGTTACTGAGGAGGAATATCCTCTTTGCTCTGTGGAAAACCTGTGAAGGCCAGATTCTCATAACAATATGCACTCAGTTTTGAAGCACTTTTTTTACCCAGCTCAGCATGTTGGTGTTTTTCAAGCTGTCCTGTTATCACACACAGCAGGCATTAATTTTGGCACCGCGCTCCAGGCTTTGACCTGGTGTGAGCTGAAGTTCATCCCCTGTCCACTGACTGATTTTCCTTTCTCAGACCTTTACTTATGACCCTGTGTGGGTTTAACTTCCCCCAGACAGCCTTTGTGCTGCTGTCAGGCAGATGAAGATGCAGTGAAGGTGCTTGATCTGTGCTGCTGCCGTTGAGGAGCTCCTTGCAGACTGGAAGCCAACACTGTCAGTCGCTGAGCAGGAGGGGAGATCTCTGTGTTTGGCTGCTCCCAGCAGCCTGACTGAGCTGTACAGGACAATGACACTTGCTAGTTCGGAAAACTTGATCCCAGGAGTTTTATTTCACTCAAAATTGTTACCATTAAGAAGCTGCTTGCAGTTTAATGGAAGTGTGAGCAGTCTGAGCAGTGTTCTGTTCTACAAGACTGGTTACGTTTGCCACAGGAAATTGTTTTATAAATCATCCTGGAAGTTTCAGCCTATTTGAATGGCTGAGAGTGAAACATGCTGTAACAATAGGAAATGGAGTTTGAGAGGAATATGGCATGAGGAATACCTGGGAGCTGCCAGAACTAGACAGAGAAACAACAGATTAAACAAGATGATGGCGCTGGAAACGCAGCATTTCTGAAACCTTTTGGGCCTTTACCCAGACAACAGATGCTGTGACTCCAATCCCGCCTAAAGCTCTCCTACAGGGAATGTGCATCTCATAAGACTGTCCCAACATGCAGATTAATTAGTTCTTAAGGACTCAAACTGGAGCTCGTGACAAATTGGCATGAGATGCTCAGCAAAGAAACAGGGACAAGGAATAACTTTTGTCAGTATTTTTCAAAGAGCGTTTCGGCTGCTTCTTAGTAAAAAGCTGAATCTTCAAAGGCCAAAATGACACTGATAAAAATAGAATTCTTTTCCAATAAATACATTTCCAGTTAGGCGGATTTGGATGGAGTTTTTTTTTAAGGAGTCGTGCCCAAAATGTCTTCACATGCAACACTATGGATTCTGTAGTTCCTAGATATTGCTTACGTGGGAGTTAAATTTTTAAGAGTTTGGATTAATATGGAGCTCTAGACATTTCTTGAGTTGTGAACAAGATGTTTATAGTTCCTTTTCTTTAAAAAAACACTAGTTTTGGTAAGCTCGCTGCATCACTCCCTGCTTTCTGTCACAGTCCTTAGGCTGGTGTGCCAGGCTGTGTCCAGCTTATCTTTCGCTGTCACCCAGACTGAATCAATCCCTAGAGACAAAGTTCTGAGGGACGATGGGGAATATAAAATGTTATCTCCTCCAAATTCATACCACAAGCTTCCTTGAGTGAATTCCTGATCCAAATCTAATTGCTGTAATTAAAACAATTTGGCAAAACAAAATCCCAAAACTGTACACCCATAACTTGTCAGCCTCTCAAATACTCCAAACCTGAAAGGTTTTCTTTGAGTGTGGGCAACAGAATTATAGAATTTACATACAAAAATACGTAATAATCCCTTCTGATTTCAGCCAGTCAAGAAAGAAACACACAGTTTATCCTGCCATGACACTGAGCAGAGATTGCTGCCTGGAGACAGTGAGGGTTTTGGTGTGTCCTCCTAAAATTGTCTCTCACTGGCCTGCTGGGATGCTCAGGAGCTCTTCTGAGAGCTGATGGCAGTGGAAAGATGTGCTGCTTGCCTGTGCCACAGTGCAAACAGAAGGGAGATGACAATCAGCATCTCTTTGTCCCAACAAGAGAAACAACAGCTTCACCTGCCTGATTTGTCTTGTTTAGGAACCCAAATGCTGTTCCAAAGCAAAAATACCACTGGGAAACATTTAGCTCTGCTCTATATCCAATGAATAGGTCAGTTTACCCTTGATTTAATGCAGGGCTGAGCTTGCCCCCCTGAGCTAACATTTTCAGAAGATGGAATTTTCTCCCATAATGTTTAAATCTTCTCAGAGTGTGACAGAAGAGAATCCTTTTCATTACACAGCACCTTCCTTTCTGTACTTTGAGGCAAATACTGTGCACAGTGACAAACACGCTTAAATCTCTTAATCTTCTTCTTTCTTTTGCAGTACTTTCCACATCAGAATCTGAGGATGTTTCTGAGAGCCAGTGTTATCAGAAATGACTTTGCCAGTCCAGCCTTTCTGAATCTCAGGCACTCCAGGGGCTTTTGTCCTCTAATGAGGGCTTCTCAGAACTCAGCAGAGAGTACTGAAGTAATTCTGGTCCACAAGGAGACAGAAGCATCATGTGTTCTACGGGATATTTGGAACAGTCACATTTTTATCTTCACTGCTGGCCAAGTGCTCTGGCAAAAATGGTTGGTTGTTGGATTGTGCTTTTTTTGGTCCCCCCCCCCCCCTTTTTTTAAACAGTCGGAATCAGAATATTATCAAAGGTATTTCCACATAGTTTTTATATTTACAAATATTTAATACTGCTCTTAAAAGTGCAAAAAAAAAAAAAAAGAAGTATGAGAGAAAGGTTAACTTTGATGTGTTTTCCAAGAGGATTTGAAAGGAAGCACGGGCCTTAACTAATGAGATGCCTCTATCACTGTGTGGGACCGCCGGGAATCCTGCACGGAAATCCTCTGAGGGGAAAGAACTGCAGCCAAGACCAAGCTCCCGGTGTTGAAGACAACCACAGCCCAGGTTTGCCTCTCAGCCTCTGGAGTGGCAGCTGCTGGGTTTGGTGCTTACCTTCAACCAGTGTTTGATGGAGCGTCGTGTCCTCGTGAAACTTGAAACACTTGCCTTTTGTAGGCGAGAGCTGCGCCCGAGGTTCCTGTCAGCCCGAGGCCACTGCTCAGACCCTGTCCTTGCTCTGATGGGGCTCCTCATCTCGCTCCTTCTGTGGGCTGATGGTGTCGAGTGGGCGAGTGTGATCACCTGGAACTCGTGAAGCAGTTGAAGAAGCACAGAACTCCTCCTAGGGACAGGAAAAGACCTTTTCTTTCTAAACCAGCTATGCAATCTTTCCCATAAAGTGCATGAATGCAGCTCTGTATTTCTCTTCCCCCTCCAGCTGGAAATCAGCTAGATCTTTCTTTTTTTTCCCCACTTCCAGTATTGTTTCGGTACTGGGGCCTGAAGACAATCATATGTGTATTAATTACTGTTCTAACAGTCAATAGAAGGGCTCTGTCACTTTACATGGCTTCTGTATCAAAGTTGTCACCATTAAAACCTTTGAGTCATCCTGTTGTGCTTTGAGGATTTTTGAGGCTGAGCACGCTCTGATTTGTTTGCTGGTCGTTGTTCCAATTACTATGAAGTTAAACCTTTCGAAAGTATGAAATGTGTCATTCTGACTGAAAAAAGTTGCTAGAGGAATTAGCCTTTTTTTTTGTCATTTCTGTAGGGATGGTGATGCTTATCTACCTCAGAAACTCCTATGTATGGTGAGCTTGCAGGGTATTTGCTGTTCCTGTTTACACCCTGTGCATAAAGAAGGAGTATTTATCTAGTAGCGTGGTTGTACATTAAAAAAGTGTCTGGAAATTTGGGATCTTTGAGGTATACAGGACAGAGTTGCCTAAGGTAGCACCGTGAAAATGAAACTTGTATATTAGGTAATAACATTTATTCTTAAAATGTTTTTAGAGCGATCAAATTCTGTGCTGTTTTTAGCATTTTAATGCTTCCTCCTACCAGTTTCTGTGTAGATAAAGGAATTAAAACCTGAATTCCCTTACCCAAGTTAAAGTCAACAGAAATAAGTCCTGATACTCAGTTCTGGTTGAGTAAGAAGATATTCAAGCCTCAGTGTTTTTCATTTTGAGCAGATTAAATTAGATGTTTTGCTTGATTGAAACTGTTTACATGACATTGGTATTAAGAGGGATTACGTTAAAATTACTTCCTCCTTATTGAACTATCAGCCTAATTTTTTTTATTATTTATTTATTTCAAGACACACATTTAATGTTGAAAGCCTTGTGAGGTGTGTTTTTCTGTCACGATTAGGATCTGTTGGAAAACACCGGGTTGCAAGATTTTGGATCAGATTATTCAGACCAAAAGGATCTGGTGCTGGTGACATAGGTCGGTTCCTTTCGGCATCACTGTTCTTCTTCTGTGTCTTAAGACTTCTGTTAGTTAAATTCCTTTTTTCCTGGCAACTGTTGTGTCATTCCAGGGTTAGGTCATCCTCCCCCCTTAAAGGAAGACCTCAGTTGCCTTGGAATGTGCTCAGTGTTTCCCTGTGTCCCCCTTGACCTAAATGTCACAAAGCACTTGAAGAGACTCTCAAGTTTGCAGCCAGATGTGTGACCTTGGAGTCATCCAGCTGAGCTGGGAAACAAAGGGAAAAAAAACACCAGGAATGCTCCTTCCCACAGTTAAAGCAGAATTCTGGCAGGTGCTGCAGATACACGTGCTCAGCTCTCCTGACTCCGTTTGGTTTTTTGACTTTTGTTCATCTCCCATGACAAAAACCGGAGCAACGTCGTGTGTTCCTGGAGCCTGAGAGAGGGACAAACACTAAATACTTGCAGAGAGAATGGAGTTTGAGAGAGAGACAAACACCAAACACTTGCAGAGAGAAGCAGCACTGCCTGGTGGTGGGTGAGTTGTTACAGCACCTGGTGGCAAAGGTAAGGGATAGATTCCTAAAGCAGCTTTGTATTTGCACTTCCTTAATTGTCTTAGGACTGAAACTTTTCTTACAGCAAGTGTGGAGTGAGTAGGAGAGCAGCACAAGGAGTTGAAATGCAAATGTAAGACTGTTAGGAGGGAACAGCTGGTTTTTTGCAATAGCGTTGTTGGCAGAATCCAACAGATTCACTACCAAGGCTTTCTCCAGCCAGCCTCGCTTATTCAGAAAGGGCTATCAGGCCATTTAGGAAGGAAATGAAACAGTGGAAGACATTTAGATTTAAAGCACTTTTGGATTTGGCCTATAAGCAAGAGGACATACGTTTTGTAGTGCAAAAAAAGGTCTTAAATAGGAACGGATGTTTCTGTATTTGCCTTCAAAAATTGGCAAAGAAAAAGGAAACCCATTACCCAAAGCCTCTGTTAGCTCTGTGTGTGTGTTATCTCTTGTTTTTATACACTCACAGCATCTTGAGGACCAAAAGGAGCTTGGGGAAGTGAATAAAGCAGTGTCCAAAAGTAAGTAATAACGGAGTTATTTTAGCTGGTCATTATTTTAAGGAAATACTTTGTAACAGCCTGCGGGTCAAAATCTGATCTGCATTACTTCCATATTAATCTCCAGTAACTCTGCTGACTTCAGTGGAATTAACTCATGTCTGTAATTGGATCTGTGTTGGGGAAAGTAGCTGGGGTTTTGCTGCAGTTCTTTGTGGCCTCTCATGCCCTTTTAATGTAATCTTTAAGTGCTGAATGCTCTTTTCTTAGCCAGTAACCACAAGCTCCTCTTTGCCAACGGGCTCAGTGTTGGAATCTCTTGCAGTGGAAGAGGAACAGTCTCCTTTTTTCCCCCGGGCTAATTTTTATCTCCTTGCACACGTTAGAGGCACTTACGACGAAACCTCACAAGGTGGCACCACAACTTCATTGAACTGTTTAAATTTCCCTGAAATACAGGATAGGGTGTCGAATCTGTGATGCCACAAATGAAAATATGAAAGTCTGGGGTTAATTACTGATTTTAAGGCTGTACATAACGACACAGAAAGTTTTGTGTGTCTCAGCAGTGTATTAATAAAAAAACCGTATTATTAAATTCCACGAAAATTGAAATGTACATCAAAAAAATTAAAGAGGGATTTTCTTGTTGAGACTATAAAAACTCATGTTATAGACACCTGAACGGATTAAGATTATATTCTGAAATAACAGAATATAAAGTAAGAGAGAGTCAGAGTTTTTGTTGTGGAATGAGAATTATTCCTCCACAGCAAATGAGTTTGGGCTGAAATAACAGCAGGATTAAGAAGAGTTTTTAGTGTTATTGCCCAGTACACCTCGGCTGGGACAGACAAAGGACTGAAATTTGATGAGGAAGACATTAAGGGTAATAAAATTATAATTGTTCATGCGGTTATTAAGCTGTGTGTCTGGGACAGAAGGACAGGACACAGTGAGCAGATGTTCTCCCTTTCCGTCTGTATCATTTTTGCAGCTCTGGGTGTCCCGGTGACACCGAGTGACTATCGGATTCTGCGGCGGGGAAAAGGCGGAGGCTGCTCTCGGCAGAGTTAAAAGAGCATCAGCATTTCAGATGGAAGTGCATTACAGATGGAAGTGCCTTTGTTCCACTGGAGGTTCTACCGTTCTTGTCTGCAAAGGACGTTTCCCAGTCTGAACTCCAAATGAAGCTCCTTTTGCTTCCCCTGTCCCTGGTTGGCAGGAGCAGTGACCAGCCAGGCGTGTCAGCCCCGGGAGCTTTGCTGTTGCACTGGAGCTTCCTCCTTCCCTCTGGTCTTCCCCAGTTCAGATCTGCCCAGATCCAGTTGTTTTTGCAGGTAAATCCATGACTCCTGCGTGTCCATTTTGCACACACGATTCCTCTGCTGGGTGTGTGCTCTCCAGCCCTGCGGCAACAAACTATCCTGTGTCCCCTCCGCTCCCTGTGCAGATTGAGGCCATATGTGCCTGAAAATGTAGGACAGAGTGTTTGAACCCGGCTAAAGAGCCTTGTGGGCACCAGTCCAGCCTCCCCCCTTTTTTACTGTAACTTTGCTCGAGTGAAATCCGTGGACGTGGCAGCCTGCCAGGAGCAAGGCAGCTCATTGCTGAGGGCTGAGTCACAGCTCGGGCAATTCAGCACAGCCCGAGGCTCCGAAGGGACCACAAGGCTCACAGGCTCTGGGACTTGGTGGCTGATGGCTCAGGGGGTGAGGACTGAAGACTGTTCAGGCTCTGAGAGAGACGGACATTGAAAACAAGATTTACACGAGTATTTTTACTGTCTCATTCCGAGATGCGCTGAGAGTGAACCCATGCTGATCACTAGTAACCTTTTTTAGCAATCTGTACTCAGGGTTACCTCAGTGGCACTTAGAAATAAACGGATATCCACCAGCTTTTTGCCCCCTGCTAAAAGGAAATGATCTCCCACTCAGACATCTGTTCATGGGATCACAGAATATGCCGAGTTGGAAGGGACCACAAGGCTCAGCGAGTCCAACTCCTGGCCCTGCACAGGACACCCCAAGAATCCCACCCTGTGCCTGAGAGCCTTGTCCAAAAGCTTTTAGAGCTCTGTCAGGCCTGGTCCCGTGACCACTTTGTCATTATGGACTTACAGACCCTGAGAGGAAAAAGAATAGTGACATTTTAACCAAAATGGTATTTTGGGTTTTCAGAAAATGATCGTGCTGCCTTTTTTTTTTTTTTAAACTTCTTTTTTTAAATTTTTTTTTCTTTGTGCATATATAAGATAAAAAATTCTGCATACAAAAAACCTGTAGATTCAGAGAGAGCTCCCTCTAGCAGGAATCTGACACTGAAAGACTGTTTTTTCTCTGCCTAAACAGAGGGGTTAATTGCTGTGTATATTCACAGAAAGAAATTAAGGCCCAGGAAATACAGGGAGGCTTTTCACGTGCTTAAAATTTTTCATCTCTTTTATGGTGATTTTAGTGGCTATTGTTCTTCTAATGATACAACCAAATATGGTAAGGAAACGTAGATGAAACTCCCTACTGGAATTTACCCTCATACTCACAGTGGCATTAGAATTTACAGCTTTACAGTTTCTCTTACTACATAATTTCACATTTTGGCTTTCTGTGGAATTTGCTTGCAGCTATTCCTGGTGGAATGACTTAATCCCATGTGACTAATTCTCAGTGGTTTTTCCATTTCCAGTTTTCTCCTCTAACTGAAAAAGCAGAGGGAATACTGGTGTCCAGAGAAGTTTGTGTGCTTTGAGGTCTTGTCATTCCAAGAAATCCACTGAGTTAAGCAGAGGGTTATTAATGCATTAAGCTCAGCCTGATTTGCTTAGAGGAGGGTTTTTTTCCCCTCACTCTGATAATTCCTTAGTACCCAGATATCCTTGGGGGCCTGATCTCCACAACAGGACTGCTCCTACTCACTTCAGTGGCAGGATTCAGATCAGGTCCCTAAATAATATTTGGCTTTGTTCAAACATGGAATGCATTAACCAGAAATCAAAACCTGCAGATGATAAATTATTTCTGAAGAAATGCTACGAAGCAGGCACTGTCAGAGATGGAAAACAGATCTACACAAGTATTTTTACTGTCTCATTCTTCATGAGACTCCATGTGAAATGGAAGAAGATAGTCAAGCTTCGTATGACAGATAAATGAGGGGGAATTACAGACTGGTGATTATCTCTGGTGTGTCTCTCTGATTCTGGAGAGTTTATTAAAACACGAATAGTTAATCTGAGACTGCTGAAAAAATGCAAAAAAAAAAATAAAAAAATCTTCCTTAGCCATTTCATCTGTGCCTGACAGGGTTTGTTTGAAAGTTCCTGCTTTACTGATGTAAACAGAGAACACTTGAGGTCTCAGAAAGAGCACAGGCACCACAGTTCTCACTCGATTGTTATGTCCTGTAAAACTGAGCATCAGCTCAGCTCTTCCCTCTCCTCTGCTTGCTTGAAGTGAGGACATCGTGTCGACAGAGAGGCTTCAGGCAGTGCCACTGCCCCGACGTGGTGAGTCAGCATTCGGTAAAACATATCCTGGTAAAGCCACAGGAAGTGTTTTAAACAGTATCTTCATATTTTGACCAAACTCCTCCTGGGAAGAAAGCTGAGAGTTGTTCTATCCCTTTGAAAATATCGGCGTGTCCTTTGAAGGGTCGCTCTTCTTTTCAGCACAGAACTGGTAGAACATTCAGTGTCCCTGCAGTTCACCTTTAGATTAACAGAGCAGGGAAAATTGAGCAAATTATCTGAGGAGAGCCTAGAAAAAAATCTCGCCTTAATAAAATGAGGCTGAGAGGGTTGTGCGTCCCTTGATGGAACCCAGGAAGCTTCATTGGGTGACCTGAGTTTTGAAGCCTGCAAAAACCTCCTGGCTTTCCCTATCCTATTAACCTTAAGATATTATCAGGTGGAATTATTTAGTTGATGGCTGATCTAATAATCTACAAATGTGATTCTGTGTGGCCTTTAATCCTAAATCATCTTCTTTTTATCTTTCACAAAAAAAGGGGAAAAAGAAGGGTACACCAAAGGAGAGAGTCAAGGTCGCTTCCCTGGTCATCTCCTGATTTATTCTGCCCCCAGCAGGACCTTCAGTCACTTCTGTGGCTGCTGAGGCAGCCAATTTCTAAACCCTGCTTTAGCTTAGAAATTTATTATAGGGACAGGAGGAAAAGACAATTGTGGCAATAATTTTAAGTCAGGATTCATAGGTGATTTCCTTTTTGTGAATGGGATTTGCTTTCCATCTAAGATCATCCTTCTTTTAATGTTTCTACTGGAGTAGTGTTGCTGGCTGCCTGGTTTTTCTTTTCCCTTTTTTTTTTTTGAATTCACGAAATAATTTATATCTCTTTTTTTTTTTTTATCTGATTTTGGTTAGCTCACAATAGAAGTTTTGGAGGTCGCAGCTCTGATTTATGATTGTGATGCATGGCAGGGATTCATGATGTGACTGGTTTGCATCCTTAATCCACGAGCATAATGAGCTGCTAAAAAGAGCTTGTTTAAACCAGGAAAAAAAAAAAATGTATTCAAACGTTAGTACCACTGAGAATGGAATTGTGGCCTGATGCTTCTTTGAGTGCACGTGGCCAGGGAAAGCAAATGAACAGAATGGAAATAGCTGGATGTGCTTCTGGAATACTGCCCCTGCTTTGGGACTGGATCCCAGAATTTTGGGTAGATTCTTAGAGAGGATGAGCCCAAACTGCTGCATCACCAACTGCTTTTTTAATGGATGGGAGTTGCAGAGGGTTTTTTTATAAAAGGCTGTATTTTGCCCACTACTGAGCAAGGAACAATGTATAGTTTGTATCCAGAATCTTCCCAAAAGCACAGGAGAGTCTGGACACTGAGAAGGAGTCTTTTCTTGGTTAAAGAAGTTATTACACTACAAGTACTGGCATTTTGTCTGCTCTGAGATTAGTGTAATTAAGTGCAATTAATGTAATTAAGTTCTCCCCAAAACTGGTCTTTTGGGGGGGGGCGATTTCTTTTCTTCTTTTACTTAAATTTGTTTAGTCAGCTGTAACTGCAGATGTGTGACAACAGAGGAATAGCAACCAGGAAATCCTGCCTTGGTGTAACCACAGTTACTGCCTCGTATCCTGCCCCTTTACTGGTTCCTCAGGTAGATTTATCACTTATTTCTTCAGGAATTATGTCTCCTTTGGGACTCAAGAGCTTGTATCAACACTTAGTGCCCTGCCAGTAAAAAAGCCGCCTGAGCTGTCCTCGTTACCCCTTACTTACACTCAGTTCTTTCACCAACCTTCTCCCAGGTTCTGCTTCTCTTCTCCTTCTCCTCTGTCAGCCCCCTCTCCTTTCTGCTGCCTTTCCAGAGGGCATTGCAGGAGTTACTCCTTTCCAAGCAGAGACAGAAATGTGAAGAGGCAGAGTTGAAGCTCTTTGTTTTAATAAACCTGATATCGCCACATAGTCCCCGAACTCTGTCCCTCCTCGTGGGAAATGAATTCCAGATGCAAACTGCCCAGGGATCCTTGGGGAGAGCTGCTGCTCTGTTGCATGCAGGAAATAACTGGGTTATGGCAGCACACAGCAGTCCTGTGACTGGGAAGCTGTCTGGGAAATGCTTGGGATTGCCTCAGGGAAGCCTTCAGAAGCTTCCAAACAAAAGTGTCTTTTTCTAGGATATGGCTCTCTTTTCCTAGACTTTTACAGAATTTCCACTGCTACTGGTGTACCAGGGTCAGAACAAGTGTTTCTCACTGCCAGTGGTTTGATGTCACTGCAAATTTGGCATGATGTAACGGCAAATTTGGCAGAATTTGCAAATTTTTGCAAATTGTAGCAAAAGTGGATGTGGGGGAGCAGTCGTCTGGACATGACGGGGATAATTTCCCCCTCACATTTTCTTAGATAATACTTGATAATATTCGATATCTGCCTCAGCTGGAAAGGACTTGGGGTTAGTTTGGCTCTAGATTTGAATGTTATTACTTACTCCTGAATCTGTATTTCTTCAGTTTTCCATGTGCTTCCTGTCTTTATACAAAGCCAAAGCCAGAGGTTCCGAAGCAGAAAACCACAGGAAAAGCAGCTCTGCTCATGTTTGTCTTGAGCAGAAACAAACAGCAAGAGAGATTTCCTGCAAAATAATTCTCTTGTGACAAATGTAGCCTGGATTCTAGACCAAATAGTCTGGTTAAATCTGCCTATTTTTAGGTCAGAGTGTATCAGTTATTGATTTTTATTTAAAACACGTGGAAGTGTTTTTCAGTTAACCATCTGTAGTTTTTTCGATCCCATCCAGCTTTGACAAATACATCCACCCTTTACTATAATATTTGATTTATTTCTTGAAAAGGAGTGAAGGGGCCTGTGATAAAGGTAAGAATTCAAAAAGTAAAATTACTTGGAGAAAGCTTATTTGCAAAGAGCTGATGTGACTGATGTAACTTTTAGCTAGTTTGTTAAGCCCTTCACAGAAGTTTTGGGTTTTACACCAGAAGAAAACTCCCTGTCCAAAGCATTCAGACTGGAATTCATCCCGCTGAAGCTGAAACTCTGAAATTGTTTGCTCTCCATCAGTATCTGCTGCTTTCCCTTGGTAACAGGTGGGAGCTGGAGCAAATACATTTATCACTCGCAACGTGCCTTCCATGTGTGGGTCACACTGAACTTGCCACTGCAGTTTTGAGCCTCAGTTAAATATCTAAAGTCTGGGGAGATAAACGTGAGCTTTCTGGACACTGCAAGTGAAGATAAAAGGGTAAGAAATGAGACGAGCACATCTGGGTAAGGATTCCAGCAGCGGGTGCTGGTGGCACTGGGGTTGTGTGTAAACTGTAGCTGTGAGTTAATACAGACTCATCCCCGGAGCTCCCAGAGGAGGGGCTTGTCTGGGCTTGGAACTGCTGCAATTCCCGGGAAAGGCAACTGGAACGAGACAGTGAGGGTTTCCCAATACCCCCCCGACTGCAGTTATCCCACAGCAGCGTTACCCCTTGGCCATGGACTGTTCTGTCTTTGGAGAGGTTTCTGCTGGGATTTCCATGGAGGGAGGGAAGTGACCCCACAGCTGCTGAACATGGAAAGGAGGAAGTTCAGGAGCTGCTGAAGAAATGCAATTTTGTGGTGCAGTTAACACAGTGAAAAGGTGTCAGCCAGGACATGCGGGAGTAAGAGATGAGTTGGAAAGTCGGGAAAGGGGCCACAGTGTGATTGACGGGTGAGAAAACTGGCTGGGCCTCTGAAATGTGCTGGAAGGAAGAACAACATAAACACTAATGGACAGTGTAACTGCTCTTCAGCAGTTGGAATCAGATGTAAATCTAGGTGATCACAGAACCCTTACCAGGCACTTCTGTGAGTCCCCATTGTACTTGTATATGATTTGATTCTCCACTGGAATTACAAGGAAGTATATCCATATATATAACAATATAAATAAAAACTCCACATACATGGGAGTAAGTTCCACTGTAAGCAGCTGAAATAATTATGGTTTATTGTGTCATTTTATGTGTTTATATCTCTTACCCATTTAATCTTTGAATCTCTACAACAGTACTCTGAATTCGTCTGTTCTCCCTCCTCAGCATTCCTGTCAGGCACTGTAGCAGTTCCCCAGCCAGCCTGGATCCACAGGAATGCTGACAGGCCAACGACTGTGTGCATATGGATTGCTCAGTTCCTTGCCACAGTTAAGTAGTTCCTGCTTTTCTATTCATAAGGGGTCCAGTTGGACTCTCTCTCTCCTCTACAAGGCTCCCAACCAGCCTGGGTATCTTCACAAGTCAGATCACAGATGTCCAGCTAGAAATCAATGCTGCCATTCACTGAACTGTATAATTGTTGCCTTTTCACAGTGAAGAGTTCTTGATAAGATGCAGTGCAACAACAACAAAAAAAGTAAAATCAGTGCATTTAATGTCATATACTCAGCTGGGTTTAGACGAGGCAGTTAAATGAAGTTAAATAAGATCTTTCCTACTGAATCAGAAACTGCAGCTAAGCTTCCCCGCTTATTCACTGTATCTTTTTTCCATTTTGGGAGGGGAACACAAATGGGGAATGTGCAAGAGGAAAGGAGCACCATCTAGTGTTTGAAGAAGAATGCTGGAGAAGGAAACATGGCCATCAGTTCAAGCACAGACCGTGGAATTCTTTGGCTGACTTGTTTGCATGTAGGAAAACAATAAATTCTGGAAATGTAACAATATGATGTTCTTCACGGGCAGAATGACATCTCAGACTGCATCAGACACAGCAATTCGGAAAAGTGCTTTGCCTGTTCGTCTGCATCGGTTAAAGGAAGAGCTGAGGGAAGTTATTTGTTCCCCACCTCCAAATAATTGAAATACTGGTAGGATTTTCACCCAGCCTTTGCAAAAATGTGCAACACAGTGGGTGAGTGCTGTGCCCAACCAGGCCACGGCAGGGGGACAGTGATTCCCTTGGCAGTGACAGCCGTGGGTAACACTCTGCAGGAACCTGCAAAATGTTATCAAAATGCAGTAAAAGCAGCAGTTAAAGCAACATCCCAGCAGGCAGGTCTGGACTGACCTTGGGGGGGAGAGGATTTGGGGGGGACAGCTGTCTGTAGTGCCACTGTTCTGTAAGGCAAAACCCCCAGATGTTCTGTGCAAGCTCTGCACTCTGGGGTTCATCTCCAGCTGAACCCCTGTTTCTCCAAAGATATCAGACAAGAGACAAAGTCATTTTTGCTTTCTGTTTTGTGAAAGGAAGCAGTGTATGCTCTCAGCCACTCTAATTTTGGAGCATGATGTCACTTTAACCAAAAGCCCAGTACAGATGTGCTGCTTGCAATTTGTTGGTGTTTCCTGTGCTTCTGTAAACATGACAGCATGAGCCTGGCACACGCACCAGCTGTGCCCTCTCCTGCCTCCATATTAATGAGAGACTCTTTTTTTCTTACATATTTACCTTTTTTTTTTCCGGGACAAAATGTGATCTTATTCAAGAACTGCGAATGCTTATATTCATTATAAGGTAAAGCCATTACAATTGTATACAGTTAGACCAGGCTCTCATTTTTGAGAGTAAATACATTTCTATTTTCATGTGTGGTAGATGGCCTTGCCAGCCAAAAGTGCTACTACTAAAATATTAGTTAATTTTTGGGAGGGAAGAACAAACCAGAACAAAAGGGAATTTCAAGTATTTTTATGTCTGACAAGCTTTGTGGTCCTTTTGGGAGCAGAACCACTGTTTGTGTGTGTGTTCTTTGTGTGTGCATTGACTTGCCTGTTGCACTGTGCTTAGGAGTTATGTGCACCCCAAAAGCTTCAGTGGCCCTTGCCTCTGGGCAGGGGGGAAATCCTGTCTTTTGATATTGCTATTTTTATTTTTGTTCTAGACATTTCTTAGCAACAGAATGTCCTCTGTGCCGCCTGTGCATCCTTGGACAGGAAAACGTGAAAGGAAGAAGCAGGTAAAGGAAAAAGTACTGTTTTCATTTATATTCCCCACAACAACTTAGACATAAGCTGCTGTTATTTACCAGTCCATGTCTGGATCTGTTTGTGAAAAAAAGGGCCTACATGAAATAAGGAACTTATTTCCCAAGAAGGGGAACTTTCTGTTTACATGAATCAGCTGTGAAATCAGGGGGTTCTCCTGCCGTGTATCGTAAGGAAGCTGAGCAGAAAATTGAAAAAGAGAGGTAGTGCCCCCAAAGTTTTGAGGATTTTGGATCCCCTGGTTCTGTGATTTTCTGCAGGACGTAACCCTTGGCAGCCAGCAGGAGTCAGGGGTGCTCTCAAGGCCAGGCTTCACCGAATGATGAGATCATGGAACACATCAGGGGGAAGTGCTGGGGCACTTCAACTTGTCTAAATGACTGAGATAAGGAACCAGCTGCTTCTGAAGAGAATGGGTGTTTTCTCTGTTTAACTCATGTTCTGGCAAACGGCTCTTGCCAAGAAAGATGCCACCAGAAGAGCAAGAACACTTTGTATTTGGGGAAGAAATGCTGAGAAGTATATGTAGAGGAAACATTATTGACCTGTTATTAAAGCAGGATCAGCCCTTCTTACTGCCCACATTTACTAAAAAGTCCTCACCTTTTGACAGCAGAATCACAGAATCAGACATTCTAGCCTGAAAAAAAAAAAAAAGGGGGGAAAAAATTAGTCTTAGTTTGCAATGTTTAATCTTTTAGTGGATCCAACTTCATGTCATGTGAGCTGACTGGGGAGGTAACTTCCACACCTCAGTTGCTGTTAAGGAATCACTCCTGTTTCTCTGCCAACAGAACACTGGTTATCTCCTCAGTCGGCACTTCCCTTATCAGTAGGACTCCGGGAATTCTGCAGTCCCTTATGGCAACCTCCAAGTAGAATCCATGGACAACCACTCTGAATATTCAGGTGTTTTATATCCTTTATATCCTTTGGCAAGGAATGAAAATATTATCTGGCTCATGAGATGGTTACTGAGAAATTAATCCATTTAGAAATGCGGAGAGAGTAAGAAACTCTGGGGAATTTAGGCTTTCTGGGTAACTTGAACTTCCAAAGTGTCAGAATTCAGTCAGATGAATCTATTTAATAAATAGCATTAACCTAATAAAAACAGCCATTGTAACAACTATTTTGACAGCGAACCCTTTGTGCTGTATTTCAGGGTGAGAGTGAAAAGCTGAATGTCATTAAACATGCAACAGTGTCCTCCCAGTTTTGGATGAATGTGCTACATCTGTTTTCTGTATTTGTACCCAGAGCTTTGGGCAAGTTTGAAAGAAATAGGCACACACTGTGTTCCAAACACAAGGAAAAATGATGTGAAGTTACCAGTGGCAGTTTGGTGTCTTCACAGTGAAGTTTTTTATCGCAGAAGTTCTCTATCACTAGCACGAGAAGTTCCCTGGAGCCCAAAATGTGCTAGTGAAATATAATTATATAAAAACACAGTTTGGTCTGTTGTCACTGCCGAGTCTAAACCCCGCAAGCTGCAGCTTTTCACCCACTGATGCCGCCTGCATTTTCCGTGTTTTTCCTCCCACTCCTTCGGCTGCTGCTGCCGTGTGAGGCAGGGACAAGGCTCGGGATGGGAGACTCCACGAGACTGCAGGAGAAGGGCGTTAATCTGATCCTGGGCTAAGGAAGCACTCGGAGAACCGCTTTTGGGCGGTCACAGCAGTACCGCAGTACCGCAGTACGCGGTCCGTGTGGGCGCAGGGCCGGCAGCCCGGGCAGGGCCGGGGCCGCTCTCCCCGCTGGGTGCCGGGGCGGGGCGGGCCGTGCGGGGCCG